>JAFBJR010000172.1:10306898-10372777 GCA_016785285.1 Brachirus orientalis
ATACATACAGTATTATGCATCAGTGGCACTACACCCTTTTTTTTTGAAGCATGTCAGAGAACTTTAGTGGCCTTCCCATACCAGAAAGGATTTAATTTTCTTCTGTTACATGATAAGCTTCTGCCTCAAAACACATGCTCTGACTGGTTTGTCCATTTGGCTGCTGTAGAAAAATAGCACTGCAAGATTGCGGCCTCTATAGAGCACAGTACATAAAAAGGCCTATTCTAATGGTCTATCCACATAGAAACAGAACAAAAATCTTTTTCCTTTGTTGTTTAGAAAAAGTTGTCCAAACGGCATAGCTTTATTTTATTGAGTAGCCATTACAATGTATACAACCACAGAAACAGAGACAGACAGAATGAACCAAGCCAGTTTGAGTAAGGTTAGAAAATAAAAGTCATCATAAAAAAGTCATCATAAAATCCCAAAGTCATGTATTTCATGTAGATCCTGTATATTTATGTGTGGACAAAATGCAGATTCACCTACTGTAAACTTGTTAACATGTGGTCAGCCCCTAAACGTATAGGGCCTACACGTTTTAGGCCCTAAATGTTATACAAACATATAATTCTTTTTTTTGCATTTAAACCCTCCTTGCACATTGGACCTTTAAATACCTCTTGGTCCAATGGGTCTAATTCAAGAAATTATCAAAGTAGAACATGTTTTGTTGGTGTTGGTGTCCTCTGAAGGTCTAAATCAAACTTATTGTGGTGACACTAATAAGAAGCAAACATCTTAGGCTAAATCAGAGAAACAGTAAAATGTAATTTAGCTGACCAACTATGGTGTGACAAACATAGCCCTCGGTCTGATTACCTCGTTTGTATTTCACAGGTGAGACATAATGGCCAGAATGTTTTATCTTTTGGGGGCAAAGCAGGAATTGTTATGTTGAGTCAATGCCCCAACGCACTCAAACTGCTGCAGACTGCACTCCAAATTGAATTAGTCACAGAGCCGTCTTACAACCTAATCAGATACACTTTCAGACCACTAATTAAGAAGAATAATTACATACGTATGTCCCCTGTGGGGCAGAGTATACTCGTGAGCGTCTGTTATAGAGGGATTGTTATTAATTATGGTGGCCAAGGACTAAAATGACTATGGCTCTATGTATTTATATTAGGTAAAGAGCTGAAACAAACCAGTATTGGTGTTGGTCCGATACAGGTCAAAATCACTGGATCGGATACTGGACATGCTTGCAAAATTTAATATGCACAGAGTGTAGTACGTTTCTGTAACACCTCATCTGTTATATCTATGCTTTTTTGTTTCACATCCCTGCTTCTATAACTAACTATACAGCTGTGACAAAGGATGATTCACTCTGAAAACCAGTGAGGGGCTGTAGGCAGGAGTCGTTGTGAACTCAGTGGTCTTGTTCTCTGCAAATAAGGTAAATGTATTTCTTGGAATGGAAAAAGACTTCACAGATCTGGACAGGCACAGGTCCATGTTGACTGCCTGCCGAGTGCACTCCTGAGAATTTCTGTGGCCTGATAGAGTTCAAGCAAACCCAATGGAAAAGATGGACCCTTTTTTTTTTTTCCAACTGCTGATTCCACCTTCAAAAACAACTAAATTTGTTAGAAAAACAAAGAAGCCATCAAAAACAAATTAGGAAAAGTTCCTTAAAAAGAAGGAAATTCTCATATATATGCCCTCAGCAACAAAGTAATCATTAACTAACTCTTCCCTCTATGCTTCACTTTACTTATTATTTCTTCTCCCAGCAAACACCTGACTTCTGTGACCAGACAAACAGTGTTTTCTAAATTTATTTGTGAAGTGGAAGTTGAAGTGAGTTTAGCAAAGGGCCATGGAATGACGTGACACAGTAATTTATTAAAAGATGCACATTGTATAGGTCTTGGTGAGGTCACATGTAAATGATGTGGGTGAAGAATTAGATTGGTAATGTAACAAGACACAACGCAGACATCCTTTTCTCGTCACACATAATTGCTACAGGCACATACTGTATTCTGTAATACGCTTAAGAGATTAAGACCCGCAGAATGAATGTCTCATCTGCAACTCAAAGGGAGACGGACATTTTCTTTATTAAGTGTGATGATGTAAGTTTAACAATTTTGTAGGCTGACTTAAGAGCAACATTCACAATGCCAAATTTCCCTCTCGACTTTCTAATTTCCATCAATTCAAAGCAACTTTTAGGTCTTATGGGTCTAAGCAGTGTAATGTTCTGTTTAACAAAAGTATGAGATAGATAGTGGATAACCATCTGAGCATCACAGATGTAGATACAAGCACCCCCTTCTTTCGCTGCAGTGTCATTCCGTATGCACCTTTGTTAGAGCAGAGATTGATCAATAGAGTCACTCAGATAAGAGCTGTTCTCATCTGATAAGGCTCTCAGAAAAAATCTAGGGTTTTTACCTCAAGGCTAATCACTGATTACAGCCACTTGCAATGATTTCTAGATACATCAGTGATAATATAGTACAGCATTGCCTTGTGAAAGCTGTAATTAAACTAAATTAATAAAAATGAATGTGTGATTTAAAGCTACTATGATTGCTTACATTTATATTAGATTTAGAGAAACCCAAGCTGATGGTCTCTCCCACAGTCAGTTATTACATGACAGTGATAGGTTTCAGATGAAGGACACAGCATACAAACTATGTGACATTGTTTTTGGTCATGGTCAAATGGCAGGGTAGTGGCTAGCACTGTTGCCTCACAGCAAGAAGGTCCCCGGTTGAATCCTGGTTCAACCAACACTGTATTCTGTGTGGAGTTTGTGTAGGTTTCTCCGGGTACTCTGGTGTCCTCCCACGGTCATGGAGAGGTTAATTGAACAGTCTAAATTGACCGTGTGAATGTTGACCCTGTGATGGACCCAGTCTTTCTTTACCTATGCAAGCTGGGATTGGCCCCAGTTCCCCACTACCCTCGTGGAGGATAGAGTGGAA
Organism: Brachirus orientalis; assembly: GCA_016785285.1. Classification (NCBI taxonomy): domain Eukaryota; kingdom Metazoa; phylum Chordata; class Actinopteri; order Pleuronectiformes; family Soleidae; genus Brachirus; species Brachirus orientalis. The sequence goes on from JAFBJR010000172.1 coordinate 10,309,856, forward strand.
GACAATGAATGGATGCTTGTGTTCACAAAGGCCAAATGGGGCAGAGCAATAACATCAACACTGATCAAAAAATAATAATAAACTGCACACTGCAGCTTTAAATAAATGACGTGACTTTAAAACTGTCATCGGTCCACAAGGAGTCATTAGTGACACAAAAACATTTTTTAGTGTGAGACCTGTTTTAACAAGTATCTTTCAATAATACATTTACAAACTTGGAGCCACTGTGTAAGTCAGTTATTTACTTCATTAAATCCCTGGGTCTCCCTTTCAGACAGTAAATCTAATGAAGAACCTTTGAAAAGATGCCGAACAGCCTTTCAGTCTCCTATTACAGTCCAGCAATTGTTTATTTTCGACTTGACTTTATTACAGCGCCTGTGCCCCCGTTACTTCTGTTGACTCTTGATATTTTCCTGACAAAAGCATGTCATTTGAAAAATTATTCAATTGCAAGCTATGTAAAGACACAAGGAGAAAGGCAGCTGTGACTTGGAAAAAGAAAATCAATACACTCCTTTAAAAAGAGATGGAGAGAAATTACTTCATTACTCGAAATTTCAGTAATCAAAACATCATGAATATATTCTCACAGGGTTTAAAAGCAGTGTCATGCACAAATATGTGGCAACGGTTCATCAGGGTAGCCCAGGCAGAAATCCAGCATATTTATGTCCAATCTTTGGAGTCCAATTACTTGTGAATGTCTAAGAATATGGCAAAAAAAAATGTGGCTGAAAAAGTATGTGCAGTACTTTTGGATTTTAAGGAGGATTTATAACTGGAGGTCACCAAACTGTGTCCAGCCAGAGAAGATGCTTATGTCAGCTATAATAAATCCAAGCGGCGAAGCTCATTATATTTAACCCTGTCACTGGATCTCAACGTCGGCATGGTACTGTTATAATGAAACAGTGACAAGCTGTGTATAATGTCTGAAGTCAAGTTAATCCAGTGGTAGAGGATGAAGGTTCATGGCCCAAGTGTTTTTCTCTTCACTACTTGAATAAGACTAAATGTTACAATTTGCCTGTCAAAAAAACCAAACTGATAATAAAGGAATACGGTAAGTATTGACTAAAGTATATGCGGGATATTGTTACGTGTGATCAAACCCCTGTTCTGTGTGTTTTTAAACTGCTCATTCTCACCATCCATTGATAAAATCTGTGATTTTTGCACACAAGGACACATGAGCTGCCTTGTTTGGTGTCCATGTCACTTAGGTAAATCAAAGCAAGGCTTTCCAGCCCTGAAGTCATTAGATAACACATTTGTACTTAGATGGATGCAGCAGTGGATTAAGATGTCTGAGATGTGAAACCATTGATTTACTCTATGGAATTGGGTTCGGGATGGAGAAACATTTAGAAATCTAACCTTCCAGCAGGAAAAGTTATCTGGAGGCAAGAAAAAGCGGGAAATATACTGTATAATACAATAGACTTAACAGGCATATTTGTATTTATCTGAGCCTTTTGTTAAGTGGCTGCAGTCTGTTTTTCCTTCTGCCATGTTATCGGTGAGATTGAGTTTCCAGCTCCTAGGCAGGTCCACCAAAGTACAGGATATCAAGCTCCACAAGCAATCTGACTAACATGTACCAGTGGCGCCTTTGCTCCAGCACTCCGTTGCTTATGCAGAGAATAAACAAGAGTCCTATTTGTGCCGGACAACAGACCACAATCCAATTCAGCAGAATTTAGCATTAGCCAGACTACAAGTTAAACACCGTTACCAGAATAAAGTGTCCAGTTTATTTTCTGAATAAAAGCCCCTCTTTTGATAACATACCATATTTCACTTAAATACATCAACAACCCTCTTGCAAATCCAGCATTCTTTTCTCATTCTGTGAATCATCTATTTCTAGTGTTTACAGTACATGCGTAGTTTTTGAATTACCGGGAGAAATCCCTGTGTCGTAGCTTCTGCTTTCGTGCCGTGCCACACAACGCACGGAGCTGTGAATGCATCCAGTGGTTGTTGACAGATCGAGCACATGCAGCAACAGTGCAACGCAGATGCAAAGCAGCAATAGGCAGTGCAATGTAAATAACTGCTATTTTAATGTTACTGTAAAGACTCTTGGTAAATCTAGTCTGGGTCCATGATTCATCAACAGTTAAGCATGAAATCTGTTTCTTGTGGGTTCCCATTGCTCTGTCTTCTTCAGCTTGACGTGAGTATCTTTCATAGCAGTGATTCACCTCTGCTGTCTCATTGGATCTGTGGGGATCTGATGCACAATGTCTCTCCAAAGTCTTCACTTTTATGATGAAAACACCCCGTCAATATTTCATAAACCACACTTAAAAGAAACCTGAACAATCAGTTTAATAGTATGACAGTGTTTCTTCAAACTAAAATCTGCCCATTGTCCTTGGTCAACAAGAACAATCACATTCATCACGGTGCTCTTCATGCAGTCTTCCTCAGAAGAGTAAAATGACTCCCAGTCAAGTATCTCTTCTAACTCATTGCTCACACATCAAGTAGTGACTGCACTTCCGAACCTTGGTCACAACATTTAATACTCGCTTGCTGTTCTCTAAGTGCCAAGAACACCATGGCTGGGATTGCACACAAATTGCACTGTGCAGACTTCATCTCTCAGGTGAGAGACGGCAGCAGTGATAGATGCACTTCCACTGGTACTTCCAGATGACAAAGATGGCTCGACGCTGCTCAAAGAAGCCAAATAACACCCTACTGCCTTCCTCCAGAGTGGTGGCATGTGGTCTCAGTTATGTGTCTCTCATCAGTGAAGCTCCACATTTTTTTTTTTTTTTTGTCACAGAGGTGCAAAGGCTTTTTGTGTAACAGAATCTCATAAGGACTTTTCAAAGCACCATCTGTGATCCCAGTGTAAAAGGAATATCAGCAGAATCATAGAGCATAGATTATGTCAGTATGAAAGCATGTGACATTTATCTGCAAAAAAAAAACTAAACAGCTCATTTTTTTTCGCAATTAAGACAATAATTTAAAACTCTAGTCTTTTTTTCTTTTCTTTTTGCTTCCAGTGAACTAAGCTCTTGAGAAGGGACTGAAATCTTCTAAATACTAAATATCTTGTTACCTCAGAAAAAATTTGGAAAATAATTACGTGTTAATATAAGTAAAACATATCTTGCTCATTCTGGACTGAAATGACAAAGGCAGTCCCATGAATCATCAGTATGGTCCTGGTTATGATTTTATTGTTCTTTGGTTTTGCTGCAAATGCTTTTTTTTTTTTTTTTTTTTGTTTGTTTGTTGTTGTTTTTTTTGGTAGTTTTTTTTTTTTACATGGTTTTATCATGGGAAATGCAGACTTCTTAATTCTTGTTCAGAAAACAGAGCAGCAACATTTTGTAATGAAATATCAATAAAAATCAACAAAATATATAAATATATATATTCAAAAGGAAATAGCAAACATTTATTATTTCGTTTAGTTTTTAATGAAATTATTTCAAATATTTCATTACTTCAGAAAGACAGAGCCAGTGAGGAAACATTATCTCATTAAAATAGCTTTTTTAGGTGAATGCACTCTGCAATATTGCTTACATTAAAATTATTAACTTAAAAAAAAATGTTAATATCAAAGTGTGTCACCTCAACAGCAGTGCAGCCCTGCAGGACTTGATGAGATGAATCCATTCAGTTGCACAAACTTGCACAAGCCCATATACTCAGTTTGGCTGGAGCTGTTACCAGTGCCAGTACATACTCAATGTCCCTTGACATTTCTGTACGCTGGCGTGCAGCTCATACGCCGAATGAGTCCAGGGTTTCAGGGCTCATCAGATTCATTCATGTGCCAGAGTCAAAATACAACCAGTTCTAAGTCTGTTTTTCTGTGGCTGTTATGGCAGACTCCTGCAGCCTGCAGCCTTTGGACACTTCTTGATTCCATAAATTATCAGTTCTTTGTAGCCTGCTGCTTGATATTTTGGGAGGATAATTATGTGAAACACTGCAGGCAATACATTGCTTTTTTCATGAAATTGTGATTTTTAAGATTTTATTTCCAACACATTTCTTTTGGGGGACATCATAACTTAAGTGATAGTTTTACTACACACTTAGTGTTTGCACATTGTCACTGAAGTCTACTGTTACTGACCTAAGCAACATCCGAGTCGATATTGCTAACTATTATATAACTATAACTGTATAACTATAAATGTACCAAATTTCATACTTTTATCACAAAGTGCACAAAGTGCACAATTCTTCTCCACAATAAAAGTATATAGTGATGAAATACATACATACAGATAAATTATAGCAAACCCATCACCATTATGTCATTTAAATAGACAAGCATTAATGGACATCTGGATGGAAGATGATTCAGTTGCTAGACATTGCAGTCCTAGTTCTCTGATTAGACAATTAGAGAATTGGAGAGAAGTCTGTTTATTCTTTCAGGCCAGGGAAGGGTTTGACCATGAGTGTAAAAACACAAAATGTCTCCCATTGAAGACACTAAGACACATCAGTCTGTCCCCAACCCTAGTTTGCTCAGCAATGGTTCCAAATATACATTTCTTTCAAACTTTCTGGGTTACTGTATCCTCCATATTTATAATGTTTTGCAATGGGGTTAATGGGAAGTCGTCTTTATTTATATGTATGATTTTCTAGTCTTGATGGCCATTCAAAGCAACTTTGCCAGCAGTTTTCACACATTCATAAAGTGCATCTATGTGCAGCTCTTTCTCGATCACACGTCTATCATACCCAGTCATCTGCTGTGGTAAATGGTGCTTTGAGTTCCAATGGTGTATAGTGTTCAGCCAATCCCAGCTAGCATGTCCCTGTGGATCCCGTACGGGTTGTATCCAGGCTGACAATATGGGTCCCAAGTGGGCTTGATAAAGCTGAAGAAAATGGATAGGTGTTTCTCAAAATGAGATTTTAGGGATACACTCAACAGAATGCTTGTGCACATGGCAGCCATTAGAGACCAATGTATACTGGTCTGTAATATGATAAAAGTACTAGTGTATATAGTAATCATAACAGTAATAGTGTAAAGCCTGTCCTTGCTGTAGCAAGCTAAAAACAGGGATGCAGAAATTTCAAAAGTGGATGAACCAACCTTTTTTTAAAAGTGTACCTATAGTACTCATAGCAGTTATTTATTTCAGAAAAAAAGTGAACAATACAATACAATTTTGATATCATATATAAACACACCAGCTCCAGCTGTCTATCCCTGCTGCATGTCGCTTTGAAACTCAAGGAATACTGGACTACATCACAGTCACTCGGATTTAGGACTGGTTGAGGCTCACCATTCACAACATGTGAAATTAATATAAAAAAAAATATAGACACCCAGTTCTTCTCCTTCAACTGAAAATCCAGCCAGCGTGTCACAGCTTCAGCAAGGACAGATAAGGTTTGTGAGAGGACTGCAGTGCCAGATGATCACCTCCCCTCCTACTCAATCTACAAGGACAATGGTTTGAAATGTGCAACAATGACAACTGATCATCACAATTTAAATGAGAAAAACTAGCATTACAAGGGCTTTGTTTAATGACTGATTAATAAAGACGTATTTATATATAAATCTATCTATCTATCTATCTATCTATCTATCTATCTATCTAGAATATTTTATCTGTCAATCCACCCATCCATTAACCAGTCATTCTCTCATTTTTAAATCATCTATAACTTGCAATGTTTTGTCTCACTGTTGCATGTTCGTCTTAAGTTTTAAGATAGCCTTTATCAGAAAGTGAGGATACAGAGATGAAAAATGAGGAGAAAGAGCTGCAGCTACATTGTTCAGCGATATTGGATGGGCAATCATTTCAACCACAGCTTCTCTATGGCAGGAATACATCAGTGATGTGGTGTTTTTATAGAAGGCAAAAAGAGCCCTCCTGATGTTGGGTAAGAGAGAGGATGAAGTGAGAGCGATGGTAGAAAAAAAAAAGTGAATCAAAGCATGAATAAACAAAAACACAACATGGCACAACTCAGTGCTGCATTGCTGGGGTTTGTGTGGATGCAACACAACTTTGTGTGTGCGTGTGTCTCACCCCTGCCCTTGGTCACACACAGGCCTGTAGCTCTGTAAACATCCATGACACAGACATATGCACTGTTATTGGCTTCGGGCAGATATTTCCTGCAGAGACGTAAAATACAGGCAGGTTACACGTTTTCTAAATACACTGCCACACACTTCTAGAGGGTATGTATGAGTCTATACAGTATGTGACAGTGCCTTCAAACAAATTCAGTTTTATTTGTATAGCATCAAATCACAACATACTGTATATTACTTTAAGACAGTTCACATTGTAAGGTCAAGCACTTACAGAAATAGTTTCCACAATGAGCAAACACTTGGAGATGTTGAAGAAGGAAAGAAAAAGCATCTATTTAAAGATTAATAATGAATCAGTAAAAATCTGTCTTATTAATTTTGCACTAATTCACTCTCAGGGAATTAGGGTTGCCCCTAATAATCCCCTTATCTTAATCTGGAACTAAAGTGGTCTGGCTGCACCACTCAGCCGCCATTCCCATTTATTGGACCCCTGAGGCAGAATCAGCACCACAGCTCCAGTCTTCACTGATCCAGACCCAGAGCTTCAGTTTGTTGTAGAGGTGGATGCTTCAGGTATCCTCCTGAGACGAAGCACATTCATGTCCCTTACAGTGGACATGTATTTCATCAGTGTATTATTTTACTATTTTGAGTTACCCTATTAAGCTCTACAGTCCCCTTTAGAGGATATCCTGGGCTTTTAGTGATGTGATAGGTTTGCAGGCTGGGAACTCACTTTTTTCAAATCAAAATTACTTTTTTCCAATCAAAATGGCTGCCATATCAACAATCAAATTTTATGGAAAAATATTTTATATGGATTGCTGTTTTAACATGACAGTTATATATATTCTTGTTTATTAACATGTCAATAGCAATATTTTTGCCTCTGAAAACTGTTTCATAAATTATGTTTTGAAATAAGAGTTCTTTTATGAATGTCAGTTGCAGAGGACACCAGGACACTTTTAATATATTTAATGCCTCCACATTGTTGGAGGAGAAATAAGTGAAGCAGAGAGGATTATATACTGAATAGTACAGAAAGATTCGGATTTGGAGCTGTCAGATGAGGAAAAGGATGAGGATGAGTATCAGCCTCTGATAGGAGAAGGTGGTGAAGGAGGAGAGGAAGAAGATGCAGGAGAATCTGACTCTGACTCAGACAGAGACAGACTCAGACCCACAGAATGAGCAGGAATGTCGTCGTGCTCCGTGGGCCAGGATGCATGGAGTTTGCATGTTCTCCACTCATCTGCTGCTTTATCAGGGTTGCGCGGGGTGCTGGTGCCAATCCCAGCTGACATAGGGCAAAATCTGCATGTTTTTGGACTGTGGGAGGAAACAAGAGAACACGTAGAAAACCCCCAAACACACGTTGCAAACTCCATTGTTCTGTTAGGCTCATGAACCTTGTTCTTCTTGATACAAAGGCAAGAGTGCTTCCAGGATTGTCACTGCTAAAAGATTCAGAGAAATGCAGAAATATCTTTTATCTCCTACAATTTACAATTTAACTACAATTGTCCTGTTGTCAACTGCAGTCGACATGCTGTGAAATAAAAATTAAAAATATGTCGGAAAGGTATTTAAATTGTAAGGTGTTTCTTTAGGCCCAAATGGATAGAGAATTAACGATGTTGTTAAATTTATTTCTGGTTTTTATAACCCCTGTCAGATTGTTTGCAGGTGTGTTGAGGTTGAGTGAATGTGATCTCACTATGTACAGAATTGAATTGAATTGGTATGTGGACCAGCAAAGCCGGGAATCGAACTCACTACCACTAATCCACCATTGCCCTAAAGGCCCAAATATAATGGGTGAATAACATAAAGCATGGTATATGACTGAGGGTCAGTATATCATATAACATAACCAGTGTGTGGCTTCAGGGCCCCATTGAAATATATGGATGAATAACATAGTAGCAAAAATATGGGTACAGTAGAGCAGTGGCTTGGGCTTCAGGGCCACTTTAGACCTTTAGCCCATGGGCCTGGCCAGTTATCCATCCTTGACTAAGATGCACAGTACATTATTCTCCTGGCTGTTAGTATAGCCATTAGACTTGGTGTTTCTAATAACCCTTACTTGTTATAGCAGGGGACAGTACTCAGTATATTTTATTGCATTATGCACAAACCACTGCAGTGGGAATGGTGTTGATGGTGTGGCTTTTTTTAAGCAGTTTTGGAAATCCTGGGTATACCCACTACTTTTAGTGAAAAAGTGAAAAAGCTTTCCTTGGTCACTTACCAGTGCTCTCCTGTGGTTTCCCCCAGCTGGTGCTCAGCAGACTCAAACTTGCCTAAAGTCTTTCTCAGCAGTGTGCCTACTCCTTCAGACTTGAGCTTCTCTCGTTCAGCTCCTGTTACTCATTTCCTTTAAAGTGACTCTGTGTCTGCAACTGCCTACAGTTTCAGAAAATGTCAAATTTCAAAAGCTCCATGAAAAAAATCCAGTGTTTTCTTCGTTCATGCAAATGAGGAATTAAAAAAAAATATTTAAAAAGCCTCAGAAAAACTGCAATTTAGCACATAACACAACAAACACAGCCTCAAAAATAATATTAATTATAATAATGAAATAGATTTAAATATTTTTATACAGTTTTGAAAATATTCAATCATCCTCACTTTCATGAAGGTGGGATATATTGCAACACTGCAAAAGGCCTCATAAATTTTTGGGTGTACCCTGTACCTAATAATAAACTTGGCAGATTTGCGTATATTAATCATAACTCTAGTCATAATGGTTTATTGCAATGAATGTGATGAGACATCAAGGTCAACTGTTGGTGACAACTTAATGAGCATTAATTGACTTAGAAGACCTGATGAATGAAAGGGTCAGACATTCATTCTGATTAACGGAAGTGCCAAAAATAAGCACCAAAAGTTCAGATTTTGAATTTGTATGTAAGTATATTTGTGTTCTTTTTTTCTGCTGTCAGCTCTCAGTAAAAAATTTAAAAAAGAAAAAAAAAAGTAAAAAAAAAAAAACAGGTTACACAATGTATTGATGCGTTTAGGTCAATCATCTCTGATTTGTTTTCTCCAGCGTTCTGTCAGAAACCAGTTTACCAACGAGGGGAACATACCATCACCACAGTTTTACCTTTGCAACTGTCACATAATAGCGTAATCTGTCCAAAGGTGGAGAAAGTAATATGGTCACATATCTCAGGGGGTTTCAAAATACTGTTGCTTTGAAATCCCAGAATTGGACTGATTTCATGGCATGTCACCCCAGATATGCCAATGGAGCGTGAAATTGAGTCACTCAATGTGAAAAACGAAGACAAGAAAAAAAAAAATCTTTTCTCTTCCCTTCTCTGCAGAGAGAGAGAAGGGAAGAGACTCCTCTTTTTAGGCTGGCTCTGCCGGGGTCTTTCATTTCCAAAGCAACCAAGTGAAACAAACCTGTACATTCCAGGCACAAACAGTCATTTCACACGCAAGAAAGTGGATGACTTCACAACTAATCAGTGAGGAAATTGTAGCGTGAAATGTCATTATTCATGAAGCATACGGAGAAATGTTGCATTTGATGGAAACATGTGATAAGACTGCCGCAACAGGTGCAATCAAACCCACATTTCTTCTTTACTGAATATGCTCTAATGAATGAGACATAGGAATTTCCACACTAGAGGATCATATCCAGGTGCAACAGAGTGAACATGACACTAGAGGATTTCTCATTGTACTGTTCTGTTACCTCCTGCTGTTGCAACCCCTTTCACTTCACCCAGTACATGTGGGAGTGAGTCCCATGAGGATCATTCATCTCCATCTCACTCACCCTCTCCCTCTCTCTTTCTCTGTCTGTCTGTCTGTGTGTGTGCATATGTGTGTAGCACAACCCTAGTGACGTTCTGACAGCTCGAACATGGTCACAAAATTACAAGTGATTTATTGTGAGGCACTTCTAAATCCTGTCACAGAAACTGTATGTCACAGGGATTTGAGTCAAGCCACACTTGCGATTTTAATAAACTACTGACCTTCTTAGAAGACTCATCCATATAATAGGAAAGGTGTTTTATAGTCAGTGTTGGTGAAAACACCTTGGCTTTAAAAAGGTGGAATTGGATTCAGAAATTAAAAGTGAGCAGATTTGGTGACTGCAGCAGCATTTTAGATATGAAATGTATTTTGTTTGGTGTCACATGACTGACTGACTTCATTGCAGTAAGCAGATTTGATGTCATTGGCTGATCCATAAAAGTCATATTGTCTTTGTCTGAAATAAATCACTGCATTTTGGGGTCACTCTTGCGGCTCCCAAGCCCCGGATAAAGGATCACATTTGGAATTGTGACATTACAACCTCTCTCCTACAGCATCAATTACTATTATATACACATGGCTAATTATGTTATTAAGTTGGGTGATGACATCATTTAGTGACCTATAGCAACTTTTAGCCAACAGCTGCTTTCCTTACTGAGGAGTTGGCAGCACTGCGCCAGCTCAGGCCAGGTTATTAGATCATACTAATACAAGTATACACCTCAGTCTGGATGAAGCACAGCAACACAATTTGGTGGCGATTTTGAGGTCTGATCTAGCAGTAAGCAATAATATATATTGACATGTGCAATACCACGGATGTATAAATTGAATATTCAAAACTCAGCATGTCAGCACCATTGCTGTTGGCAGCAGAGGCGATTTCTCTCCACACTGTTGCTGTTTGACATCCTTTGATCCCACCCTTCAGGCTGACAAACAGAATCACCTTGCTATTTTTGAAATTACGACATTTTGATGCTTATTTTTTAGCTGCTGAAGCTTCTCTCCTTGGTTGTATTCTGCATCTCAGTGTCGTAAACCCAAGGGGCCAGATCTTGAAAAGGTCCTATATGGGGACGTGATATTCAAATAATTTTCAGTCAGCGCATTTTTCAAAGGCGGATCACATGTACACCAGGATTGGGTGGTATATGCATGTTTCATGAATCACATGTCAGACTTAATGTATCATGACTTTTGCACCTGAATCTATGCCAGTTTCTACATAAGAATGAGAAGATAAAATCAAGTTAATAAGCTCCCCTTACGATTATTGTCCGTAGGTATGTCCAGTCTTTTCCACACAAGTGCTTACTGTAGCAACTCACTGCACCTGGGCCTAGAGCAGGGTGCACACTTATTTTCCCCAAGGGGCCATATGAGAAACAAAAGATATTGTTGAAGGCCAGACCAATGGGCTGAACTAAATTCTGCTCAATATTAATTTTATCTATCTATTTATCTAAAGCAGTAAATTGTATTGATTTGGTGTGGTGTATGAAGCCGCACTAAAAGTGAATTCTCCTGCTCAAAAAATGGGTTCTTCAGCAGTTTGACAGGATAAATGCCTCCTGTCCCCACACTTTTTATACAATCAAATGCTCCTATCAGGGCTGATAGTATTGCTTGACCTAGCCCATTTTCGGATAAAGGACACAACATTTTTTTATACCTGTGGGGGGCATTTAACAGCAGAGGTCCACCTAATATTTAGGTACAATAATTTTTGAAATTTTAATTTGACTGAATTTAAATTTAAACTATTCTTTAAAAATTAAACACTATTTGGACTGTTTTGTTGTGACCTCTTGATCTAGGCCAGGACAGCAGTGAAATTTGAAGAGAGTTGTGTTATTTTTGGACAGTTTTTCAGATTTATTTTGTTGTGTGTGGATTTACAGATGTAGAGCCTGGTTCAGTCCCTCAATGCTTTAAAGGGAACCTCTCCATCTCTGTTTATGAATTCAGATGTTGGAAAGAAAACACATTATTGCTTCACAGAAGATGGCTTAATTTCTCTCGAGGCTCAAAGAGGTACAAAAAAAGAAATACTTGATGGGTCTCTGTTTTCCTTATTTGAACATATTAATTTATTACACCAAAAAATGTGTTGCTATGTTTTTTTATGGTGCTAAAGTTCAGCCGAGGTTTCGCTTTTAAGGTGGTGTACCAGTATACATGTGCTAACAACTTTTATCTCATTTAAAACAAAACATAACAGGGATGTCAAGATGATAGAAAGCAGTTCATGCACCATGAAAGAGAAAATGAGAGAGAGAGAGAGAGAGAGAGAGGAAAAAACATACAGCTCTGAGGACTCATCTTATCTTCTCATCCATTGTCCATCAGCCTGAGAGAAAACAGATGGTGCTGGTACTTTTGAAGCTCATGAAAAGATAGCTAAAAGCAGAAGGACAAAGACGTCAGTGAGCATATAACGCACGGGAGCTCTAGCAATAGTTTTTTTGTATGACTACTATGAGATGCCCAAATTGTGTGTGTCACAGCCCCCTGGTGGACTTGGAAAGTGCTGCATTTGGGGTGGTGAGAGGTAATAGAAATATATGTTGTAAATAAAAAACTAAAGAACTGCAGAATATCAATTTTAAGAAATAAATTCACTCCCAAATGTTAACAGTCATATTGAGTTTGATAGAACACATTATTATCTGCAGGGCTGCCATGATGGAACAGAGGCTTTCAGTTGGAAAAAGGAAAATGTGTTGATTGAAGTTGTGATTAAAGACTTCGATGGTCCACTATAATGCATCTATAATGTATAAGTAGTCCCTCCAACCTTCCTGGTGTATACAAATACGTATTATCCATAGCAAAAAGCATATTGTAGAGTATGCTGTGTAGAAAATGAATGCTGGACCCAACATTGAGCCTTGTGGTACACCAAAAGCATTGTATACAATAGTGGGCCGAAAGTTCATTGTCTGATTTAGAGAAACTACGGCCAATGCATGCATTAAATTCAACCTTTCATGATACTGCACTGTTTCCTTCCAGATAAACACAGATTTGACAGTAAATGGAGGACTACAGACATTTTGTGAAAAATGGACAAAAGTTAGCAATGTGGTGTTACCAAACTAAAAGATAAAGAGCCCCCAAGGACATTCATGCTGACATGGTTGTTACATTAGGGACAAACTGTGGTACGTGAGCTTCCTCTGGTGCTGTACTTCAGGAATATCAGAAACACCTTTCTACTGTATATACCAGGGTATATGATCGTAGTGGAGCTAAGGACTGCAATGCAAGGAAAAAACACACAGGCTGTCATACTGATGTGTTTAGTGTGTATTCACACATTTTCAGTACAACTAACCACGGCTGACAATAAATAACACAAAATGGGAAAAAATAAAAAATACACTCCATGTGTGCTCACAAAATATAAGAAAGCCTCTATGAGACCAAAAGACCAATAATGAAAATGAAAAAGTAAAAGGAACGCTTCACTCAATTACTGTACCACTCCAGTATTACTGTACCACTCCAGTATTCCACATTCATTGCACATATAAATGGAACCATGTAGTGAGTGCGAGTGTTTATTTTCCCTTGATGCCGACGAGTTTACTCAGTAAATTTGGCTTGATAAGAGTGAATTATTTTATATTGTTGATCTTAAAATTTGTTTTATTATAAAAAAACATATGTATCTGTTACCACCCACTGCACACCTGTGTTCAGTTTATTTTCACCTGTGCCTGAACCCATGAATTTCTCATGTATATTTTTTCACCCAATAAACAGCTGCGGGTACCCAACCTGGTGCAGGACTCTGGGCATAACTATATGTGAGGAAGAGGAAGAACAAGAGCAAATGATCTTATTGGAAAAAATCTGGCTCCTGTGAAAAGTCCATAGCTGACTTTGCTCAGCCCACTTACACCACTGTATTTTAATGTTGTGATAATGGTGTTACTTCAAGAGCTTAATATTTTCTCAGGTGGTATGAACAGTTTGAGAACCACTGCATTAAGGAAGGATGCAGCAGCTTCAACTGTGCAATAGTGGGGAGTTGAATTCAAGAGGGATAGGGAGAAATGAAGATGACCCAAGGTCGTGATGTCCTAAAAAATAAAATAAATTAAAATAAAAAAAACTGATAGTATTCACCACATGGTGATGTATGACAGGTGTTTGACTGTCAACCGGATAGAAAATGCTGTAAGCATCTCCCATGAAGGAGTAGTGAACGTTCTGCACAACGATCTTGAAGGTTTCTGCCCAATGGGTGCCACAGCTTTTGACCCCTGATCAAAAGCACACTTGTTTGGTCATGTCCCACAAGAATTTGATATGTTTTGAAGCATATCTTACAGCCCACCCCTGTCTGATGGATTCAAATTAAAAAAGGACAATATATATCAATGTGCTAAGAGGTCATTTTCTTGACACTAAAGACATGCTTGCTTTGGCATTGGAATGTGGACAACGGTCATACGCATCATAGTAAATTATTATTAAAGAATGGCATCACTGCTGCTTTAATTGCAGCAAATTAATCATAAAGCCAAGTGAATCTATGGGATGCATTACAGTATAATTATACAACCTGTTGCTTTTAATGTGACCTTAAATACCTTTTTAGTTCAGGGTTGTATACAATGAAATTACTGGTGATATACAGTATAACTAAATGAGAAAAAAAAAGAAAATTATTGAAACCATCACAGAGGGGTAGCCAAAGTTCCAAGTTCAAAAGAACAGAAAAGTGGTGAGTTTAAAGTCTGCCAAGAAGACATTAAGCTCTATGAGAGTGATAGTTCACTTGTAATGACAATGTTAATTTTGCTCACTTTCCACTAAGGATTTATACAACAATGTTAGAGCATCCTACAGAAAAGCAGGGCTTTTAAGCTTTTTCATTATAATACAATGCTGCAATGCTCTTAGACTGCATGCCTTTTTAGCACAGTGTTTATTTAATTCTTTACAATTTCCACTCTCATTTACTCAGGCTCACAGAGTTTCAGTGCAGGATGCTCATCTGCAAATCAGGATTACTTAGGGTTCAGTGTTTTTTTTTTTTTTTCTTTTCTTTGTAGAGCATGTAGACCAAAGGAGTCAGCGATTCAACTGCCATATTCTCATTGCTTTTATTCGTGTTGTTGTAAAGTGTCTTTGAGCATTTCTTAAAGTGTTACATAAAATGTATGAAATGTATTATTAATAATAATAATAAAGTATTATTATTATTATAATTATTGTTGTTGTTGTTGTTGTTATTATTATTATAGTGTGTTGTTTGGTAAAGCTGGATTCAGCCATGCAAAACAGATCATCACTGTGTAATTTCAATTCCTCTGTGTTGACAGGACATGTCATTTAATAGAGCAACGAAAAGCAATGCAATCTTCTTGATGTTCTTGCATTTTGGGTAAACAGTGAAAATCACTAAGGCCTGCATTTCACACACAGTTAAAGGGACTGACCTTAGACGAGACGGGAAGACACACTAACAAACCATAGCTAATAATATGGATGTTTTGATCTTACAAATCAGAAACATTTCATTGTTATCTGCTCATTTCGTTTGCTGGTTTTCAGGTTACAAAATGACATAGTTCCAAGTGTTGTGACCTTATATAAAACATCATGATTCCAGGTCAGTAATTTTCATTGAGGCTCTTGAATTTCAAATGTCAGCAAAGTGAAACTAGAGCCTGTATTTTTCACAAATTTTAGATTGACACTGTAAGAGAGACTCCCCATTTCCTCTGTCTTTTGGCAGAGGCTAATGTGATGAAGATGAATATGATCAAATTCAATTATAATATGCAGTCATTACTTATTACAGTCCCCGTGATATATGTAGTGCTGTGGTGAACATGAAGCTCTAATAACCATGGCGTCCATGTTATATTTTAACACTAATGTCAGACCAAAGGCAAAGAGTATTGTGAACTTCAAAGGAGTTGGCACACACAAATTATGAAAACTTTTGATGCGCACATCCTTTTGATGTCTGACATTCACTGCAGTCCAAAACTATTGCAGGTTTAAAACTCAACTATAAAACAAGTTTTATAGGTCACCCAGGGAAAAATCAGTTTGTATGAATCAAGTTTATATACAGTACTTTGCTATATATCCCACAGTGGGGCACACAGTGGAGGTGGTGGCAAGCTTTGGTGCCTCACAGTAAGACGGTAGTTTGGATCCTGATTCGACCAAGGGCCTTTCTGTGTGGAGTTTGCATGTTCCCCTGTGTGTGCGTGGGCAAAAAAAAATATATGAATGAATGAATGATGAATGAATGAAATTCTTGTGGTTCTTCCACAGTCATACTACACTTTACATTTTGATACTCTGCACCTCAACAACTCAGTCTTTGTGTTTATATACAATAGTACAACAGGAATGTTTCAAGAAGTTATTGTGTATTGTCAAATACGCAATTGCAGCATATTCAGTAAAGCAAGCATGTCAAGCTATGGTGGTGCCATGATTATGATTCTGTTATGAAATAGTTTGGGATGTGTGAACGATGAAGAACGTCTGCTGATGGTACATGTCAATCTGGGAATTTCTTTGACAGGAAGGATCACCACTCCACCCAGCACTGGATGCTCTCAAAACCGTAGTTTAGAGTAAAAGCCCATGGTTTAACAAGACAGCAAGTTGCAACGTCCAACATAATGCCCATATCTGGAAACACAATGGACTGTTTACATAGCTGTTTACATAGACAGTTAATGGGAAGCATGGGAATCACTGTTTATACAAACAATTATCATAATTTGTATTAAAGTATGGCAAGATATTAAAAAAGTTATTGATATATAGAAATAGAAAGAGGCAACTGTCATCAAGACAAGGACGCTCCTCACCATGAATGGAAGGTTTCACCCTACGTTCAGCACCCTGAGGTTGTACACTATGCTGAAGGAAGGAGCCCGGGGACTAGGGATTGCCACTCTCCAGGATGAAGGAACTTACATCCAAGAATACATTAGGATGTTGGCCTTGCCGTGACTCATAAAATGAAAGCCTCGGGCAGCTGAAACCCAACAGAGGATGAGCCAGAGGGGCTGGAAAAAGCTGGACTGAAAACAGTAGAGGCATTAATGAAGACCACAAATGAGCAGGCCCTAAGCACCAGATCAGTAGAGACTGAGGTCTATCACACCAGGTAGGACCCAATGTGTAGGCTGTGTAAAGATGCCCCAGGGACAGTGAAGCACATCACAGAAGGGTATAAGATGCTGGCTGGGAAGGTGTACAAAGTGACTGGAATTGCGTACAGGAACATCTGCACTGAATTAGGACCGGAGGTCCCAGGACCATGATGGAAGAAGCCTTCAAAGGTCGTTGGGAATGAGAGAGCTAAGATCCTTCCAGATCCAGACAGACAAACTGATGGTGGTAATGACAGCAGCATACAAATATCAATTATGGTCCCAGTGGTGATAGGAGCACAAGGGGCTGTAACTCCCAAACTGGGAGGGTGGCTCCAACAGATTCCAGGAACAACATCTGAGATCTTCCTCAAGAAAACGGTCCTAGGAACAGCTAAGATACTGCACAGAACCCTCAGACACCCAGGCCTCTGATAGAGGACACAAAAGGGTGAGTGGGTATTTATTTATATATTTTGTAAAGGTGTCCCTATCCCAACCTTTGCACCCCACATGTTCACTTGTACTGCTTGTTCCTCAAGTAAATAAATGGGTAAAGTAAAACAGTTCGGGTTGTAGCCTTTAATTATATTAGCTACCTCGACTTACATCTTTTTTTGTTTGTTTGTTTTTGGAATTCACCTTACATAAGAGGTGAATGTGACTTCATGACACGTGTACATACAGTTTGTACTGTTGTTTTATTGTTGTATTTTATTATGTCTGAATGGCTTGCTGTTTTTATACTGCAGACAATGTAGAGTCCATGGCTAATTTCCCTCTGGGACAATAAGGTCTATCCAATCTTATACTATCCTAGTCAGGATGTGTTCTCTAAAACTGAGTGATATCAGGCAAAGTTTACAGCTGTATTCCATTTTAGTTACACAAAAGCTTCTACCTTGTTCGAAGACAAAAATAACTGTTTTTCTCTCTCTCTCACTCTCTCTCTTTCTCTCTCTCTGTGTGCGCTTGTATTTGTTACCTTTTTACAACCTTTTCTGGCATAAACAGTGGCCTTGTCAGGGCCAGTAATCCTCATACAGACAAAAAATGGGTCCTAATTAAACAGAACCTCATCTCTGATTAACTTCTTAAGCCCAGGGCTTAGATTTTGATTGTGGTTATTGGTTAATGTTAGGATTATGCATTAACAGGTTATACTTAATTTAAAGGATGAGATTTTGGTTGGGCTGTCCAAATGAATGGAAGTCTTTGCAGAGTCAGTCCTAACAAGGATAAACCGGCAACCTGTGTGATTGTGTGTGGTGGTGGTGGGGCAGTCATTAAATAATCATCCCGTGTCTGACTTTGTTTAAATCAGATATGGGAGCTTTTTGTCCTTAATAACATTCTGATCTGATCGCTTTGTCATAAGTGAGAGGATGTGATGAAATTTACATAGCCCTAATTTTTCAGCTTGCTGACAACATATTTTTTCCAGGGACAGCCATCTTTAATATTTAGAAGAGGACTTTCCAGTGCCCTTCAACTATGCCTGCAGTATTAATGTATCCTTAATGGGCAGGGTTCCATAAATGAGCCTCAAATGGAGCTAGACTTTTTAATGCTTGCTAGAATGGCTGTTATTTCCACACTTAGCCATAATAGTCTTTAGTGCATATTTAATAAGGTGTAGGCTCATATTAATTGCTCAGCAGCCAAGGA
The DNA here is from genome assembly GCA_016785285.1 of Brachirus orientalis. Classification (NCBI taxonomy): domain Eukaryota; kingdom Metazoa; phylum Chordata; class Actinopteri; order Pleuronectiformes; family Soleidae; genus Brachirus; species Brachirus orientalis. The sequence goes on from JAFBJR010000172.1 coordinate 10,328,531, forward strand.
CTTCATTAAGTGTTTGTGATGCTCAGGGTAGATTTTCTCAACTTCATCTCTTCCATTGTCTCCTCACATCTATTATTGTTAGACACAACAGCACAGTGATTAGATGAGTGCATTTTTATGCTATTTCTTATTTCACTCAGTCACACCGGAGGGGTGTCTTTGTGTGTCTGTGAATATAGGAGAAAAGGAAAAGTTGTTGCTCTCATTGTTTTTATTGTTCCATATTAACCTTATTATTTAATGGTCATCTGTTTCAGTGTCATTTTTATGTTGTTTTAACCTGTTCTTCCCAGTACCATAGACATGCAGTGTGGTTGTCTGCATATCTTGTGGTGTTGGACAGATTTGCTTTGCACAGGAAGAGTCTGTTATACTATACTCACCCTATAATTTATCTATGTAATGATTAATGTTTAAATTCTTATTTATTTATTTATTTTGTGAATATTGATTTATTTCTTGACTGTGTGATGTGGATGGGATTGGTCCACCTAACACAAGACAGTAACAACATTGACATTAATTTGGAATAAGTACAAGTACAGTAACAGTAACTACAGTAACTGTTCAAAACCACATGCAGAAAAGGTAAACAAATCTACATCTGCTATATTAGTTTGAATTGACTTCTTATGTAGCGAAATGTGTGTGTGTCTGCGTGTGAGTGTGTGCATTAATGTATCCAGCAATGGCACAGGGCAGGAACGACCCATGGCCACCAGTCCCACGGATAGATATTTGCCCAGCCTGCAGGAGGCCAGGTAGATGGGTGTGAGGCAAGAGCACCACATAACATATTTAGTTTGCAGGTATTCAAAAAATTCTCAGATTTTTCTACCAGGTTCTGGAATGGAAAGAATTTGTTATCTTGAATTATTTGTTCCAAGTGCCTAGGACCTAGTGGTTTTAATAACTTCCCATCGGACTGACAGGGTGTTATGCTTTTAAAACACTGGTTCCGTTTAATGGTTGTGCTGATGAAGGGCAAGTCACAGATTTGGATTTCTTGATTGAATGTTTGTTCAATATCTAGCCCTAGAACCACCTACAGTATGTGGGTCACTTTTGATCCATTTTGGACATACTTTAGTTTATTTACAAGAAAATAATTTTTAAAAGTTTAGAAGTTACAAACCACCACAGGGTTGGAGGGTTTTTAACAGGTGGTGGTTTGTTTTTCCAATGACTTAAACCAGCTTGTTGAAGATTGTGTGGGAAAAGAACTGATTTTTGGCAAGACCATCATCTTTATGGTGGCAACTCTTCCCATGAGTAATATGGGCAAAGAGCACCACTGTAGGAGACCATCCTCTATTGATGTGAGTAGGGGGGTATAGTGTAATTATGTTAGATCTGGAAGAAAGATTGATACCCAGGTATGTAATGTTACCTGACTTGAGGGGAGTGGATGATGATGATTTAAAGTCAGAGTTAATGGGTAAAATAGTTAATTTTGTCCAATTTATTGAGTAATTTGAAATTGCTGAAAATGTGTTGATAAGTGTAATAGTGTCATTATGAGAGCTTTGTGAGTTTTGAAGGATATCAGTTTAGGTAAAGTAAGTAGGGCATGTTTAACACCAAATATGGTTATAATGGTGGAGGAAGGGGGCTGCCTGCCCCTCTGCCTTGTGGGTCTAACCTGAATACCCTGCATGTGGGGGCCAGACTTGGCTATCTTGATGAAATATCTGGGAACACAGAGATATCATGTATCAAACACCATAAATAGAGCAAGGACTTCCATCTGTGCTTCCTTGGTCATCCTGAGGAAGAGGCCAGTGCAAAACCCAACCCTAACCTTAAAATCAAGTCTAAACCCCAGAGAAAATGCCCTCACTTACATAAAACTTTCTCACTACCTATGGTCTATATGTCTTTTGGTCCTCACAAAGATACACATACAAGAACACACACACACTGTGGAGGAGGAAACTTTACATGTGTGTTTCAAGGTTTCAACCATTTGATGCAGTCTCGCATTACTAGCGTGATTTAACTCTTGTGCTTCTGCCCTCCCTCCATCAGTCATGAAGTAGAAACAGGCCCTTGACAGGTCACAAGCCCATTGTAGGCTGACACACATTGAACAACTATTCTAATGCATCCAATTAAAAATTCTTCTCTTCATTCAAAGTCCACTACCAGGCCTCCTCATTCTTCACAGATAAGCTCCACCACCACTCTCTCCCATAGCCTCTGCTTCTTCAAAGTTAACCTCCAGCCTCCTTAACTTAGGTCAGAGCACCAGACCTGGAACAACAGAGGGTTATTCTCAAAGCCAAAGAAGGATGGAAGGATTCAAGGATGTCACATCAAAATCTACGAATGACTGAGTTCCTCGCACAGAGATTTTTTCAGAATGCATTTTGTGTAATCAGCAGAATATAGTTAACCACAGGTTACCTAATTAAAGTAAATTTGATGAAAAGGATTATAAAAGAAATTATTATTATTATATAAATAGTCTAAAATATCTAAATAATAAAGGAAAAGAAGAAATATTGCTCTTTGAGATGGTTAATGTAAAGGATTACCCCAGCTTTCTTGTTGAGATTAAATATACAGTTTTAACTTACTCAGAACTGATAAATTTGGGGGATGTTATAATATTTACCATAAATTAACACTTCCATCCATGTATAGTTGTATGCAGCAGGAAGATGGATGTGTTAAAAAGTCTGGTTCATTTGAACAAAAACGACATTTATTGTTAATGCCAAAGAATTTTTAAAAAGGAAAAATTTGTCTGGTATGTGTTGTGTAATTTTCTTTTGCACTCACATTTATGAGAGTTCATTTATGCATATAACTGTCCCCTCCATCTGGAACGTCCCTCCCAGATATGTGTATAAAAAAAAAATGCAGCAACTGCTCTAACTTCAAAATACAACTCAACCTCTTCACATCTGCGTTTATTTATTCAGAACCACGTCTGTTTTGTTTTATTTATTTTTTATTTAACCTTTATTTAACCAGATAGAACCCACTGAGATCGAAATCTCTTTTCCAAGGGTGACCTGGCCAAGAGCTCAGCAACACACGTCATAGTAAATATTAGAGATTTAGAAGACAGTTCACAAACAGTACATTTTGACAAATAACGTAACAGTTTATAAAGTATGCTTGACATTTAAAGTGCAGGAGTTGAGGTCACAACAATAAATTAAAAACACAGGCACTGTTTGCTGGTCCTTCGTTGTCTGTCCAATAAGGCAGTAAGAAATGCTCCAAGTGAAATTAGTTCAGGCAGTTTCAGACCAGTCTGGAGAGTGTTTCATGCACAGGGAGCAGAAAAGCTGAATGCTCTTTTTCTCCTATTTCTGTTCTAACAGTAATATTGGTTAAGTTCATGTTTAAGTTTCCATGTTGTGTATATTATTGCTTTTACACTTTAAGTCTCATAAAAAACCTTTGTTAGCACTTGATGGTGGGTGGTTCAGACAGGTACAGGAAGTTGCTATTGGAGGCTAGTAGTGTCTGACATGGCTAACTACCTAGCAATAGTTGCTAATGTTGCTACATTGATGGTGATGTAATGTCCGCCATTGTTAGGTGCACATCAGAAACCAGAAACCTTCTTACCGTGAGGTGACACTGCTAACTACCATACATTTCTCATTAAGAAAAACAAAACATGTCAGTTATAATTATGTTTTCCGACAAACAGCATTGCAAACTGTTGCAGTTTCATTGCACGGAAATGTAATTTTTTACAGCTGACAAAAACCGCAGCATTTTGTAAGAAGTCGCTGTGGGTTCTTTACTATGGGTGACCTCCTTAACAATACTCACTCTCATGTGTACCACTGCTATTATAATACATGGATTATGGACACCGGTCTTATCCTGTTAATTTACATTTGTTTTAGCATAAAGATCAGAATATTTGGGCATCCCAGACATCCAAAATTAGTGACCCTCTTCAAAAAAATTAAATTAGCCACTCTTACTATATCTTATGCAGCCTCAGGGAAAGTATTAGCTTTATCATTGTTGGATTTAAATATGACAATTTAAATTGTTGATGGTAATCAGAGTGCTTATAATCCGGCTCTTTGAATGCCTGAAGCTGGGGAAATTAATTCCAGTCAACTGAAATAAGCTGAAAGGCTGTCCATCACTTTGTTGTCTTGTGCTGTTGTGTCACACCCCCCCCCCCCCGAGATTATTTAAATCGATTTGATTGTGGATCTACAACACATTACAACACTGAACACCAGATTTTATATATATATACATATGCTTACTAATCACACTTCTTTGATTATATACCTGAAAGGGGTTTTGATTAAATTGGTTTAATGGCCAGCTTAAAAGATAAATATAATAAATAATAATTTACATTAGCATTCCTTTCTTCTTCTTCCTCTTCTTCTTCTTCATTCTTTTCCCAGCATGAAAGCTGTGTTTCTAGCCTCATAGGCCCAAAATGAAGACATTTGGGTCTCAAAAGTCAAATTCACACAACATTGCCATAATTTTGTATTCATTATAAACTGCATGAACCCAAAACCAGAAGTTCTATAGTGTCAATGCAGGCAACACAGACCTGCTCAGACTTTGACAGAGGTGACATTCACTTTGTTGTAAGTTGATGTAACATCAGAGTAACCTTGGAGCCATTATTTCAAGGTTGAAATCCTGCATTGTATCACTTTACTGCAGAAATGTTACATATATTTTCAAACAATGGTTATTGACAGCATGAGGCATTGATTGCATGGGTTTAAAAGGCTGAACAACACAATATAAGAGCAAAGCAAGGGCCTTACTAACCAAATAAAAACACTTTGTCAACCAGAATAGGTAGTTTCAGTGACGTCTTCCTGTGGGTGCACTAAATCCAAAGTTGATAAACACTCGAGTTAGCCCCCCTGTGATTCAGCACACAGCCTATAACGTACTAAGTTTGATAAGTGAAGGGCAAAGCCACTCTCATGCATTTTCATCAGCAGCCCCTGGACAAGGCTCAGACACACATTTCAATACCTCGGAGAGCCTTTACACAACAGATAGGCAGACTGTGGCTGTAATGTACATCCCTGAACAGCCGTTATTGGAAAGAGGTTGTGAGGATGTCGTATTGAGGAGACAGTTAAAATGGTGTAATGAGAACTTGGATAGTTGCTTAAAAAATTTACGATACGGGATAAACTGTGAGTGTCTGTCGACAGATGAGCCTCAGCAAAGACTAAAGAGAACACTTAAAATTGGATTAAGGAACATATATACCACAGACTGTGGCTGAGAGTGTATGTGTGTGTTTGAGTGTGTGTGCATAGATAATACTTCACTCCATCTTCGTAATAAGGGTCAATATCTTGACTTGTAAGGCTGTTCTGAACTGTCCGACACACTGTCTGTCTCAGCAACCTTTCCCTGACAGCAGAGAATGCCAAATATAAATACTGCTGGCTGGGAGCAAGACAATATATCCTCCATCAAATACACAAATGTATTTTAGGGAAGTCAGCAGCCAGCCAACCATAACGGGAGAGTGAGCATAACTTTTAGATGAAGGTTGTTTCAAGGAAGTGTGTTGAGCTCAGAAAAGGCAAGCCAAACCATTTGCCTCCTATCTCCTTTTTGCCCTTTCCTCAACATTTCCGGAATTGTTTGAAACAACTGGGTTCCCATCCAGTGAATAAATATTGTGTTGAAAAACAAACAAATCAATCATTGTGTGAATGTAACTGTGAACAATGATCTGGCTGTGAAAAGTGATCTCTTTTATGGCATGGTGTTGTGCCCCTTTTGTCAAATGTTTTTTTTTTTTTTTTGATTTGGTGTATGCAGCAGAAAATAAAAATGTTCCAATCAATCCATGAATGACAGGCTATATGTGAAGAAAGAGAATATAAATTGTCAGTCTGTGTTTAGTGACTTAAAGCTGCAGTGTCCATTTTGAGATTGTTTTTGATGTTGATGGCTTCGTGAACAGAAACATTAATTCATTCATTAACTGTCTATTGCTTTTATCGACTTAAGCAGCATTGTGCTGACAATGACTGAAATCTTAACATACATTTGTTTTTATTAAAAATGACATGGTACAGTTAACACCTGGGGTGCACCGATTCAGGTACCAGTATCAGGTCCGAATCTTCCCTTCTGTACTCGTATGTATATAACTACTCCAATACTGCTCCACCTGATAACCAATTTACACATCCTCAAGTGAGATGAGCACGTGTGCAGCAATCAGCTGATGTGTTGCAAGATCAATCTAAAATCCAGACACTTTAATCCAGAGGGCAGGCAAAGTCATACACATGGCAAGGTAGTCAAACAAGCAGGCAAACAAATCAGGCAAGGCCAAGACAAAATCCAAAAATCAAAAACCAAAAACCAAGAATACAAATTGGGTTGAAAATAAACAGGCAAACACTAGCTGCATGCACACTATGCAACAAAGACAATCTGGCAAGGACATGTGGCGAATGCTGCTTGAAAGATACACAGGTTAACCAGGTGAAAACAACAGGGATAGGACGTGTGCATGATAATGGAAGCACCAGGAAAAGAGAGATAAACATGTGAGTACCAAACAAAACAAGAACTAAGACACAAACATTTCTAAAACAGAGATTAGAAGAGTAGCCTGTGCTCTACTAAACTTTCAAGAGCAGGAGGTCTATTTCTGTTCCTATACTTTTGCTCAATTACAAACAAGGCTATCCTCTAAGTTGTTGAACATATCTTGACATAAATTCCTGGAAATTAAGCAAGTACTCAAATTTAAGTCATTGCACATTTTACAAAGTGGCATTGGTACATCCCTAGTTTAAATATATAGTTATCTTTTGACGTTTTTAGAGCTAGTATGGAATAAGCTGGTTAAATGTATTAACCGTTATGGAATACATACTGTTTCTATTTTGCTTTTGTCTTCACTCTCTTTAGAGCACACACTTTACTAGGAGCACACTAGATGGGGGCAATTTAGAATGTCCAATTAATACTGAGTTATGGGAATTGGGTGCCTTGTTTAGGGGCACTCCAGTACTTGACTTGGCAGGGACTGGACCCCACAGTCACAAGTCAAGTTCCAATTCCTGTTGCCCATGGACTGCCCATGGATTATATACTGTATAGGTTGATTAAACCCTGTTAATTGCAAATCTTCCTCTCTGTGATTGGAAACAGTGGAAAACAGTGAGATAAGGGAAATAAGCAACCATAACTTTAAGTTGCTCCTCATTTTGGTCTGGCAGGTCACCCATCAGCCTTCAGCTACTGCAATAATCTGTCAGATAAAATTATACAGCAATGGCATTCGCTCAGTCAGATGGAGTTATGCTGAATATTTCTTGAAATATTTCTAGATAAAGTAGATGGACTGTTAGCCTCAACACACATTACTTTGACACCGAAAATCTTCTTTCAGCCGATTGTATCCACAAGCCCAATCCACAATCCACAAGTTTGTTTCAGGCAGTACCCAATGGTGTTGAAATAGGCGAGGTCTGGAGCAAAGGTCACACAACAAATTAACAACTTTCTCTTCATAACTTTAGCTGCTTCTTAAAGAACATGAATTAAAACAGTCACTTCTTACAATAAGCTCATTCTTCAGTTCTCTCTGTCCCTACGCGTCACTTTCACTCCCTCCCCACTGGTTCTTTCTATCTCCCGATCTCTTTTTCTGCTTGCTCCTCTGTCTTCCCTTCTCCTTGTCTCTCCACTCTCCATCCCTGGACGGTGGTCTAGTTTCCCCACATCACACAGTCAGAAAATAAATGCTCACTCACTGAACTCACTGCATGTCCTAGGTACTGGACAGGAAAAAAAGGCCACTATTGTAATAGTATCATTTTCAGAAGTACCTTAAACAAAAAAAGTCAGTTTTTTAGGAGCCAAATGAAGGTCAATTAATCCTGGATCCTGGAAAAACTGTTTGAGCCAGCTATATTTTGAATTCAATAGTCCGAGGCCCTTTCCTCAGACTTCCCTTTGAAGCCACACCAAAGGAGTACGGATATGTGCTCGAGTTGTTCACGAAGAGCATTATGTTCACATGGATTCACGGGCAATGACACATAATGCCAGAAAACAACGAATACTCTCAAAAGTTCACAAAGACATAAAGTTACCCTACCTGTCCAGTAGAAACAGGGTGACTGTGGCATCACTTTGCAGCCCTTTGTGGGCTTTCACTTGTCGTCACTGTTCAAATGCCGAACCGATGTTCCCTCTGGTCTTGGATCGCTCTGCATCAGCATTTTGGCAGTAGTTTTTCTCAAAAACATGAAGTGGGCCGTTGTAAACAAGGGTGTAGGTTTGTGTATGGATGGTGGGGACATACGCATATAGACGATGGAGACATACCCTTTTTAAAGGAAACAATGGCCCCAGTTGACCAATCAATTAAAATAAAATTATACATATATTATTTTTCTTCACTCAGCGACTTCAAATTTAAACCTTTGTTTGCAACTATCATCATTTGTTTGCAAAAATGGTGAGTGCAGCAGTTTATTTAGATAAGCAAGTCTTATTGGATTTTGTAAAACAATGGGAGCCAAACACAGCAGCGAGATAAGCCAAGTCTGCATTCGTACATGCTGTGTATAGTTAATGAATATGGGGCATTGTGGTTTTTTCAAGAAACTGAAATGCGTTTGACTTTGAATTTGAATGAAATATGACTTGACACTATTAAACATCTCGATTTCTTTCTTCAAAGCAATTTTTGGTTTTCTTGAACTTAGTGAATTTGGTCAATCTGACTCTGTATTTATTAAATGTGCAATTACGTCAGTTCACGTAGTAAAGTGTTATTGTGAATTTAGACAAAGCAGACCAGGGAAGGGAAGATGAAGAATCAGCACTAATTTATCACAACATAGACAATAGCAAGCGGAACAAAACAACAAAACAAAACCAGAAATTTTGTGGTGAAATTGTAATTGTGCCTGCCTCTTGGCAGGCTAGTAAAGGATTCTTTTTTACACTGCTGTAGTGAAAGTGATCAGGATCACTGTAATGTGCCTAATAAAGAGATCAGCTTAGTGCTGTGGTTTTAATAAGGTGAACAGTGTCAGTGTGGGTAAAGAAAACAATGTTAGCGTAGTGATCCAAATAAAGTGAAGTGTCAGTGGAGAGTTGCTAATAAGTAAACAACGTTAGTGCAGTGGTCCTAATACATTGATGTCAGCCCAAGGCTGAGTAGAAGGAAATTGGGCTTGAAACTGCAGGGTCACCAGTTCAAGCAAGGTACCCAACCACCACTGCTCCTGTGCCTGGTGTTCACTGCTGGTATGGATGTTGTCAAAATGTGTCATAGCACCACGACATGGGCTGTCCTAGGTGAACTGTCAGCTCCTCTGAGTGTAGCTGACGTTTGGCTATTTGTGAAGAATACACCTGTGTATCTGTCACGGATGGCCATATCCAAGAGGTTTTTGCACGCCACCAAGCTTGGTGTAGCCTGTATAATTGTAAAGTAAACACAAATGCAAAAGAATAAAATATAGATTAGATATCAAATATAGATTAGATACATTTGTTGATTAAAAATTTGGAAAAAAGCAGGTTTATTTGACCTGTTCAAACTTTTGATTGTCCAACTACTTCATACTGACGTAGTGAACAATAACTATAGAGTTGACTGCAATGGTTGAATAGTTACTTACATATATGATGTTGTTATTAAACTATTATTTTAGAAATAGTGTTTTAGTTTTGCACAAATTCTATTAGTGGTTCAAATCAGAAATCTGTGTGGAGATAAGTTATATTTATAAATCATATGCCAGGTTAGTGTAATTTAAGGGAAATGATTTGACTTATATCTTTGTTAGTCTCTCAGCTTGAGCTATATTATGCATACCAGTCCCTGCTTTCATCTTGATTTCCCCCAGTCAGAACTGACTAGAAAAATCACCAACTTGCAATACCCATATTAGTTCTATAAGTATATTGAAAAACGAAATATATCTTGGGTATATTTATTTTAAACACTGTGTATCTGATTTTGGGATGGCTTGACTGATTACTGCTTAAGTCAGCAATAGGCTTCAATGGCCAGAACTGTGATTTAGGACTTTGTACCATGGAAGGCAGCGCTTAACTTCCTGATATACAGCCTGTCGAAAGAAGAAGGCTAACCTGTGTGAGCTAGAACTTCTCATTTCCCACAGAGACTGACATCCGTCTCCTCCCGAGTGAGCACGAGCATCACTTGGGAAGATCCAGCCCCTGGACTGACACACAGCTATTTTGTCACAGCATCATGGTTTCAGGTACTTGACAACTCTTAATATAAGATATGAGATAAAATATTTATGGATGTTGTGAAATGGGACAAAAGGACAGAGGAGGACATGGGGGATAGGGTGAGACAGAAAGATGATCTATTGTGGCGTCACCTAAATGGAGAAGCCCAACGAAGGTGAAGAAGGAGATTAAAACGTGAAGATTTCAAATAAGATATAAACAGCTATGCACGAGAAAGAAAAACTTGAATGAAAAGAGAAAATGTGAATCAATGAGTTGGAAAGAGATTCTGTGAATAAAGGACGTGTTTTGGAAATTAGCTGACTCTAGGTGTAGCTATTTTAAAGGAGGAGGTTTGTGTGTATTGTTGAGGAAACCATAACATTCCTTGATTTATTGGAAGAATACATGTAATATTACTACGATAATAAATTGGATGCAGCCTCTGTACACAGATTGCACATTATTCATGTCATTATAAATTTGAAGTTGCACCTTCTTATTCTTCTTTTTGAGCCATCCCAGGCCTGGAAACACACATTACTGCTCATTTTCTATTATAGAGTTTTTGAAAATTCAGTTCAAAAACTCTTAATCCCAAAAAGTTAATTCAAATCAGACTGTTACGAGTTCACATATTGGTTATCAGCATTTGAAATACAGTTTCCTCCACAATTCAGCAGACCATCAGTGGGTGTAGAAAATTTGGCAGCACTTTCCATATGATGCAGGGACTGTGCCCATGTGCTCAACACACACATACACGCAAAGAGTGTGTAACACAACAGAGCAACACTGTTTGCCTCCATCTGTCTCTCCATCTCAGCCTATATCAAGCTGTTCTCTGTCTTTTCTGCTGGTGAAATTTCACTCAGTCTTAAGTGATTTGTAACTGTATCTTTGCCATTTTAATCACCCTGGCAGAAGAAACAAAAATATGTTTGGAAGAAACACAACTTTTTTTTTTTTCCTGCAATTATTGGACAACTCTGTAATTAAACAGTTGGGATCTTTAGCAACAAACCGTCTTTTGAAATCTGATAAAACATGATGTACCATGTTGTGAGTGTCAGAGATAAGTAATATTTTACTTAATGTGAATCACCTCAAAATGAAATGCACCACAGATCTAAGCCCCATCGTGATATAATAGGCTTAATTGTAGGGTTTGCTGTAACATAAACTATATGCCAACACGTATCCTTAACCCATACCAACTCCAGCAGAGTTAATGCTCAGTGGTGGGCTGGCCTTGCTGCTAAAGGGTGCTGTCGGGAGTTAGCAGTGCAGGGTCTGTGATGGCTGACTTTGCAATAAGAGTTGTTAATGTTGCTGAAGTAATGGTGACGTCCATCATAACTGCTGTTTTGAAAAACATCAGCACCAGTGAGCACAACCATGAGTTAACATTGTAGTGCCGAGGATGGATTACTGGTTTACCAGGCGCTACATGGTGTGGGTGTGGCCAACTCTCCTCTCCCTGCACAGCTGTCTACAATCATCCTCATCACCTCCACTATCTCAATCCAGCTCTTCTCCTCAACCACTGCCAGATCTTAAGCTTCCAGATCGTACATTTCCTTTTGTAGCTTTTGTAGCTTTTCCTGTGTGCTTTTTGAGAAGATAGGACAGGCACATAAATGATGATGATTGGCTAAGGTTGAGTAGAATTTCATGCAGGTATTCACACACATTCGTGTTTCTCCGTGTCGTTTATGAGCAATTCTAATCTCAGCACATCTCAACGTCTCAACAAAACTAGGGGCCAAGAACGTCGGTGTTAATAATAATTCACATGTCCCACAGCAACGTTAAAATAGTGTAGATTACTGCACAATGTGTTATAGTTTATTCTATTGTCAATTTCACTTTAATAAAAATATTTAATATTCAGTTTTATTGTAAATAATAGATCATGAATTTTAATTTCATAAATGAGTAGGGGAGCTCTACATTCTTTGAAATATTTGAACATTAAAATAATGTAACACAATAGTATTACTTTATTTTACAATGCTGTAACTCAAGTAAGTCATTTACCTTTTGGAACAAAGTAACCTATAACCTATTACTTATAACTAATTACATTTTTAAAGTAACATGCCCAACACTGGTTATGTAACATATCTAATAAAGCCTCCATTCATATTATTATTATTATCAGCCAGGTGTTGACTGACAAATGGCACATGGATGTAGGCCTTGACTAGGATAATCTATGAGATTTCTTACCAAACAAGCAACCAAATATTTTTAACTTCTTTTTTTTTTACTTTTCCAAAAACCAGATGCTCCTGTTACTGATAATGTAAGCCTATTGGTCTTGTCAGTTAACTGGAGATAGGACTAGACTTGTGTGTTAGCCTACTGAAGGTACAGTTGGATTAATGAGTAATAATTGGTCAATAGAGGGCACTAGTTAGAAAACCATTGACAGGCAGGTGTCGCATGTCACTCAAGAACAATGAGTGCAAGATGGAGCAGCAGGTATTAAGTGAAGCAGATATGCAAAAAATAGAAATTCAATTTCAAATTTCCATTTTTTTCAATTTGCTGTTAGTTCAACCTTTGTACCGCCCTTGATTTGTGCATGAGTGTGGTGTGTATGCGTGTGTGTGCGCATGTGTGTGTGCGAGCATTATCCAGTCAAATCACGCATCATGCATTAATCCCAGCATTTCTCATTCAAACAAATGGACACCATATGCTAGTAGTTACTGCATGCTAGCAGTCCTAGACATATTGGCAATTCAAGCCATTTCGCTATAGCTGAAGGACAAGAGTAGAAATCTGCCCTCCCCCCTTTTACAATTACCTTGTATAGAAGAATAACATTTAAATTTAAAATGCCAAGCTTTCCCTTGTAGGCCAAGTTCTATTGCATGAATTGATTGCTATTGATCATGACTGATGTTCATTGTTGAAGGCGCAAATGCAATTTCCCTCTTCTGTTTAACATTTGGAAAAGAGACGTGGCAAACATTTAAAGAGCATCTTTCTATCTGTCTTGTTTATTTCCTGGTTTTTCTTGTACCATAGATGCAGACTTCAGTCCATTATATATCCTGCCACATGGAAATAAAAGGTGTACTGTATGTCCCAGCAACTTAGTAAAAAGGTTATTTCTCCAGCTGAAGCCAATTACACATGATCCTGGAAAAGGTATACAGTACATGCACAGGTGCATGTTATGGACTGTTGTCTGGTGGAGGATGTACAGTACTTCAGCTGCATCTTGGGATTTATGTGAACCAAACCATGAAAAAGTCATTTCCCAGCTAACTTGGTGGTGTGTAATTAATTTACAGTATTAATTTTAGTCCCATCAGATGTTCATGGTGTGTTGATAGACGAAATAAATACTCAGACCTCACTAATAATATTATAAGAGCACTGATATGCCCAATAAATCAAATGGCTGCCCAAGGACGTTTATACTCTTATACAACAGGTTTTTAAAATTCCACTCTACTTTTTTTTTTTTTTTTCACAGGTATCACTTTATTTTGATAGTCCATTTGTGGCTCTCTGCTCATAACCAACAGGTTATTCAGTATCATGTCAATAGATAATATTCGTCACTTCTTTATATCTACTGTTCTCAACTTTTTTTTTTTTTTTTACTTTAATGAAATGGTCCTGACACACAGTCATAGCTGCAAGTGTAGTTTCCTAACAGTCTGTTGATTATCTATTGACAGTCAATATCTTATAATTGACAATCAACTAATTGGCAACTAATCTATGATTTGATGTTTACTTGGCAATAAACAAGGTCAACAAATGTATTGATACTTGTGATCATATTTAGACATGAGCCTGTTAACTTTCAAGTGGCAGACTAATCAGAACCAGTCAACTCCCGTTGACTATAACAACGCAAAAGTGCTAGTTATAGTCAACGGGTGCTTTTGTAAGGTTAGGGTTCGAATCTGTAGCCCATCTCTGAAGTACAAGTTATAGTCTCAGTTGAATAAGTGTCAACTGATCACCTGTTGTTTAATGTCCAGGGAATAGTGACACCAAATAATGAGACAAACAGAAGACTCTTCAGCCCGTTCCTCCCTTTCCCAAGGACATCAGGGAACTACGAAAAGGATTTTGATCTTCTATGTTTGCAAGTGAACTTGCACTTCAAAACATGAAATGCACTCACTGGCTGATTTGTGAATTCAGGCTACTGTAGAAACATGGGAGCGCAAGATGAAGTGCACTGTCTCTAAAAGAAAACATTTGATCAAACTGCTTTTTTTCATATTATATGAGGCTCAGGGCAAGTGAAGTCTGATGGTAGTGAGGTTACCTCTGTCAAGATCCACTTAGATATGATCGGTAATGGTCCATGGCTGTGTCTACATAAAAGAACATTGCCTCTTATCCTACATACAGTACATTGCATAAATTTACATTAATGATGACATATCGCTGTTTTAATTAGTACGTTATTCTTACTAAAGTGTTAAGAGAAAACTGTTAAAGGGGTCATGTAAATTTCACGCGTGTATTTTTTTTTAAAACATTAGTTTCATTCTTGCCTGGGGGATTGCAAAGCCAACAAAGAAAACATACCTTCAGGTCTTGTGAGTTTAAGCTGCTATGCTTGGGTTTATTTATTATTCATACATGCATTAATGCATCTTATGAGTATACAGAGTTCAAAAATATACAGTATTTTACTCAAAATCCCATTGAATATATACTTGAATCTGTCTTCAGTTTGTCTTTTGATCTTGATTGAAGGATGCAAGCTGTGCAAACTCACATCAACATTATTAGAGAGGTGATGCGACGTTTTCCTCCCTTTTCTTTAATGTCTTAAACGCAGCTGTAATAGTAAATCATGTTCAGCCTGGCACTTTAGAGCGTTCAATGAGCGGCTGCAGATGAAGGGCCAGAGAATCAGACGAGTGCATTCATTGTGATTTAGTTCCACCAATGTGCACAGCAATTTTCGGGGTAAAGAACTTCCAATCACAGAGAAATCCCCAGAGGGAATAAACTGAGTGTGTTTTTGAACTAGTACAGACAACCTGTTTTTACTAATAGTTTGTCTTTACCATTCCCTTCCTGACATCTGTTGTCAGAAGTCTCTATGTCAGAAGGCTACTGTCATATGAATAATTTCAATACCTACCAGTTTTTGGTTTTAACATATGAGCTAGATGCTGAGAAGCTAAGAAGCTAGGTGCTAATTGATTGCTATCAACTCTATTGAGAGTTGCCAGGAACAAAAGTGTTTTCTTGCAAGTGAGTTTCTTGCAACAAATGTGAGTCACACTTGGAAAGCAAGTCTCGCAAAAGTCTTTTTACGGGAATCTAAAGAGGCAGTGACGAAGTAAGTGAAAAACGGCTTCATCAAACAGCGTTAACATTAAATAACTGGGGCACCAATGGATCCGTGGTAGAGCAAGTTGTCTTTCAACCAGAACTTTGTGGGTCCGGTTCTCGGCTCTACCAGTCTACACGCTGATGTGTCCTTGAGTAAAACATCGTGCCAGCAGTGTGTGATTGGGTATGAAAGATAAGTGATAGAACAAAAAATGCATCAAAAAAAACAATGCAGCAGTGTGCAGCACATAGATGCGCCGTATGAATGTGTGAGTGAATGGGTGTGAATTGTTGAATGGCAAAAACTGTAGTGTAAAGCAGCTTTTAGTGGCCATCAGGACAAGAAAAGCACTACATAAATACAAACCATTTGCTGGCCGCAACTCCTGTCACTGTGTTAGGTGGAAAGTGTACCTAATAAAGTGGCCATGAGTGTATATCACTTCTGTAATCACTTTAAGTTGAATAATAATATATAGTCAGGACAATACAGTTAAAAGTTAGGAAGTGATAGTGGATTCTTCCAACTTTACTGTGAGGTGATGAACAGTTTACAGCAGCAAGACAAAGCAATTCTTTCCATTTAACTGCTCATAAACAACAGAACATTTGAGAAATTATTATGCAGCGGAACTGACAGCTGCAAATTATGGCTGTTTCTTGATGCTGGAATTTCATTTTACACTACATTACGGCAGGTATTTACAATTTAGAGTCTGAGGGTGCATACTTAACTACAGCAATTAAGGAAATAGTTGCGGAGATGTCAGATACTCCACTGAAGCAAATCTTTAGCAGGCGGGGAAGTGCCATGTGTTATATTATGGCACCACCTGCACTTGCTTCCCAACGGAAAATAGTTTTGATGTTTTCCATAACTGCCACTCTTCCGCTTCATCAGCATCAAAAATGTTTTGACAGGTAAACATGTGGTGATGTACACCTTAAGTTAGGGACATTGCCAAAGTTGAAAATAAAGACTGAAAGAGATGCATGTTTTGCTGACAGCAATGAGATAAAATGAAAGTAGTCATCTAGCATGTCTGTATATTTCACCCTTTTTGTCTCTTATCCCTTTTAGTGGATAATAAACATCTTTATTACCTCCTTGCCAACCTCAATTTAAATGTCCAATGTGTAAGACAGTCTAATGAAAGATGGTAAGATGGTCTAATGGACTAATGGTCAGGCCAGTGGTGAGACTGCAGGATGTAATAAACAAGGACATGTCTGCTCACATCTCACTTTCCCAAGAGCCTCGGGAACTATGGCCTTTGCATACCAGAAAAGAATGTCATTCTTCTTCAGTTGTGTAGTAATGCTCAGTTTCAAAATGTGAAATATGCTGTGGCCTATTTGTCCAATTGGGCTGTCATAGAAACATGGTAGTGCAAGATGGGTGACTCAGAGCATTCCCTTGCTTAAAGTACATATGAAAGGCTTGAGAATCCAAACATTTTTATTATTATTATAAAGCAATTATACACTTTTACAAACATATTTATGGGTAGTATATTTAGTTCTACCAATAAACACTCATAAATGTTACAGATTTGACCTTTCAGCAGAATAATAGCTTGAGACAAAGAGAATGCTTATTTTACTTGGGACAAAATACATGTTGATGTTGATTTTCTCCCAAAAGAAATAAGTTGTTAGGAACATCTTACACAGGTTTGATGAGGGTTCAGCCTTCAACAGCTTAGACCATGAGATCCTGTTGCATTTCACTGACTGTTTGCATCCATGAACCCTGTTGCCTCATCCCAGCTATTAGGCCTGCATATAACTATTCAATCCCTGCTTTCACTTCCCTCTCAACCTGGTCCAGCTTTCCTTTGCCCTTGGCCTTGTTGAGGAATCGCTGGAATGCAGCCAAAATCCTCTTGGACAACTGCTCCATATCCCACCAGCAGCTTGTGATGCAGCTGAGATCTCACATGATTCACTGCCATCTAAAACCTCCATGTAAGTTCAGTCTGGACACTAGGCTGCTGGATTTACTGTACTGCAGCACCCCCTTGCTCATGTAACAATAAACTACTTGCTGAGGTTGTTGATGGTTGTTTCTGTTACTATACAGAAAAATGTTGCTCAGGTTTCTTGGCAAACCCAACCAGAGGTGACAGCTTTTCCTCCTCACAAACTCTTCAACACTAGACAGTAGTGTGAATTTATTCTCTAGCAGTTTACACCACTAAGCCGTCAGCTCAGTGTTAGCCATTCTACCGGTTTTGGGTTTGTCACTCTGGAAGAAACAACATTATTTAGAGTGCAAAGCTTTTCCCACGATTCTTTGTAGGATTCTTTGTTCTCTATGATCACTGGAACTGCATCAACGCATATATGTATTTAGACATGGTCAAGACCTTCTACTGAATTAAAACTAAGCATCAACGTTAGAATGAAAGGTGAATTAAGTGATTTTGAATGTGGTATGTTTGTTGAAACAGTTGATCTGCTGGGATTTTCATGCACAATCATCTCTAGCATTTACACAGAATGATCTGACAAACCAAAAATATCCTATCAGCAGCAGTTCTTTGGAAGAAAATGCCTTGATGAATGGCCAAACTGATTAGATATGTTAAAAAGTAACTCAAATGCAAATGGACCAGAGCAGCAGAAAACCTCAGTGCACACTTTAAAGGCACACATATTACCTAAACCTAAAAAAGTAGCTAGTGTGATTCATATTTGGCAGCTGGTACATTGAAAGGAGACTTTTTTTTTCTCCATCGAATCAGTATCAATTTAAAAAGAGGGATTATAACTCTTACCAGTGAGGAAATCTGCAAGATGTTTGTAAAACCTGACTATTTTGATTAATTTCTTTTCTAAAGTGACAAAAAAATGTGTTTCTTTATTACATAGAGATGTTAAAGCTGTTGTCAGTGACTAACTCATTAAAATGTCTGTTAAAATGCCTTTTACTCTGACAGGAACTTGTTGGTAAGACATGACTTTGCCTGTTAATGACAGAGACAGTGGCAGACTGGTGGCAAGATCCAGGGACCTTAAGGAGGTGATAGTAGGCAGACATGGAATAAGATGCGTGTTCAGGGGACATTATAATAAGTAAGAGGTGGAGTGGAGAAAAATGTAAGAGGGTTGAAAGGACTGTGAATGAAACCACTGGCCCTGCTTTTCCTGTCATTTCAGCATACTCTCTGAGGACAGTATTGTTTCTGGAAGCTTCAGCTCTAACCTGTTGTCAGTGCAAGATGCCGTCCTTTCTGCGCCCACTGCTACAAACAGACGTCACCAATCACAATGGCTCAGAAACACCCCCCCAAACTTCAAATCTCACCACTACTGTGAAGGCAACTGCTCAAGCTTGGCTCACAAATCTGCTGCTCCGTGTGCTCTGCAAGCAACGACATGTGTTTACACAATGTCAAAGCAACACTGACTCTCGTGCGTGCGCTCTCACACACATGAAAAGTCAGTTGTACACATCACTTTGCCAAGTCCACAAAGCACTCCTACTGAATTTGTCACTGTCCTGCTTTTTATATCCCTCACTGTGTATAGTCAGCTGCTGGATTTACACTGACAGAATCCACCTCATGTCCTCTATGCTTCTGGGGCTTACTGTCTTCCATTCTTTTTAACCTCATGTCCACTTCTACATGAAACCTTGTTCATAGACCATGTGGGAGATTTGGGTCTGTTGTGTCATTTCTCACACATAGAAAAACCATTCAGCACAATGTTGTACATGGATACCCCAAAATGCAGACCTTTGATTATAAGATCTTATGTAAAAAATCTTTCTACTCTGAAAAGTAAATGTTCTCCTGATTTCAAGATGCTTTATTAAGGGTTCATTTGGGAATGTTTAGTAGGAGAATTATAAATAAGTGCCCTTTAGTATTATGTTTCTGCTTTGACGTTTATGTTGCTTTGTTTTTGTGTTTTACTATTCTGTTTTTTGTGTGTTTTGTTAATTGTTTCTGTATATACAGCGCATTCAGTGTGTGTATATAATATGTACAGTATATATATATATATATATATATGGATAAAAATGGAGATGGAAATTTAAATGTGTTGTTTATACTGTATGTGACATGTTAAGATATCAGATTAAGGGAAACTGAAAGAGGTGGCTGCTCAGTATAATCTGTAATCCTATGTCTGCTGTAATTCCCATACGACATCAGTTTTTATATGCATCATAATTCTATATGCTGCTTCTCATCCTCCTCATTGCTTCAACTCCCAGCCTCTCTCCTCATTTTCTATATGCCTGAACCCCTCCACTCACCAAATCAAAGCACATGCATTCCTCCCTCAAGAACTGAAATGCATAACTCAACCCTATTATCACTTCAACGCCTCCCAGTTACTTTAAGTAACAAACTGACTTCTGCCCATGAGCAATGTTATCAGTGGTGGTGAATTTGACCTTCGACTTTGACACCAAATGTGCTTGACAGTTAACGTAAGTCAGTTTAACAATCTTGGTTACACATGTAATCAACATACCATGAAGCGCAAATAATAAATGGTCTTATTAGGAAACAGTCTGAGTTTATGTGGAACTCAGTGTTTTTTATGGTCCAGCACAACACCCAACCCAACACCCAAACCTCCATCATGCCCATGCAGAATAAGCAGCCGTGGAGTTGAACAGGAGTAGTTTCAGTCTTTTACTGCCTATTCTTCAATTAGACTAAATTACAAGTGCCATTTTATCTTTTTTTTTTTTTAAATAATAAAATGGAAACAAATAAAACATTCTCTGCTCTGAAACACCAAAGGAACCCATACATGCACACATATATTCTGTAGTGGGGACCAAATCAGGTAAACATCACTGTTTGTCTGTGTTCGAACAGAATATATCCAAAAATGTTATGATAGCAATTTTTTTCAAACAAAGAGAAGCAATCTTCACTTGCTCTGATACCCACTAAAGAGTGTATGTGAGTGTGTGTCCACTGGAGGAGCACTGTTCTCACTTCCTGATGCACTGTGCCACACAAACATACTGTATACTGTACATTTTAGTACATGTACAGTTGTTTCTGGAAGACACAACATTATTTAGAGTGCAAAGCTTTTCCCACGATTCTTTGTAGGATTCTTTGTTCTCTATGATCACTGGAACTGCATCAACGCATATATGTATTTAGACATGGTCAAGACCTTCTACTGAATTAAATCTCAGCATCAACATTAGAATGAAAGGTGAATTAAGTGATTTTGAATGTGGTATGTTTGTTGGTGGTCTGAGTATTTCATGAAACAGTTGATCTGCTGGGATTTTCATGCACAATCATCTCTAGCATTTACACAGAATGATCTGACAAACCAAAAATATCCTATGAGCAGCAGTTCTTTGGGAGAAAATGCCTTGATGAATGGCCAAACTGATTAGATATGTTAAAAAGTAACTCAAATGCAAATGGACCAGAGCAGCAGAAAACCTCACTGCACACTGTAAAGGCACACATATTACCTACAAAAAGTAGCTATTGTGATTCATATTTGGCAGCTGGTACATTGAAAGGAGACTTTTCTTTCTCCATCGAATCAGTATCATTAAAAAGGGGTATTATAACTCTTACCAGTGAGGAAATCTGCAAGATGTTTGTAAAACCTGACTATTTTGATTAATTTCTTTTCTAAAGTGACAAAAAAATGTGTTTCTTTATTACAGAGACATGTTAAAGCTGTTGTCAGTGACTAACTCATTAAAATGTCTGTTAAAATGCCTTTTACTTCCTGATGCACTGTGCCACACAAACATACTGTATACTGTACATTTTAGTGCCACACAAACATACTGTACATTTTAGTAAGGATCAAAGCAGCTAAAAGCTGCTGTTCATGAGTGTTTGTACAGAATATACGTAAATGCTCCATTATCAAAACACTTGTTAAACATATATGAAGATGAGCAGCATTTTCACTATTTTGGAACCAGTATAATGTACACAAACGCACATGTGGTTGAACTACAGTCCTGCTCTCTCTCTCTCTCTTTCCCGTTTCTCTATCAGCAGTACCTACATTCTCACAGCAGGAGTCTGCTTCTCTTTCTGTTTATCTGCACTTCATTTTCTCTTCTTCAGGAATTTTTAATAAAGTGGCAGATCTATAGTATTCTGTGTGTTTTTGCATCTGGGGTTAGTTATAGCAAACCAAAGGTGGTCGTGTAGGAGCAGGAGCAGTACTTTATGAATGAATGGATAAACTGTTGGTAAAGGGTGCTGAGTGCTTGTGTGTCTTTACAGTGTTGGAGTAGGAACTTTTTTCAGATACAGTAAAAAGTTCTGTATTAACTGCATTTTTTTTTTTTTTAATTCTGTACTCAGTTTTAATTTTTTTCCACACTTTTTCAGTCAGTATTTTCTAACATAATTAGCTTTATACACACACTTATTAAATTATTAAATAATACATGCATGAAAAGGTTTATTAATTTATCAAACATATCTTTTTGAAATGACATCATCATCTATTGCACTAACTACGTTACAGGGATTTGCTCTTGTCGCAATTTTTATTGTGAATTAGGTTGTTCATCTCCAAAAAGTGGTTCCCCATGTAAAAGAAAAACTGAGAAACACTGATGTAGAGAGAGAGAGAGAGTTGCATGGTTTAACCGCTGTATTTTATTTCTTAGTGAGCATATGGCCATATCTTTAGTGACATTATCATTTATTCCTGGTTTGCAACTCTAATGTATAGATAGTAAATGGAGCTTTGAGGACATAAAATAAATCAGTTTGATGTGTTTATAGATGTAGCAGCCTTCATCACAACTCTGCCTGTTGAACTCATCTCCCCTTCTCTTTAAATCTCTCTCTCTCTCTCTCTCTCTCTCTCTCTCTCTCTCTCTCTCTCTCTCTCTCTCTCTTCCCCCTCAGCTGCTATTATTTATTCAGTTTGTTTGGCGGGACTCAGTAGCCTCAGCAGCCCCAGCCTGGCAGACCTATCGAACTGTGGCATAATAGATGTAATACATCAATGCGTTTGAGCTGAGAGCCTTTAATTAGGCCTTCCTGTTCGTTTCATCAATTCCCCCATGCCCTCCTGGGATTTGGTGGGGGGGGGGGGTTGGGGGTGTGATACAGAGAGGCCTCCTGCACTGCATGTGAATCACTGCACTTCCACCTCCCCAGCCCATTCCTCCTCCTCCTCAGTGGGCTCTTTGTCCCTGAAAATGGCCAGCTCCATGCCTCTTGTCCTCCCTTCCCCAGCCCGCTGCCACTCATGTCTACAGGGTCAGGCAGCATGAAATGCTAATCCTCACCTGAGTTTCAATAATTAAAAGCATGACATGCTCCAGGGTTTGGAAGGAGGTGGCTTTTTCTCACATGGCTGCAGGAATGTCCAATATGAAATGAAAAATTCTTAGAATTTTAGTTCTTATGAGTCAAAAAACATACACAGACACACGATAGATAGGTTTGCACAGCTATTATTCTTAGGACACTACATTGAGTTCCATTCATTTGAATAGCTTCAACAATGTATTATCTCTAACCTAGCCCTAGCCTGAACCCAACTATAATTCAAATGTTAGCCTTGAACGTGAAGAAATTAGGTTCTGATTTGTTAGGATCGCCACACACAGGTGTGTACAGTATCTTTTTGTGTTTGTATGACTCTGTTCCCCAGGTGCAGTTGAAATGTGTCATGTTAAATAAATACCAAGCAGGAGCCAGTGGTGACCAGCGGCACAACTGCAAACACAGACCAATCTCCTGCTGATTTTGCTGTTTACCATTTACCATTTTGCTGCCATTCGTATCTCACATGAATCACAACAACAACATCTGACAGTTACCACAAGTTAAAATATGACCGGAGCACATACCCAAGGGCCACCAGCACTGCAGGCATACGCTGATCTGACTGAACATAAAGTCTGATTTCATGGCTGCTGCTTTTACGTCTCCTTTCATCACTGTGTGCCATGCAATTGATTGCAGTCAAGTGTATTTCCGACAGTATAGATCTCTTTTGTTTCAGATGAACGAGAGTATAGATTGGAATTCAATCCAAAATCCAAATGTAACTCTATTGTCAAGACATTCCGGGACACAGGTCAGGAAAACATGACTTCAGGTGTGTGTGTGTTCCAGGTATTGCTCATGCTGTGGGGACCTAAATCTGTTTATACAGTCACATTTTGGTGATTTGTTGTCCTTACTGGGACAAAAAGCATGTCCGCATGATGTACATGCTTAAATTTTAAGGTGGAGACAGACTGTAGAATTAAGTTAAGTTTAAGGTTAGAGTAAGTCTCCAGGTAATGAATGTAATGTAAAGTCCTCAGAAGTCATGGAAACCAGACTGTCTGTATGTGGGTGTGTAAGAGCAAGAAAATCAGTATATGGTACTGTGTTATACATTGTGTCAGGAGGTGTTAAAGGCATAAACTCATTTTAAACACGGCTTTCTGACAGGTAGGAATGTGTTTACTTGGCATTCACTGCCAGATCAAATGATGCATGAGAGTTTTAAGTGACCTTGGCTCTGATCGGCATAGAAAAGATCCACAAGAACATGTTAATCTTCCTCTTGTTTTTCATGTGCTGCACGTAGTTTCTGTCAGTGCCCGTGGTGTTTGGTGAATAAGGCTATTGGTTGATGAATGCCTCCAAGTCCCCAAATCATTGTCAGTCATTATGACTGACAATGAATGTTGTTGTTTTATTCTTCCTTTGAATCATTTTGTTTCCGTGCATTTGTGACATCACAATTCACGCATGGGTTGTAATATCTTCTGCTACTGACATTAAAACAGAAAGACCAATCGTATCATGCTTGTATGGGCACTGCCATGTTTTTATTTCTTACACATGACACTGGGGTGGCACACCTCATTTACATGACCAAAACATTGCAGGATATTACATTTCCTTTCTTAAGAGAAAAAAATTCAAAAACAAGAAAAAAAAACAGAACATAAGCAGAGTCCGTTTGGAGAGCTGCCTCTTTCACTTCTGAACAGGTTCAATGTGTATCAGAAAAGTAAATGCATCTTGCATGACACTGTACCCCAAATATACTATATTCTTAACGGACATCTTTAGAAAATAATGCCAAACACTTCTGTGACATGCAGTCCAACATAATCTAGAACGCTGCTTCTCAATGAAGCATCAAATATCATAGGAACTATCAAGTATGACTTGTGAATTGTAAAATGCTTACCTAACCCAACTGCATCGCTCTCAGCTATGTGAACATAACAAACATGTCAACCTGTAAATATAAATACTTCTATTTTGACATTTCAGTTCAATCAGTAGGACCACTATCACAGTTTTCTTTTACGTGTATCATTATTTTTATTGTATTTAATTAAGTCCAGTGTCACTCTCGTATCATATGATGTGGCCTGATCTGTGTGATAACCCCTGTGAGGTCTGGTTGTGTTCCTTGTGAAGATTCAGTGTTCTGCTGCTGAGTCTCATGCTCAGCATGCCTAGGTTCTGGTCTATGGCCATTTGGTGGACCTCCGGGCCTGGCGTCACCTTCAGGAGTGCCTGAGCTTATGACCTTCATCAGGGTGGATGAAGGTCTCTGACTACCTGCTGGTTTAGTGACAGTTGCAGGTTTCCATGTCCCAACAGGAAGCAGGTAGTGGATGGTGGCACCTGTTGGTAAGGCAGGCAGAGCCTTGGCGGTTCTATCATAGTACTGCCTTTGGCAGCTAAGGCACAACTCCCTCCTTCTGCAAACTGAGTTGCAGCAAGCAATTTCTGATTGCAGCTGCTTCCCCATGGCTGGGGGAGCTGAACGTAAATGCCTATTCATTAGCAGCTGCACTGGCGACCTCAGTCCGTCAACTGGGTATTCCTGTACTCCAACTGGCTGATGTTAGGATCCGTTCTCTGTGCATGTGCTTTGTCTGTGAGGCCTTTAACTGTCCTTTCAGCTAACCTATTGCTCTGCAGGTACAAGGGGTTGCTCGTGGTGTGTTCAGAACTCCTGTGAACTATAGAACGGTCCGTTATCACTGTATTCCAAACCTAGCGAACATGGTTTTCATTTTTTGGATGGTGGTTGAAGATGGTGGTTGAAGAGGATAGTGACCTTTTTATCTGGAAGTATCTGCTGTAGTAGTCAATTATCACTATATAGTTTGTGTTGTGGCTTTTATCTGCCTAGACCAGTCTGTGATTGGGTGTGAGAGCATCGACTCTTTCATGCTGGAGTTACTTCACTCAAGGCAGATGCTGCATGATCCTACTAGTGCCTCTATCTATTGCATGAGCTTTCTTTGGCTTAAATTTCATCTTTTGCTTTTATATTTGAGTCCTGCACATCTTGGCAAAGTATTTTTTTGTTTCTTACATTGGTTGCAGAGATGTCCTTTTGTTGGGCACCCGTGTCCTCCCCCGCAAGCTCTGCATTCCTTGTTTTGTGTTACATTTTTGCCGTCCATTTAGCTTGTTGTACATTCTAAGCACGGTTTTCTGCCAACTGTGTGAGACGACTGACTAGCAGAGCTAGCTGTGGAGTTACCCATAGTCTTTAGCTGCTCTTGAGACAGATAAAGTGTCCACGAGACATCGATAGTGTACTCTTATGTTAAATCTGGGCTGAGACAGAGTAGCCTCTCACAGACTTTAGGGGAGTTTGTGTCAAAAGCAATTCTATCCCTGATCATTTCGTCACTGTTGGGAAAGCTACAGTCTTTAACTTGCAGCCTTAGCTCAGCTACAGACTGGTCAAAATGCATGAGAATGGGCTCTGTATTTGGGCTTTATGTACGCCTATTTTGCCTGTTCCTGCATATAAAATTAATGACATACTGTCCATACCCTTATAAAAATAAACTTAAGTAGTATATTACATTTCTGCCAGTAAACCCTGCTAAATGTTGCACACTGGAGCTTTCAAGCTAAACCAAGGCTAATAATACTTAAAATTAGCTCAATTTTAAGCATTCCATCTGTACCCATCTGCTTTAGATGGCTGAAAGGATGAGACAAGCATTTATGTTTGCAGCACAGCATTTTGTTCATGCTCAGGTGAGCAAAGAATAACATGCAACAAGCTGTTTGGTAATTTGTACCTTTAAAGTTATTATAAAGCTGTTGATGGAAAGTGAAAGATAAAGGTGTCAAATGAGCTAATGATGCCTGCTCCAACATCATAAAGTTTTGTTATGTGACAGAAATGACAAACTTCAATTGTGAGAAAGTTTTGAAGGCCACAAGAATGTAACAGCCGTTTGGTCCCTTTGGATGCACAACTTCAGTGAACAGCATTGGCATTGGCTTCCTAATGAACGACAGATGGTATCATTCTGTTATCCATCTAGTAATGGATGTAAAAAAAAAAAAACAACTAATAGTGCATGTGTGCTTACATACAAAAGCATGTTAGCAAATTAAAAAAAAATCACAACGTTCTTGGCTTGTAAATATAGTATCTATATTGTTTATTAACTTGAGTGCACATGATGAACTGCCCACAGTCTGTTAATTCCACAGAAGCTAATCCCTTCAGTCTTTTGCTAATATATCCATTACATGAGTGATGCTCCCATAAGCCAGCCCTAGTCAGTAAATAATTCTGGTTAATTAAAGCCAAGACATCCATCTTTGCCTCGGCTTTATGTGCAGACTTGGCGAAAGGCATGTTCTATTAATAAAACAGTGGTTATCGCCACTGTCGCTGTAGTTTCAGAGCTGTTATTAGACTGTAGATATCAAATTAAAATTAATAGCCCATAATTCAAAAGGGGAAATGACACTTTATTTTTCATAATGGGATGCCCATCAGGGGGTCATACTAGAAGACACACTGAAATACACAACTACTATTGTTTTGTGTTGTTTTTTTCCGGGGGGGCGGGGGGGGGGACTTGTAGTTAATGGCCAAAAAAAAAACCCAGAAGCAAAATGTGACTAAGCGGCATGTCCATCTCTGCTTGAAAATACAAAAAAGTCAAAAGGCGTTTATTATCTGAGTTTATTTTCTGAAGAATGATTGACTTTCTTTCTCACATTTGTTTCTGGTCCATTAACCTTTTTAAGAAGACACATCTTAAATTGCACAAGGTATTTGTTTACATGGAACGGAGGGCTTGTTAGAAGACACTTGACCGGCAGTGATCTCTCATGTCTTTGCTCCAAATCTCCGTTCATTCTCCACAAATGGGGAAATCACACTCAGGAGGAGGTAGTCTGTATTTAGATTTTCTAATAAATAGCAAATTAATTTTGTACACTGCAAAACAATGACATTTTAACCAGCCCTGGTGCATTCCCAGTATACCAGGATCATATTTATAATGTCCCCAGGACATTACAACAAATATAATCATTCTCTGCTGCTAAAATAATTATCTGTGGAAGACACATTAGGTATTTCTATTTCTGCATGGCAAAGTGTACGCAAGCATATCTTTAGCAATAAAACATGAAAAGTGAACAAGTAGGTGTTTACTGTTATCAAAGCTACTTTCATAAATAGGTCCAAAATATTAAAATATTGTTTGTAAGAATTGAACATAATAAAAAAAAGTAAAAAGAAATGCACAGTCCTCCCTAATTTGAATTGGTTTTGAAAGGTTCTTTGCCAGATAATTGGAACTGCAATATGTTGGATTAAGGCTGGGATACCTTGTTTAGAAGTATCAGCATGTGGAATAATATATATATATATATATATATATATATATATATATATATATAGATATATATATATATATATAGAGAGAGAGAGAGAGAGAGTTATATATGTATATATATATAGTTATAGTACATAGTTAAACATGAAAATTATGCTTTTCTAAATGTTTGTTGAACAACTGATTTAATACTAGAGTGTTTATGTTCATAATCTGTACAAACACTGACAAACTGTGACGTTCATCTGCTTTGTTCCCCACTAAAGCGTAGATGTAGGTAGGTGTGGATTTCAGAGTAGTAAATGTTGCAAAGTTTTACATGATTTGAAACCTAATTCTTAAACTTGAAACTTTTTAATTATTGACATTTGGAAGAGTGTTTAGGTAGAAGAGATATTTTTCTTTGCATTACACAAACTTTAAGAACCAAATATTAAACAAAATATACAGTTTAATAAAATTAAATGCACAAAATTCAATCAGCACTATTTTACATTGGTCTAATCAAAAGTGATGCTGATAATGGAGCTGTTCAGTTGAATGTATTGTGCTACTTGTTAACCACTGAGTATGTTTCTACAATGTAATAATGATCAGTCTGCTGTAGTTCACCACAGGAAAAGAAATGTGTGTGTTCATTTAACACTGTAAAGAGAAGGCATAAAGACTTGCAGCTACTTCCCTAATGAGCCTTGAAATAGCTCATGCTGTTGTTCTGATGTCTGGTACTGCTTCATCCAGCTTTCACACCTTCTCCACTGACCTCTAACCCTTTCTGTCCAAGAAGGGGACTGTCATGGCAGGCTGCACCTCTGTGCCCTGCACCTGCCACACACTAGGACCCACCATGTTCTCTACTTCATTTACCTTATGTTTGGCTCCTCTGCCAGAACAAGGCTAGAGGCCATGATACACAAACACACATGCACCTGCAAGAAGCCCTTGGGATTAAAGCAGCCTGTTAATTTTGTTAGCATTTTGACAGGGTGTTTTTAATTTTGCCTGCCAGTGTGGCTTTGTTCGGGGTGTTCTCTCTAGACCTCTGTCTACTGTGACCTATCATTGCCATACGGTCATGTTTCCCACAGCTCTGTACTGATGAACATGTTGCCTCTAAAATCATCAATTAACCTGTGTTCATATCAGTGGGAGAAAACCAGTGTTAACTCTTTTTTGACTGAACTTAATCTCAGTGTTTTTCCCCTTTAAAAGGCATGCTATTCATATATTGCTTTATTTAAGATAGTTCTATAACTATCTTAAAAAGACTAATGTTAGATGTTTTTGGGTTGTATATTTGCATGCCTAAAACACTATAAATCCACGGGAATCAAAGGAATTTATATTAGATCATAAAATACTAAACCATATCATCAATTCCAGTCACATTTTAATGACACCAAGTGTGACCCTGACCAATGGTCAGGGTACCAAGAGGATTAGTCAGTTTTTTGCTGTTGTTTGGACTATTGACTATTGACTACTGTTGTTATAGTGACCCATTGCAGCAGAAATTAAATACTATATTTTCACACAATGTTGTCAGGCCTATCACTTTTCTCAGTGGCAAGTCATTTAGTTTTTGTATATTGTGTGTGATAAATTTTTTGATATATATTCAGTATACTTAGCCAAGGCTAAGTAACAAGGGAACTAAGACTTGAACTAACTGCTAAGTATCCCAACTAATGGCATCAGTGAGACCAATAAGTTTATATATACAGCAGCATCAGTGGTCCTTCAGCTTGTTTACAAACTGAACAACAGGAGCCATAAGGAGCAACACCCTCCATGGAGAAGAAGGCTAGAGGCTAAAATCAAGGCAACAAGGAAATAGGTTAGCCATCTATTCAAGTTGCAGAGAGGTGTGATAAAGAAAGAGCTGCCTAAGAAATACAGCAAGCTGTCCATACCTGAGGCACTAGAGACTGCCAAACAAAAGACTCATAGCCCTGGCTGCCTGCCTAAAGAGATACATGAGAGAGGTAGAGGCCAGGAGAATAAACAGGATATTCTCCACCAACTCAGCCAAGGTCTACTCTCAGTGGCAAGGCAGTAAGATGACCACAGACCCACCCAGGACTGAAACTGAGCAATACTGGATGAGCAAGAGTGTATGGAAAATAAGGCATAACACCAATGCCTAGTGGCTGGCAGCCCTGAAAGCAGACCACAGCAACATCCACACCTACTGGCTGAAAAAGCTAACCTCTCTCCATGAATGTCTCGCAGCAATGATGAACCAAATGCTGCTGTCTGGGACCAACCCAGAATGGTTGACAAGAGGCTGGACATTCCTCATCATGAATGACCCCAGAAGGGAGCTGTTTCATTCAAATACCGACCTATAACCTGCCTCAGCACAACATGGATGCTCCTATCAGGCATCATTGCGGCAAAGATGAATAGGCAAGGTCCAGACTGTTTAAAAATGCCCCTGAGACAGTTCAGCACATCATAGCAGGGTGTCAGATGCTGGTGTACATGGAACGCCACAAACAAGAGCTAGAGATGATGTTGGAAGTGAAGGCAACTGTAGGAGCTGCAACCCCCAAACTGGGAGAACTATTTTGATAATATAAGCCAGTGTTTCGCAACCCTGGTCCTCCGGGAACACTGTCCTGTATGTTTTAGATGTTGCCCTACTCCATCTCACCTGATTGAAATGAATGGGTCAGAGGAGGCCCCGGGGGACACCCAGGACTCAGGACTCAGGCTTGGGAACACCTCAGAATTCTCCCAGAAGAGCTACATGAAGTGGATGGATGGATGGATGGATGGATGGATGGATGGATGGATGGATGGATGGATGGATGGATGGATGGTTATCAGGCTTTTGCTTGATGATGAGCTGACCAATTGAATCAGGTGTCTTGGAGCAGGGCAACATCTAAAACATGTAGGACAGTTTTCCCCAAGGACCAGGGTTAGGAAACAATGCTCTAAGCACATGGTGCGTGTGTATTTTGATTGTAATGTTATTGCACGTGCTGTGCAATAACATTACAATCCAAAAAAACAAGCAACTAAATAAAAAAATTAAAGTACAAAAGCAACAAGACACAAATAAAAAAAACTACAATTAAAAAACAGGTAACATCTAACACTTCCTTAAAAGCCATGGAAAAGAGGTTTATTATAAAATGAGATTTCCTCCCCATATTAGGCAACTTGTTGCAGAAATTGTGAGCCATACCTCTGGTCCTCAGGACAGAAGCACATTGCTGCGATGTTAGAAATTAAAATGAATCAGTACGTGTAGTAATGTAAAAAGTGAAAGGAAATAACCTGTTTTGTCAGTATTACATTTTCATGTTATACTGACAAAACAGACCGACACGGTCATAGGCTACAGGCATCACAGTCATGTTGATGGTCAGTACAGCAGTACAACATTGAGTGTGATATTGTTTTTTATACAATAGTTCTACAAATGCTATTTAATTTAATTTGAAGCTATGCAGGTTGTGATACATTTTTGTTATGTTTTGTTTTTTTAATCAGTTATATGGCCCAGCCAGCAAAAGTGATTCCTCTACTGGATTGACTTGACTGTTGCTGAGCAACACGCACAATAAAAATATCTTGCATGCTACACAGGTCATGTCCACTGCTACCACAGAATATGCAGTAATTGGTAGAACTTGCAATAATTGTTGTGATCACAGCATCAAAACTTCCTGGAGGGACTGATTACAGGTCAACAAGAAGGTTCTTGCACAATTTGAAAGGAGTGTACTTCTTCCATTAATCACTTGTAATTATGTTTGGGCATAACATGCAATAAGCCTGATCAGAACGTCATCCTCCATTCCCTTTAAAAGCCATGTGCCCTTGCCACTGATTTAATTTTGTGAACTTTTTTAATATCCATATGGAAATTATTCTCTGCATTTGACCCATCCTGTACAAGAAACCTTCCTAGAATAGGGAGCAGTGGGCAGCCACTGAGGCACCGGGGGGCACTCCAGCTCTTAACCTGTCTGGATTCACAACAGCAATCCTCCAGTTACAAGATGAGTTCCCTTTCCACTTTCCTATGTGCTGCCATTAATGAGCAGCTTAGCTCTGAAGTTAGATACATATGTGGGTCCTGCTTGGTGCTACTTTGTAACAGGTGTAAAATCAGGCCCAAGCTGTGCCTTGTAGCAGCTTGAGGTTGATTTGCTCACTGCATGGGTTTGCATTCAGACGATCAGACTTATTCAGTCCTGATGCAGATACGTGCATACTGAATTATTTGCAGTGAAAGGCTTTTGTGAAAGACAAATATAGTCCACGGTTCTAAAGGTACATATCTTAAGCTCTCACTGTTTTATATTTACCAAGGCTAACTGAACCAAAATTAGGACTTAATTCAAGATAAGTAATAGTATGAGGAGCAAAAAAGATGACTTTAAAACAGTGTCGCCAACTAGTGACTTTTAACCCCCCCACCCCCCACCCCCATATATATAGACAGATTATTTATATGTGTTTGCTTTGTGACGGCATCACAAATGTGCAAATCAGCGTATCGTGTGTTGTAGTAACATCTAGCACTTTTTTCAGACTGGCTTTAGATACTTTCCATTGGAAGTAGTTGGCAACACTGCTTAAGAAACTACATTTGACAGCAAAGCTCCCTGCAAGTCTGATGTACAGTTGCAGCTGGAAGGAGAGAGGACACTCTACCAGAGAGATGTCAGTGTGAAAGACAGAGGTAATGGATGAAAAGAGGCAGTTTCCTTAACCCCTTTTAAATAAAGATCACACTTTACCATCAGTAAAAAGACCCCTTGTTATGCAGTTTTCACCAACCCTGTTTCCTCTTTAGCCGCAGGACAAATGTATTACATTTCAATCAGAGTTAGTACTGTGGTGCATAACATTTAATAACGGCAAATATTTGAACATTAAAACCACTGTCAGATGAGGGGTTGAAACCAAAGCGAATCTAGGTGAACCCGCCAAGTGAATTTTATTTATATAGCCAAACACCACAAACACAATTGAGTCTGTACAGCAAGACAAGGGTTGTTTTTTTTTGTCTTTTTTTTTTATCATTAGGCATTTTATCTAAATGGAGAGTCTTTTGGAAGCTCGTAAACACTATTTGAAATCAGGTTCCAGAATGAGAGAATCTTAAAATGCCACCCTTGCGTTTTCATGTAGACAAACAATACACTACTTAGGGAAAGTAATGATAATAATCTCCATTTGCTGTAACTTATCTTTGCTATTGTTGTCGTCTTCTTCTTCTTCTTTGTTTAGGGTTTGTTTGATCTGTTCTCTTTATTATTCCTTTTTTTCTTAGTCATCCTGGCTTTGTTAATTCTGTTTCTGTGATTGCTATATTGTAATGTACTCATATACAAATAAAGCTATTAAAAAAAAAAAAAAAAAGGTTTGTACACAGCACATGTGTCGTATGTGCATGTAGCAGCGCCACATACAGGCCTTACATACAGTATGTAGTGGAGTTTTAAAAGCTGTTTTGAGAGTTTTGTGTGGATGAAGACGTTTCCTGAAATAATTATGGGAAAACAAAAACAACAAAGGAAAAATAATCTTTATATTTCATTCCGATATATATTTCATTCATATTTCAACTCGATCAGTTCCACATGACTCTCTGTGTTTCTCAGTATACCTGTGTTAAGTTTCCGTGCTGCCCGGTGACATTTTGTTGCTGCAGACAAAACGTTTTATTGTTTTATGTCAAGACAGACGTAAGCAACAGCAACTGGAGTATGACTGGAAACACAAAGAAGCGCCCCCAGAAAGCTTCAAAAGTGAATTCTTCTGCTCAAACAATTCTGCAGTTTGATGGGATAAATGCTGAAACAAACTCTCCATAATAGCATACAAATGATGTTACAGCATTTCTGTTCCGGAAGACCTAAACACAACAGAATAATAACATTAACAACAACAGCAAAATTGCACAATGCAGCTTAAAATGTTGACATTTTATTGTATTTACTTCTTTTATTTTTATTTGCTAACACATCCTCAAAACCCTTCACACAGTCAGCAAAAACAGACATCTAAGTGAAATAAAATGTTGATCCCTTTTCATTGCTTTTGTACGGCATACACTGAGGATTACATTGGCCAAAATCCATGAATTCTTTTCCCCATTCATACTTCAAATGCCTGCATATAGAGTAGTATTTATTAGATTATAATTTAAAAATAGCTGGACTGCATCTTTTTTTTTTAAAGCGCCAATAAATGTAAACACATTATAACATAGGCTCCATAGATTGTCCCATCTCTCACTTCACTTTTTAACATCAGGTGCAGGTACAGTCCATTCTCATCTGCACTGAAAAAAAACCCATACATTTTGAAACTGACTGACTTATTATAATTGATTGTGGCTATGTATATATATTCATTGTTCTGAACACAGAATCCTCCTCTCACTTGCAGTCACTGTCAAATCATAGTTAGTTCTGAGCAGCTTCCGTAATAATGCTAATTACATGTATGTTGTCACAGCCTAAACATCACACACAAAATATTATGAATCTGTGTTGCAGTTAAAAAGTGTAAGAGGAGACTTGATGGACTCACTTTTCAAATATCAGTTGGTGCCAATTAGCATTAATCAGTCTCCAGTGGCATCGGATCAATTGATGTGATCAGTCAGTTAAAGATGTTACCAGACATACTGTCTGATCTTTTCAACTGCTACAAAATAAAGTCACATTTCATTCAAGTGTCCATATTCAAATAACAGTAGTAAAGAGGACATCCAAAATTACATAAGCTTGAGTAAAGCTACCTGCAAAAAAGAAAGATATTATGTAGATGACCATTCAAAGCTGCCGTACAATGCAGGTCTTACCATTTACACCCATTCAGGTATGTTCAGCATATTCCCTGTCAATATCTATCATAACCATTCCTGCTGCTGGTACAGCAGTCAACTTGGGATCGTACACTTAACCAAATGTAATGCAAATGTGACCTGCTCAACCATTGATCCACGGCTGCTGACATGTCACCAAAACCGGTCCAAAAGGTTCAATGTGTAATTTTGGCTGAAATTGAGGATCAAATTATTACACTTAAAATGTTATAAATGGACAACCACCTGATTGTTGTTTTTCATTTTATATCGGGAGCCCGGTCAGCTCTATGGAGGCTGCCATTTTAGACCATCATGTTTTTACAATAGCTCACAATGAACCAACCAGATTTCTTTTCAGTTTAAATGCTCAGTAAAGGCTAGTTTCTTCAACACACTTGGAATGGCAGAGTGAGGTGTAGGATATTCAGCTCCAACATGCAATTCTATCAATAACGTTTTTACACACTGTATGTTGAGAGGTGAAGATTGTCAATGATGAAGAATCTGTGTCTGCATTTGTCTTTGTGTGTGCATGAGTGTTTTATTCAGAGTTGTCACACTGTCTTTATTTGAACTGAACAAGCTGGCATCTTGTCACCCTCATGTGTGATTATAGAGTCAGAGGCATGTAAAACAACAAACTCCTGTCCCAACATGCCAACTCTTTTACAGAAAAACATAGATTTGACTCAGGGGCTGAATCCACTGCTTTAGGTGGAACAACGCTGCCCCTGGTTTTCATTCATTTTACAGAGAACAAGTGTAACAGGACCTGTTTCTACGTGGTGTGTAAAAATGGACAATGTGAGAGAAAAAGAGTCCTTCTAAGATCTTGCCACATGTGGCTCTACATCCACAATACACAGTCCTACATCTACACCCAGTCCTCTGAACCTTTACCCTGAGTACTTGAAGTTTGTTTCACTTTGTAATACCAGCACTTTTTAATTTTACTGTTTTGAGTACTGGCACTTCTATTTGTGTACAGACACTTTTTCACCAGTGTTGGACACTTGGCTTGAGGTAATTAGTATAGTATAGTAACTTCTTCCAAAAAGTAAGTGAGTTACAGCATTGTAAAAGTAACTAGTTACCAGGGAAAGTGACCAGTGTGACACCCTTTCTGTTATGCATATATCAAATATGTCAAAGAATGTGGATCCCCCCCCATGAAACTTTAAATTCAACTGTATGTCCCATTATTTCTAACACTGAATATTAAAGATGTTTCATGAAGGAAATGGACACTTAATAGAATAAACTACTAACAGAAAACATAGTACACTAATCTACACAATTTTAATGTTCCTGTGGGGCATCAGATTTTATCAAATTTAATTATTCAAAATTCTTAGTGATAACTGTCTTTAGTAGCACTCTGAAAGACAGTGTACAAGGTAGCATAAACAATAAATCAATTGTGGATCTTTTTTAAAGTTCAGACCCAACAGCTTTTTGCTATGACGCGTTTGCCCTGATGAAAACTGTCGAGTTAATAAAGACTGTTTGTGCATTTTTACATGGCAGTGTTTCAGATGCCTTTTTTGGACTCTCACTTATGGATTATGGACTCATAATATTAAAAGAACAGCCATTATTATAAATTTTGAATAGATTATTGCACTCATCCTTGATGAGCAGTGGATT
This sequence comes from Brachirus orientalis, assembly GCA_016785285.1. NCBI lineage: Eukaryota > Metazoa > Chordata > Actinopteri > Pleuronectiformes > Soleidae > Brachirus > Brachirus orientalis. Next base: position 10,365,178 of record JAFBJR010000172.1, read on the forward strand.
TTACTGAAATTCTGTGTCTCAGTGAAGCACTCTCGTGAACATTAGCTGTTGAAGTAAGTCAAGCATTGTTTTCAACTATAGTGTATTTTTATATTTTCTCTATTTTCTCTATCTACATTACACTGCCCGCTGCTAATGTTAGAATGATGCTTTGTTATACTTACTCAACAGTTACCCTTTTTTGCATCTTAGGCTACCATGATGGTGGTTGTTCATAGTTACGTGATATTTTACTTAACATTGCAAGCTGTTCAGCATGTTCATAGTGACTTGTCTGTGTGGTTTTGAAGTTTTATTGTACAAAAAAAGCTCTTCACATTCAGTATTTATCAAATGGAAAAAAATATGTTGTGTATATACTGCATTTCTGAGTAGACTTTGAACAAGTTTGCACCATAATTTGATGAATATTAATTCCAACTCTCCAGTGAGGAATATTCATTCCCACTAAAATGACTACAAATCAATGCTTTAGCCAAGCTTAGGAGCTGACCTTGGAACAGGAACAAAGCCAAACAATTGACCTCATTAATGGTAAATTAGTAAATATGGCATAACAAGACTGCAGAACTCCCATGGCAAACAACACAAAATATTGTGTGATGCTCTGTTCCTCCCTCTCTTACTGTTCATCTCTGTATTTTGCTCAGAAACTCATCTCCCTTTTTCTCTGATAAAGCGGTGGTCGGGGGTAATGAGGATATACATCATTAAACAGAAATGAAATGTGTCATGAATATTAATTTATGGCACATTTTCCTGGCTTTGTCACATGTTTTTTTTAGATCATGAAGGAAATGTTTCTTTTTCCAACTAAGTGCTGTTCACTTTTCTTAGTACAGAACAATAATGTGACTGAGACAAAGAACCATTCAGCGTCATATTCACAGCTGTGAGTGTAAGAATGACCTCTGCATGTTTTTGGACTGACACAGGTCGAAAGGCAGAGTACTCTGAGAAAACCCATATGTTTGAGCCACAGAGGCGCAAGGAACTTAGTCTAAATTGATGGCAGGATGAATGCAGCATGTTATCAGAAAATATTGGAGGAAAATTTGCACTCATCAGTCTGGAAGCTGCACATGGCACGTACTTGGTGTTCCAACATGACAATGATCCAAAACACAAGGCCAAGGTGACCTGTAATTGAATCCAGCAGAAAAATGTGAAGGTTCTGGAGTGGCCATCATCAGCGGCAGCTTTACCATCTGAGCAAATAACGTTCCTCATCCACAACTACCGCAAATGACTTCAAGCTGTCATTGATGTTAAAGGGGCCAATACACGATATTAAGATCTAGGTTATGTAAAATTTTGATCAGGGTAATTTTGGTAGTTTCTGTGGTCATTATGATTTGAAAGATAAAAGAGAATTGTTTGATAATGAACAGCCACTAAGTGAGTGAAAGAAAAGACGGTTTTTGTATTATCATTCATATTCTCTGAAAAATGGTCCAAAAAAAAATCACACATTCTACCAGGACCAGGACAAGGAAACTTACGAGCACAACTGTATTTCTCCAAATCATTATTGTGGCCCAGAACAATACATTTCTGGGCCACAGGTTTTTTTTTGTTTTTTTTTTTCTTGTGTCTAGAACTGTTATTTTTATTTTTAAATAAGAACAATATTGTAACAAAATTGGAAGTGTTAATAATTTTCACTAATGTTATATAGTATATTCACTGACCTGTAGCCACATTTGTGTCCTGGAGGACAGCAAAATAACAGCACACCAATTAAGTGGACTGTGTGCTGGAAGTTCATATCGTTGTTGGAAATGTTGAGGATAATCTAAATATACAAATTTTTACTGAAAATGTTCATTATTTATTAATAAATAATGAACATTTTCAGTTTCAACTTCCAGCACACAGTCCACTTAATTGGTTCATGTTCGTTATTTTCTGTAAAATGATTTAGTAATACAGACATACTAGCACTTATTTTTCCCCACTTCAAAAAATGAGAAAAATAACTTGTTGCCACTGCAGTAGTTATAGAACTGAATGCTCTCACTTACAGTATTTGCTTATGTGCAAGTCTGTTCACTTGCATTTTCCATTATGATAGAAAGGCACCCAAAACTTGAGGCACCCAAAAGCAAGAAGAGTAGAGACATGTGTTGCACTAAAGCACTTAGAAAACACTGAAAGATATCCTCGTGTCTTTCAGAAAATCATTCCAAAAAAGCAGTAAATTCCATGCAAGGTCATCCATGAAAAGGTATTCATCCTTTTTCTTCCCACAGAAGAGCATTCTAATTTTGGCAAAGGACATAAACTGAGTGTGATATCAGGCACACTTCATTTTGCACAAAACATAAATAATGGGCTTTCCACCTATCGTATCACCGCTTTCTATAAATCTGCATCGATAAATCCAAAGCACATAAACATGTGCCCACACACCTACACTTCATCAAAGTGTAATGCACTCACATGCACTTAAACACACACAAACACTATAGCCTCCCCCTCACCTGCTTACACACAAGTTCAATTAAAAAGACACCATGGCACATGGCACATGTGCATGTGCTTTGCTCCAACACACTCCGCTGACTTCCCCACGGAAACATGTTCAGGATGCTCAACAAATCATTATGTATCCACTGATTTCTGTGCTTGAAAACTGTCGAGTTAATAACAGGAAGCATTATTCTGACATGATTTCAATACTGCAATCTCTGTAATGCCTATACCTGAAACAATTTTAAAAAGTTGAATATAATTTACCTTATAGACAGGTGGTTTTTTTTAATTCTCTGTTTCTGCATTTTTTATGTATAATAACCTTATCTACTTGATTTTTAAACTGCCTTTTTTTTTCAAATTTGTCCAAGTAAAACTTCATTCACTTTAATTCCATTGAATTTACCGGAATAGATAGAAATCTATTGCTTTGCTGAATGACTGCTCAGCTCTTTTCAAGTGTGTGAACATCGCTGTCACTGTCTGGCATGTACCGGGAAACTATTTACTTGAAACACTATTGTATAACCATCAGTAATGAGGTATAGCCAGGCTAAAATAGTAATGAATGAAAGAAAAATAAATTAAAAAATGCATAAATTATATATATTGTATATATGTATATATATATATATATATATATATATATATATATATATATATATAATCACCAGACCCCTCTCCAGCACATCACATCACTCCTGTCCTGCAGCAGCTTCACTGGCTCCTGGTTAAGTTCTACACTGAATTTAAAATCCTTCTGTTAACATTCAAGGCCATTCACAACGTTGCCCCTCCATATCTGTCCAACCTCCTCCACTCCCTCTTGTACCCTCAGATCATCCTCTTCCATCCACTTGACTGTCCCCAGCCACCCATCTTACCATCATGGAGCAGAGCAGCTGAAAGCTCTGCTCCCCAGCTCTGGAACTCACTACCAACAGAACTAGGAAATATCAAGTCACTTTTACTCTTTAAATCCACACTCTAAACCCATCTTTTTAAGACCGTTTTCTCTCAATTTGCACTATAACCTCCTGTTTCTTTGTATCTTGTGTATTTATTATGGTTTTTATTTACAAGTATGTGCATGTGTACATGCATGTACATACAGTAAGTGTGTATATGTTCTGTATTTATACTGTATGTACATACAGTATATGGAAATGTTATGTATTTATTTGTTTCCTTTGTTTATTATTTTTTGGGGGATAAGTTAGGACAGACATGTATATGCACTTTGTCTGTGCTGTTCGCATCTGCATTACTGAATAAAATGTACGACAGAAAAAGAGAGAAAACTATAAATACTGGACTTTATCTCGCAGGCATAAGTGTCTAATGTATCTGTGTGAGCCACTGCCTGTCTCCTTTAGAAGAGGTTTATAGATATATCTTTTTATTTGAAATGCTACAGAGCTTTTCCCAGTGAAGCACAGATTGTGGTGCCACTCTTCTAACAGCCAGGTTAAAAAAAATGCTTGAATATAAGATATGGAAGGCTCCGCAAGTGGTGCAACACAGTAGTCCTGAATGAAAAAAAAAGTACCGCACTTGAAAGAACAATAATGGCTAATTTGTTGCGCAATTGCACAATGGTATTGTTTAAAAAAATGAGTACTAGCAGCGGCACAGTGTGTAAAAAGAAAATGCTGCTCTGATGAAATATGGAGCATTGCAAATCGATTAACAGTAACAGAGTGAGTGATATAAGCTGACAGATCAGTGTCAGTATGTTTTGTGTCAACTTTTGTGTGTTCTGTAAGTTGTGTCACTTATAGAACATACCAATCTTGAGGTAGAAAAACAATCTGTCTGAAAAGAGGGAATGAGATTCATGACAGAATGATGGAGAAACACAATAGACTTGAAGGAATGACTCTATTGCCTCACACTTCACATTATGTAAGAAAACCCATAACTACAACAGTGCATTACTTCCATATTCATTAGAATGCTCCGTTATGTTCAGTAAGATTAACACTGTTTAAAACATGTTCTGTAATTCCATTTCAAAACAATGTATAATATTAGTTGCCACTTGAAGTTCTTAAAGTGTAACTAAACCCCAAAACCACCTTTTTCAGGTGTAAACCAGTATATATGGGAGTCTAGTAATGTTTTATTTTAATGACTATGTTTTTATATATTTATTTAAAAATAATGTTTTTTATAGCCACAGGCGGAAAAAGAATGGTGAAGTGTGGCTGCTCTGAGCGGCAGCACAGTCACAGATTAATCACATGATGAGAGGAGACAACCAGGTGATATTAACAAACTGCAAAAACATATATGAAGCTCAAATGCTAACCTGTCCAGGAGTAAATTCCCCACATTAGCATTCATTCATTCATTGGCTACTGTTTCAATCTCTCACACTCACACCTACGGTCACTTTAGAGTGACCAGTTAATCTCTGTATTTTTTGGACTGTAGGTGGAAACCAGAGTTCCTGCAGGAAACCCACCTGCACATGCAGAGAAGTTGCAAACTCCACACAGACAGGCCCTAAGTCGTACCGGGTCGCAAACTGCTGTGAGGCAACACAGCAGAGAATGATTTATTTGTTATATGGAGCAAAGAAATAAGAAAATGTTCACATTTAAGAAGCTGAAAAATCAGAAAGATTGTAGATTGCTGCCCTAGTCATTTTACTACTTACTTTTATACAATTCTTATACAATTTATATCCCTTATTTGAAATTCCTTCAACCTACATGTTTGGCAAACATTACAGTCTTCTCAGTCTCTCCCTGAGTTGCAAGGTCAACACTCAGACACATAGGTGAGAGGCTGAGGAAGAATACTGTAGTAGCACTGACGGATGTCAAGGGCACCTCTGGAGCTAACTGTTGTGATGGATAAACAACCACAAGTTCAGAAAGATTGACCTCTAGGTTGTGACTGATTCATGAACTGCACAGTACAGATAGATTGCTTTAAACTTGGCTTCCTCTACAGCTTTCCCAAAAGTATTGCACACACAACCCCTAACTCATGTAACTGGATGAACAGATGAAGTAGCAAAACTCCTGTTGACATATTCTCCAGTGTTGTATATTTGCAGTTTACACTTACGACAAATAGTAGGATGAGTAGTTTTTATCAGAACTGCAATAGAGATGTGGTTGCAAAGAATTGAAAAGGCAACAGGAAATAGGCATGTATTCAATTCAATTCAATTCAATTTTATTTGTATAGCGCCAAATCACAACATACATTATCTCAAGGCACTGTACATAATTAAGCCAAAACCTTTACAATATTACAGAGAGAAAAGAAACCCAACAGTTCACACAATGAGCAAACACTAGGCATCAGTGGAGAGAAAAAACTCCCTTTTAACAGGAAGAAATCTCTGACAGAACCAGATTTAAAGATGTGCGGTCATCTGCCTCGACCGGTTGGGGTGAAAGGAAAAGTGAGGGACAGTGGAGAGGTGGGGACAGAAAAGAGGGGGGGGGGAGAAAAAGAAGGAGGTGAGGGAGAGACAGAAGAGAGAGACCAGGAGCAAATATACAACAGTTGTATCAAGTTTAGAGTCAGTTATGTCATGTTTATAGAACTACAGTGTCATTTATACAAGCAGCAGCAGAGATTATTGATAAGAAATTATACTGATGAACTTTTAATCAGAGCATAGTAATAATGACAGGAGTATTATTGTTACTGATAATAATAATAATAACATCATCCAAACTGGATCTGGATCCTGCAGCCTGCAAGATGAGGACAGAGGGAGAGAGAGAATGGAAGGAAGCAGACATAGACTTGGGAAGGGAGAAAAAAAGGTTAATGACACATAATTAAGTCACATTCATACTGTGAGTGTGAGAGTGAGTGTGAGTGCACCACAGGAAATCCCCCAGCAGTCTAGGTCTATAGCAGCATAACTAAGAGATGGTTCAGGTTTCCCTGAGCCAGCTCTAACTATATATAACTATATATATAGGCTTTATCAAAAAGGAAGGTTTTAAGTCTAACTTTAAATGCAGAGACAGTGTCCGCCTCCCGAACCGACATTGGCAGTTGGTTCCACAGGAGAAGACCACAGGAGAGGAGCCTGGTAACTAAAGGCTCTGCCTCCCATTCTACTTTTATGGACTCTGGGAACTACAAGTAAACCTGCATTTTGGGAGCGAGGTGATCTGTTAGGCTGATAAGGTGAAATTAAATCTTTAAGATATGATGGGGCCTGATCATTAAGTGCTTTGTACGTGAGGAGGAGGATTTTAAATTGAATTCTAAACTGTACAGGGAGCCAGTGTACCTGTCAGAACTCGTGCTGCAGCATTTTGAATTAACTGAAGAGTTTTAATCGACCTAATAGAACATCCGGATAGTAGAGTTACAGTAATCTAATCTTGATGTAACAAAAGCATGAACTAGTTTTTCAGCATCCTTTAAGGATAAAATGTTTCTAATTTTCATAATGTTCCGCAGGTGGAAGAAGGCTGTTTTGGAAATTGGTTTAATATGTGAATCAAATGATATATCCTGGTCAAAAATAACTCCAAGGTTCCTTACAGTGGAACTCTACGCCATGGTGATGTCATCTAAAGTGACAATATGGTCAGAAAGTTTGTCTCTAAGGTGTTTAGGGCCGAGTATGATAACCTCAGTTTTGTCTGAGTTTAGAAGTAGGAAGTTACAGGTCATCCAGGACTTAATGTCTTTAAGACATTCCTGGAGTTGAACAACCTGATTTATTTCTTCCGGCCTCATTGATAAATAAAGTTGTGTATCATCTGCATAACAATGAAAGTGTATGTTGTGCTTTCTAATAATGTTTCCTAAAGGAAGCATATATAAGGTAAAAAGTATAGGCCCAAGAACTGAGCCCTGTGGAACTCCATAGTTAACTTTTGTCTGCAATGAGTCATTGTTATTAACATGTACAAACTGGAATCTATCAGATAAGTATGACTGAAACCAGCAGAGGGCAGAACCTGATATCCCCAGTCTGCTTTAGTATCTGCAGTAGAATTTTATGATCAATGGTGTCAAATGCAGCACTAAGATCTAACAGGACAAGTATAGAGACCAGACCATTATCTGAGGCCAAGAGGAGGTCGTTGGTAACTTTAACTAGGGCTGTTTCTGTGCTATGGTGTAATCTAAATCC
>JAFBJR010000172.1:10374523-10669467 GCA_016785285.1 Brachirus orientalis
CCCGGGAAAACACCTGACTATGGTCGCTGGCGTCGCTACTTTCACATTCCGTAAAACAGAGTCACCAATGACCAGAGTTTGCTTCTCAGCCTGTGTGTCGCTGAGTGGGGAAAACTTGTTGGAAGTGTGAAGTGGTTGGTGGTGAACCGGGCTTTTCTGCTTAGCACTACGCCTCTTATTACGGACAGTCACCCAGCTAGCCTGTTGATCTCCCGGCTGCACGGGAGCTGCTGGGGGAGCTAATGCTACCGCTATGTGGTCCGCACCGGCTACAGGGGACTGGCTAACTGATTTAGCTTCTATGGTGCGGAGCCGGTTTTCTAACTCGCAAAGTCTCACCTCCATCCTGGCAAACAAGCTACATTTATTACAGGTACCGTTATCGCTAAAGGCAGAGGAGTAACTAAACATGTGGCACACAACACAGGAGAGAGCCGGAGAGGGAGAAGGAGAGAGAGAAGCCATCGCTACTAAGCTAACTGTTAAGCTAGGAAGACCACAGAGTGTGAATCTACGTGAGAGATAGAGTTAAGCGAATGTGTCGCTAACAGAAGTTTTCCAGCAGTAGAGAGCAGGAGAAAACACACAGCGTAACACCAGTGGAAACAGGAAGTGACACAATACGTTACGTGAACCGACCTCACCCACTTGCTCGTCATCAGCATGTATAATGTGTACTGAGTATCTCCTCTCGGTCTACTGCATTTTGGGGAAGAGATTTTTCAAAATTTAAGCGTTTTAAATATACAGTTTCACAAATCCGGAAACAAAATAGCACAAAGACAGGACAGTGTAGGACTGGAGGGTTTTTTGAAGGGAATTGAATGTACTCTACTAAAATTGATATTATTTGGATTTCACATCCTTAGAATAAGACTTGTAATTTGTAATTTAGGGAAGGGCCTTGCATTACAGACTAGCATCTTGGCCGCCATGTTTCTACAGCATTCCAAATAGAATGGAATGTGTTTTTTTTTTCCTAGAGAGAAAGGATTGTGAAAGAGAGGAAGGAGTTATCAAAAAAGTGTTTATATCCTTTCTGGTATGTGAGGGCCACTGTAGTTCCATGTCGCACTTGGAAAAGGCAGAGGCAAGTGAAGGAATCCTTCTTTGGTTAGAGTTTGCAGTCTCACCATTAGACGTTAACCAGTTCTTCCACATTTGACTTTTGAAGAGTAAAGGCCTCTGTGGAGGTTAAGTCTGCCCAAAGCCTGATTTTGAAAAAAATGATTGATTGAGTGTTGACTGAGGGAGAGGTGGAGGGAGGCAGAGTGAGGATCAGTACAGGGGGGGCATGGTCTGGTAGTAAAATCTGACAGTGAGTTGCTGATGTGTGAGGTGCTCTGGTGTTTATAAAAGGGGGATGAGTCTAGGACAACCAGTTTAGCTCTGGTTGGACTATAGGGTAATGAAAGCTTGTACCAGTGATACAAGCGTGACTAAGAAAGCCAACGGCGAAATTCGAATGCAGTATAGGTGTTTCACCAGAGAGGCAGAAGCTAAACCTTTTTTCATCACAACATGTATAATTTCAATACTTTACACTAGACTGTGAAGATTCAATCTGGATCAACTTATAACATTACTAGGTACGCATATACAATGGTTTATACAATGGTGATTTAAGGGCTTATTTACAGTTTAAGTTACCTGTCAGTGTTCACATGAAGTTTGAAAAATATCTACTTATTGTGTTAGTCTGACTGAAACCAGACTTAAACCAGAATTTTAAAATACATGATAACATGTCAGTCTGATAATTTTCAAGTCAGTCACGTCAAGTTAAAATTTAAAGTCAGACTAACACACCTGATAATGTGGTTGGGAGTTGAATGGTATACATTTAACTGGACCCAAGCTGGCCCCTTTATATTCTCTACAGTCCCCACCCCTGGGCTCACACTCGGAAATAAAAGAAGAAGAAGACAGCAGTGAGGAAAAATATGGAGAAACCCAGACAGGTACGTTTTTGGGTTGATGAGGTTGAGACTGAAATGTGACTCTGTCAGGTTAAAGAATTAAGTATGAGGCTAACAGATGCTAGAAATAAAATGGCACTCATCATAGAACCAACTCGAGAGCAGCTAAAGTTGTCTTGGTCTGTGATGCTAAAGTTCAACCAGAAAAAAACGCCCAATACTAACAAGCTCATATGGGCATATCTCCATGTCACATAGTGGAGGGGAACACACTTGATTCAATAAATTGATTCCCTGAGGTCCCATTATATAGGCGGCACACCTCCCCTAAAGGCATGGTAAAGGAAACACTCATTCTGTATGTTGACAAGCAGTGTTTTCAATTAAATTGTTCTTTGGCAGTACTACCACTTCCCTTTTTGTCATCATATTTTGACTTTCGCTTGCATATTGTACCACATTCAGGCCACTTCTGCCTATATTTGATTTATTTTCATAGAGTTTCTGAGAGCCATTTTTATTCTATGTCACATTTCATTTCGAAACATGGATAAAGTGAAATGAATAGGAACACAAATTCCATTTCTGTGAGTTTAATTTTGTTCATTTTGTTTTTTTACTAATGTAAAACAGGAACAACAAGAAGACAGCGGAGTCTCATTCACTGTTTCCCGTGTATTACATTCTATATTGCGTACTGTGTGCTGCTGATTGCTGCTGAGGAAATTTCTTTCATTACATTGTAAAGTGTGCCAATGGAGAATTAACACGTATGTCACTATCTATTACATTATATGAACTGTGGCTCATAAAGCAAGTGCTACTTCCCCAGTGTCAGCTGAGACTCCTTTAAATCCCCATCTTTGTTCCTCTTACTGTTTCAGTGTCCTACATGTGTGACAGAACTGTAACACAGATCCTGGGAGTAGTTGAATGGGTCTGTGTGAACACGTGTCAGTGGAATCTCTAATGGGAACACCATGCTCCCAATATACAGCCCATCTGTAGGCTGAGCCACGAATAACAACAGCACTTTGCAGTACTGACTCCCCCTGTTCCCCTCCATCTCAATGATTATGCCTTTGTCCCTTTGTGGATGACAGTCCTGTATAGGAAACATTCCATTACTGCATTCATTTGGGGTCGGGGGCTTTCTTCTCCTGTCATATCAGCTCTTTATTATTCATTAGGAACTCTGTCTTTTTTCATTGTAAAAGGACCTTGATAAGCCATGTTTATTCATACACTAACCTTTTGAATATTTCCAAGAGGTCTCCAATAAAGTCTAACTGGCATACCGAATACTTTGTCTTGGTTTCATTATTCAGTCCTCATGCTCTCACTTCGCACTTAAGATGCAATACACGAGTGGTGCCATCGCACCTTTTCTTTGTCCTTCTATTATTTTGTCTTTCTCTGTACCTGTCCCTCACTAGCACTATCATTTAATTATATAGTTTCTCAAACAGGATTTGTTTTTGTCTCTTTTTTTATGTAGCATATTAATTCTCTCTCTCCTCCCCACCACCCTTTTTCTCTCTGGTTTCTCTCATTCAGAAGTCCTTGCCTCGGCACAATGATCCCTGAGAACATTAGTACAGTCGTCTTCCCTCCATTATTGTAATCTTTTGTTTTTACTTAATTAAATAATGTTTTATACTGAGGCAATTTTCACATAATGCCTCCTTATATAGAACAAAGAAAGATAGAATCTGTGTGGGTCTATGTTGTAATAACACATCTGGAAATAACACAGAAGAGTCAACCAGAGCAGTCAAATCACTGAAAATCATAATTATTGATGAATAAACTTTTAAAAATTACCCAAACAAATTATATCTATTCAATCTAAACTAAATAAGTTGTCTCCATGTACTAGAATATATAACTTCATGTAACTTGCAAATAAATAACATGATATAAAGTAATAGTATGGGTGGAAAAAGGCAGAGATTTTGTGTACAAACCTTCAGCTTTCTCTCAGACAATGCGAGAATCTGCAGAAATTGTCTCTCCTCCTGTCTTCTTTTTCCATTTCCCTTCCTGTTATAATGCTGTCTGCCTATCTGTTTTCCCTAAGGAGTGACTGGGTGTGTTTATGGGTGTGTCTGTGTTGTTGCCCCTGCGGGCTGGCCAGAGAAACCCCTCTTCCTGGTTTCCTTCCAACTCACCTGCTGCCAGTTTCCTGATTGCCACCACCCACTTCTTCCTGTTTAAATGCCTGGACCTGCTCCCCAGTGGTCGCCAGATTGTTTTGTCATTGCCATTGGTAACGTTCAGCTTTTATGCTTGTCTTTTCAGCCTTTGAACGGACCATGGTGGCCTTTTTTTTTTTTTTTTGTTGTTGTTTGTTTTTTTAACTTTATTTCTAGGATCACCTACCTGCTCTGACCAGCCTGCCTCATTTTAAAGTGAATTTTTTTTTTTTCTTTTGTTACATTTGGACTGACTCATTTTGCTTTTTGTAATTAAAGATTCTTTGCTTTTACCTTTTGATCAAGTTTTTTGTGTCTGCTTTTTTTGGGTTCTGCTAAAGCCTAGTGGCAGCTCAACAAACAAAGCTTATCTCTTTCATGTGATTAAGAGCCACATGCCAAGAAGAAAGAACACAGAATGCTGGATGCCCTCCATTGTTGCTCTTTGTTGACTGTGTCACCTTCTTTGTGGAATTTATTGGCAAGCTTCACTGACTTGCATTGGAATGACATTGTGCTATTTATGTACCAGTCAAATACTTTGTATGTAGCTACGTAATTGACAAATCACGCCCACACAACCCGTATGTCCTATTTTACACACACTGGTTGAAACTGGGATGGTACAGATTGGGAAGTCCATGGCCAAGCAGAGGGGAATTGGGCTTGTAACTGGAGGCTCTGCTGATTTAAATCACTTGAAATATCAAGGACTGTGGTGCCTCTGAGCAAGGTGCCAACCCCCTCCCCAGGCAAAGATAAGTGCTGCCCACTGTTCCTGCACCTGGTTTGTGTGTTCACTACTGGTGTTTCAAAAGGATGGGTTAAATTCACTATCACTAATTGGAGCGTGTGTGTAGCTGGTATTCCTTATGTGGTGGGGACCTGAATCTGTTTACATAGTCACGTTATGGGGACTTATCTTACTTATCAGGACTAAAATCAAGTCCCTATAACATAAATGACTACATTTTAAGGTAAAAACATGTTTTAACAAAAGGCTGAGGTTAAGGTTAAGGTCAGAGTAAGTCTACAGGAAATAAACATTAGTCAATGCCATGTCCTCTAAAGTCATCGTAACTTCTGTGTGTGTGCGCGCAAATAAAACTAATTCTCATTATTTTGGTACCCTTCTCAACATTTGACAATGGAAACATACATAACTGCTTACCATGCACTGTAATAAATAGGTGTACATGACGAGTATTTATGCAATGAATCACATGAAGGCACTGCTGGCTGATCTGTAATTGTAAAATGATCTTTGTCTAAAATGTATCACTGGACTAAAAAACTTAATATTAATAATATTTATAAAATCGTCTCAAGCCTTTGTGACATTGATTTGTAGTTTTAAACATAATGTAGCGACATGCAGTAATGTTCTGTTTATAAAGTGTATCTGTTCTATAATGTTCACAGTGTTGACAGTGTGATGCAGTGACTGTGTGTGGGGTTAGGACAGTTATGTGGTTGGATGAGTGAAAGAGGGGACGAGTTTGAGGTACAGAGGCCGGTGTGTATGTCAGTGTAGGTGTGAAGGCAGAGGTTCAGACAATTTGTTGTTATTGTTTTGGCATGGTTACGGCCAAAAGTAACCGTTCTTGTTCTTCATTAAAGTCACTGTTGCTGACTAATTCCACATCCACCATTTTGAAACATTTTTACTAGCTAGCCAACTCCAGTGACTAGCGACGACAGCCTGCAGAGTATTTCGGCTGCCAAAAGTGACGCAAGACCAGTTGTAAACAAAGATAGTAGTGCCCAGGGCAACCAGGTCCAAGTGAAAACACCAAAATACTCTGGTAAGGCAGACTGGGAGGCCTTCCACGCCCAATTTGAACTGTTGGCAGGGGCCGCTGTATAGCCAGAGAACAGTAAAGAACTCCAGCTGGCCATGTATCTCCCAGACGAGGCATTAACATACTTGTTGCGTCTTAGCCCGGCTGAACGTGGTGATTATGTGGCTTGAGTTGTGGCTCTACAGCGGCGTTTTGGACAATGTATCCAGCCAGGTGTCCTGCAGCCAGAGCTGTCAAACAGGCAGAGACAGGCTGGAGAGCCACTCTGTGTATAGGCAAATGGCATTAAAACCTTGGCAAGGAGAGCATACGCCCACATGCCTACTGAAGTGTAGAGCAAGCTAGCCAGGGACCAGTTCATTCAGCCTATAACCCTTAGAGAGCTATGCATACAGACACAACAGGCGCACCCCATACTCTGCTTGTGAGAGCTGTGACACAGGAGAGTCTGGTCCAAGTCATGGGCAGCTGAGTTACCTGAACTAATCTGTGCTGTGTCACTACAACCACAGAGCAGTGGCAGCACCCAATCCCGCTGAGGCCCCCCTGTGTGTTGGGTATGTGGCCAGGCTGGCCATATCAGCGTCCGATACCCCAAAGGGGTATCGATCAGGGAAACACCCCAGGGTCTGTGTGAATGGGACCACACAGATCCCTGTCCCTGTCAGAGTTCAATATGCACTTAAAATCTACAGAGATCAACTGATATATTGAAAAGCTTGACAGACTGAATATATCTGATCCTTATATTGGCCCCGGCATGATGTTTACAAGTTTGGAGAAGACATTATTCCAGACCTGCAGTATCCTGACATCTTCAACTTCCTGATTAACTTCTTTCATCTTACTCCAGAGAGACACTGAAAGTTTACAAGAGCCTGGAGGGAAACAAATGGACGCAATCTGTCTTTGTGGCAAACATTCAACTCTGGAGTCTACTGGCTAAAGATAGCATTTGTTGTTGTCACTGCAAGGGTAAGTGTTGCTTAATGTTAGCATTAACATATTAGTACAATGTTGCTGTGCAGAATAGCTCTTGGAAAATCTAGTCTGAGTCCATGATTTACAAATATTTAACCACAAACACTGTTGCTTATTTGTTCCCATCTCTCCATCATCTTCTGCTTAATGTGAGTATGATTCATAGCAGTGGTTCACCTCTGCTGTGTCACTGGATCTCTTCTATTAGCCTGTCTCTGTTTGCCATTCCGGGGTACATCTATCCACCATCTTCACTTTCTTGATGAAAATATCCGGCTAAGACGCTAGTTGTATGACATATTATCTGATTTATGTTGTCTAGTATATACTGTACATAGAAGTGAATAGCATTGTTTCCTGCCAGAGGTCATTATCTTGGTTGTGTGACGTCAGCTACCAGAGCGCAAGCGTTAGCAAAGGCATACCCACATACAGATAACAGAGGTTGGTTGATGTTAACTTAAAATGGTTAACATCAACCAACTTACTGAGTTCAGCTTCAGAAATATAGCATGATAATTTTAATCAATTTAATTATCTGAATATACAGTATTTAGGCTTTTATATATAGATTGGAATGTAGCAGATAGACAGAATTCTGATGCACCAGCTCTGACATATCATTTTTGTCCATGCAGTGTCAAAATTGGTGGAAATAAATATTGAAAATATAATCATTTTGATGTTTCACTCTATGTTTGTGTAACTATTCACAATAAATATTAGGTAGGTATAATGGTACACATCTGAGGAGGCCCCGGGGACGACCCAGGACTCGCTGGAGAGACTATGTCTCTCGGCTGGCCTGGGAACTCTTCGGGATTCCCCCAGAAGAGCTAGAAGAAGTGGCCGGGGAGAGGGAAGTCTGGGCTTCTCTGCTTAAGCTGCTGCCCCCGAGACCCGATCGGATAAGCGGCAGAGGATGGATGGATGGATGGATGGATGGATGGATGGATGGATGGATGGATGGATGGATGGATGGATGGATGGATGGATGGATCTGCACCTAAGAGGATTGAAACCGGACTCTGCTGTTCTATTTTAACCTACACTGATTGGATAGAGTACAATATAGTTAGCATGAGCAGACATTTTCCTTGGCCACATCTGCCAGTCTTTCAGCCAGCTGTGAGACTTGGCAAGATTTCATTGGCTACAGTGAGTGCTGCAGCAGCACCACTGGCTCTGTCAACAGACTGCTAAGATATGGGCCAGCTGTAATCTCAGATACTGATGTACAAACACAGAAGATGGTCCCAGTTTAACACAGGTAACATGCAAGGTTTCAGCAGAGCACCAAGAGTCCAACACAAACATGGCTCATATCCACAGAAGGTGATACACTGCACACATAGTAATAAATACTCCTATAAATACTACCAATTTGTGGAAAATTTGAGTTGCTTTTTTTAAAAAAAAATATATAGTATGGTGTTCATACAAGAAACAAATGTAGAACATTTAATTTGCACACTTGTTAGTTGTGTGGATTCAACTTTTGAAATCAAATTGATTAAGTCCTACTATCTATGCTTTTCATTTCGGCTGTCACACCCCACTCAATCTTGCATCATTGATTGATTGATTGATTGATTGATTGATTGATTGATTGATTTCATACTCAACACATGCTCAGAAAACTTTTAACACCCGTGCTTGTAGTTGCCCTAACGATTGCAAAGAAAACAAAATTTCTTTACAGGTAATGGAGGGGGAATAACTGACATCTCTCAATGCCTGGATTCTATCACACAGCATATATCACTGGAACAATGATATGCACGACCATCTTAAACACTTAAGTTGCATTTAACAATTTTAATTTCCCTTCAAAAGTTGATGAGGTAATGCCATAAAAAAGAACATAAATAGATGTTAATAAAATAATATAAAATAAAATAAAATAAAAAGTAGATCCCCTGCACAGCCAAAAACACATGGGTACTGGTCAGTCAAACAAATTAACAATAAAAAACCACCAGATTCTGATATGACTTTACTTTATTCATGATATAACCTGTTCCTCTTGTATAGTAATGAGGGTTTTGGGCTCAACATTTTAGGCAAATTGGCAGATTGGTTGAATCAGTGATAAAGGAAACATAAGAGAGACAGATAGGAATTGTTAAACCCTCCTTTTTAAACCTATAGGTACTAGAGGATTAGCACTAACATAACAGCCCCAACCATTCTATTTTTTGGCACCCTTCACCCAGAATAGCAACACTCCCTTGTGATTGCTGTAAATATCACATGGAAGTTATGGCAAATGTCTGCAGTCTATTCTCATACAAAGCTTAACATTTTGTTGAGACAAACAGCCCCAAACCGAGGAAGGAAAAACAGTAAAGGTAGCCCACTGTTCTCAGTTGAAAGGCAAGCCTGGATAAACTGGAGATTCTTGAAATGTGGCGCCTTAGTTGAACCATCTGTCATCCAGTAGATCTCAGTCCTGCTTTGAGAGAGGGAGAAATATCACATATGTATAATATGTGACATGACTGTCACTTTCATATACAGAGAATCTGGACTGGTTGTCTCATCAAGTGTATGGAATTACAGATGTGGAAGACGTGCACACTGTTCTAAAACAGTTGATACTAAAACATTCAATGATTCTTCCATATTCAGAAAAGAAATGCTGTATAATATAATGTGTGTAAACTTTCTCTTGACACACATCGATTATATCTTGAAATGCCCCTGTGGCCTGATGTATGTGGGTCAGAAAAAAACAAATCTTAAACTAAGAATTGTGGAACATAAGGCTGCCATCAGGAATCACAATATGCACTATGCCATTGCCAGATGTTTACATATCATTTTACATATTTAGAATCATGGATCAGCAACCACCCTTCAGTTTACTGGAATCAAATCTGCCAAATGCTGCCAAATCAAATGAGCCTAATGGGCTGAATGAAACCCAGGATTTTAGTCATTTTCTGTGATATCTTGATTGTGACGTATGAACAGTTCCTTCTCTTTGCAACCCCCCACACCTTTCCTGAAAATTTCATAAAAAACCCATAACTTTTTGAGGTATTTTGCTAACAGACAGACAGACAAAACAAACGCTGGCAAAAACATAATCTCCTTTGGCGGAGGATATGAACTGGAGTACCATTAAATTGCTGCAAGAATGTAGTGCTGCATGTGTGTCATGTGATCCGGCTTTCCAGTGAGTGCTTCAGCATATAATGATAAAACATTCCTCTATCCAGACAGCATTCAGGATGATCACCAAAATCTAATAATCTGCTCCTTGTCCTATTACATACCTTTCCTGAGAGTTTTATCAAAATCAGTCCATAACTTTTGTACTTATTTTGCTAACAGACAGACAGACAAACAGACAGACAGACAAACCAACACTGGCAAAAACATAACTTCCATGGGGGAGGTTAAAATAAATTAATATAACCATTTATTCTCACATAATGCTGAGAGGTGATAACTTTTGGATTGATGATGATTTTATGACTCTATTAATGCATGTTGTTTACGTTTGTGAAATGCTAAAAGTGACAGTTACATTGCGATTGGTCATGTGATCTGTTATTTAGCCCAGCTGTGAACACTCATGAATATATCTATCTGAGTAGAGTCATTTCAGAGTGTGGTGGTTTTAAGTGAAATAAAATGAAAAATAAATAACTGTGAAAGAGGAGTATACTTTTTAAAAAAAATGTCAAAATACAGTAAGTTTATTGTTACTCAAAATCACATGCAAATTTAATGCACCCAAAAGTTCATTTGTTTTCTTTTTCTTGGTTTAATAACTGGGTTTTTTTTTCTCTTTTTCTTTTTTTCTTATACGTCATTTATCTCCTGACATCACCTATATCTATGTACTCTGTTTATGTTTGTAATTTTTATTTTCGGTTGAATTGGTGAGTTACAGTTTAATGTATAAAATGATAATCTTAACTTAAGGGGAAAAAAACACTCTAGTGTTTACACCCCAAGCTTTAATTGCAGGATTGATTCCTGATGTCTCTCTTAGGTGCACCTTAATATGAATGATATCTAAACCACTGTAACTGAGCCATGACCTCATTAGGAGTAAGTCTGGATCGAGACAGTCACACACAAGAACAACTCTGCTGTGGAAGATGATGGAGAACAGGCAGGAGTTTAAGTGCAGCGGGGGGGAAAAATCTGTTTTCACTGACAGCTATTGAGCAAATCAGGAAATGTTTATTAGTAAAATTAATTACTAATTTACTAAGTAATTTAGCAACTGTGGCACTTTCCAATTATTCTGTCTCAGTTACTTTATCCTCAGTTTCTGCTTTCCCATGTGTGCTAACACACTGTCAGCCTTCATGATGCCGTCAATCTCTATATAGATCTTTCTGTTTGTTTTCCCTTCTTTCTCCCATCCTTCCTTCAGATGAAGTGTCACAATCCACTGAGCATCAATCCACTCCACTGCAATCTGCCCCAGAGTTACCAATGCCAAATCCATGACTGCCTCACTCAATCCACATTTTCCACCAAATGGAATTTGAGGACACGTATCCAGACATTGCTTGGATACGCACATTCCAGTTCGGTCTCATCAATCAGGCCTCATGGGAGCTGCTGTGCTCCAGATTGGTTTTTCAGCTTTCCAGTAAATTGATTGAGAAAAAGAAACTTAAAGTAATGTGTTTGCCAATAATTTGCCACAGTGGCTCGATTGGAAATGGCATTAGGCGTTGTGACTGCCTCTACCTGCTGTTCCTAAGGTTTTTGATGCTGCTGCTGATTCTGGCACATTCCTGCCTTCTACATTGACCACACAAACTATAAGCTAACCCTGGGATATTACCCGGTTGCTACCATCAGAAATAAAATTTTGTGTGAAACAGAAAAATGAATGAAAGTGATGATGAATATGAGGGGGAGGGAAAGACTTTGTGGAGAAAAGGAACTCTCAGTAGTGAGAAAGAAAATCTGAAGTGTGGGAGAAGAAAGATGTGCGATTCAAATACGGCTGCAATCTTACAGAATAATTTACTGAGTTTCTGCAGCTTGATAAAGAGTTTCTGGTAAATGGAGCAAGTCACACTGAACTGTTATCAAAAATATCAGAAGGGGGTCACCCCAATTGAGAAAATATATACATGGCAAAACTTGAACTACATCCTTCAATTTGTCATCTAATAATGACAGACTTTGAAGTAGTGAGGCATTTGTCTCTTCATCTCTTTTTTTTAAAAAAAAAAAAAGCAGTTAAGGATTTGTTACCAAAATAAGAAACTTTTACTTTTGGTACTTTTCCACTACACAGTTCAAGCATCGCTCAGAAAGGCATTGCTTGACTCGGTTTGGTATCAGGCACGTCATTTTCCAAGTGGCAACACTACTGCAGCCTGTCAATCCTGAGCTGAACTACTGGAATACTTATGAAACCTTTTTGTAAGTGCCATTCACATACACAGCCACATTTATAAACATTAACTATTATACAACTTATTGGTCACTCTCTCGCGCTACTAGGACAGTGATTGTTTAATTATTTCTCTATTATTTTCGGGATCTACAGGAAAAGTCCCACAGATTGACAGCTTGGCAGTATAGAATGCTATTTTCTGGTCTGTTACCCCTGACAGCAATGCCAAACCTAGAATATAACGAGAATATAAGTGTGTTTAATATAAAATCTTGCAGCTATATAATCCATAGGACCACATTTCTCCATGCAGACTGGAGAAGGTCGACCATACATTATCTAAATCATGCTGCGGCAGTTGTCAAGAAGATAATACACTCATGTATTTGTTATGGTTTTGCCCTTTGGTTAAGCAGTTTTGGTTGGATGTTAATGAATATTTATTGAATATACAGAAGATATCAACTGTTACCTGACAATTTGTATATAGGACTGAAAATAGACACTGAGCAAGCAAAAATCATACATACAATTATTATCTGGTATGGAAATTATACACTGATCAGTCACTACATTAATACCAGAAAGCTTTATCTGTTGAAGATGATTTCACTCACTCACTTATTCACTCATCTTATACCGCTTTATCCTCCGCATGAGGGTCACATGGGGCGCTGGTGCCTAATCCCAGCTGAGAGATGGGGTACACCCTGGACAGGTTGCCAGTCCATCGCAGGGCCACACACGGATACAAACAACCATCCACTTTTTTGGTCTGTGGGAGGAAGCTGGAGAAAACCCACACACACGGGGAGAGGCCTTAACTGGGTCTTCTTGCTGCAAAGGCAAGACTGCTAACCACTACGCCAACCCTGTGGCTTGAATTCAAAACAGAGGGTTTTTATGAGAAGAAACTGTGAACCAAAGTAGGTTTTTTGTAGTGTTAAAATGAACTTTTTATATGTACTTTAGGCCAGGCTCGTGCTTTTTTATGGACGCTACAATATTTCCTGATAGTGACATCTATTGGTGAGACTGCAGGTTATAACAAAGGAAGGACACCATTCCACTCATCACTTTATTTCCCAACCAGATAACACTCATAGAGACGATGTAAACACTCGTCTCATACCAGAGACGTTGTAAACACTCTCTCACATCACTCCTCCACATTACAGTGTAGTAATGCTGTTTGTTTTGTTTTGTTTTGCTCTGTTTTGCACATATCACAAATCCATTTTATTCCCAATAGAACATAAATAACATATCAGATGTTGAAACTGAGACATTTTACCATTTCATGAAAAATAGCTAATTTTGAATGTGATGGTAGCAACATCTCAAAAGATAGAATAGAGGCAGCAAAAGGCTGGAAAAGTAAAAGGCAAATTAAAAACAACTGGAAGAGCATTTGACAACTAATGTAGTTTAACTGGTATCAGGTCAGTTTCCTCCCACAGTCCAAAAACATGCAAATTTGGGGATTAGGCCATTTGGACACTCTAAATTGCCCATAGGTGTGAATGTGAGACTGAATGGTTGTCTGTCTCTATGTGTGGCCCTGTGATGGACTGGCAGCCTGCCCTACCCCGTCTCTCACCCCTATGTCAGCTGGAGTTAGGCACCAAAATGAAAAACTGTTCAGTGGTCAGATAAATTAAAATTTGGAATTCCTGTTGGAAACCATGTACACCGTGTCCTGTGGACTAAAGAGGAAAGGGACCATCCAGCTTGTTATCAATGGACAGTTCAAAAGGCTGCATCTCTGATGGTATGGGGTTGCATTAGTGCCTATGGTGTGGGCAGTCTACACATCTGGAAAGGCACCATCAATGCTGAAAAGTAAATAAAGATTTAGAGCAACGTATGCTCCCATTTAGATGATGTCTCTTTTAGGGAAGGCCTTGTATATTTCTGCAAGACAGTGCTAAACCACATACTGCATCCATCAGCATGCATGGCTTTGCAGGTGAAGAGTCCAGGTGCTGAACTGTCCTGCCTGCAGTCCAGACCTTTCACCAAGAGAAAACATTTGGTGCATCATGAAATGGAAAAATCCAGCAACAAATGCCCAGGGATTGTTGAACAATCCCGCATCGGACAAAAATATGACAACATTCCTTTCCTAAAACTCCAGCAACTGGTCTCCTCACTTCTCAGACAGATGTTAGAAGAAGATGAAATGCTACACAATGGTAAACATTGCCCTGTTCCAACTTTTTTGAGATGTGTTTCTGCCATCAAAGTCAGAATGAGCCAATATTTTTCATGAAATTGTAAAATGTCCTATTGGAAATAAATTATGGGTTCATGAGATTTGCAAATCATTGCATTCTTTTTTATTTACATTTTACACAGCTTCCCAACTGTTTTGGAATTGGGGTTATAGAATAGCCGATAGTCAGGCCTGATGTCTAATTGCTTTTCTTTATTTGGCACCATTCACCATTTGTTCTTTTGTCCCCCATATTTTGAGGACCTTCGCGTGAAAAATAAATCGCTTATAATTTGTATCTCAACTACATTACTTAGTGATTGTCATGTGTGTCCTTGTTATAAATAATATCTATATGTATGCTAATATCTACTGTCAACAGCGACACTGCCAAATTAGTGTTGGGTTTAGTTCATTTTCATTAGCTGTTGATTTTTTTTGGTTGTTTGTTTTTTAAGAATGCCAAGAATTTATGGGAATGCAATAACAAAAATCTTCTTTTGGCTTCTCCCTTTAGGGGTCACCACAGCTGATCATATGCCTCTATCTTGCCATATCCCCTGTGTCTTCTTCTGTTACACCAACTGTTCTCATGTCCTTCTCTGCATGTGACCACAGCATCTCAACCTTGCCTATCTTAACTTTATAAAAAAATAAAGTATA
Organism: Brachirus orientalis; assembly: GCA_016785285.1. Lineage (NCBI taxonomy): Eukaryota > Metazoa > Chordata > Actinopteri > Pleuronectiformes > Soleidae > Brachirus > Brachirus orientalis. The sequence goes on from JAFBJR010000172.1 coordinate 10,389,679, forward strand.
TTCATTTGCAATAAAAATGACCAAAAAAAAATAAAATAACATTTAAAAAAGCCTAGACGAACACTGAATCTGTTGCCTTTTTAGGTGTGTGTCTCAAGAACATGACAGGTGTTCTTGATTGAGCAAACCGAAACTGCTACACTGCAACAGCAGATTAGAGCAGAATGTCACTCGCATTTGAATCTGAAGGTGAATGTCAAATATTAAGATATCTACAGTGGGCTTCATCATTAGATGATTTCCTGACAGGTCTATGGTGAACTGAGATTCTGCTGCTGACATGGTGGAAATACTTTCATTAAAGAAATGCTGTTACACTGCCATGAACATACAGAAATCTTCTTCTTTTTTGGTGTTTTATGCCAGTTGACACCCATACTGTTGCATCACTGCCCCCTCTACTGTTTACTTTCTTTTTAGTAAGCTACCTTTGTCTGGTGGAAAACAGATGCAGCACAGTGATCAGCATGGTGTACCTGCTCTCAGCAAGGAGGTGAAAATGCATAATGTGCAGTAAGGTCAATTACTGCATTAGCAAGTGGATATTACAGCAGCAGCCTGATAGCTTGATATGGATGAATGTAAGGTTACATGACAGCAAATAAAACAGTGATTTGCAAAAGTGATTGCTTGCTTCGTAAACACTTAGGATGGTCAAAGCGTGCAAAGACAAGTTCCCTGATTGCTTATTGATCATGAATGAGTAGCTGGCTGAGATGAGATCAGCTCAAGGTCAGGAAGGTCAGTCGAACAGTCTGCCAGGCCTGGTACAAATTTGCTATTAATGCTTTACCCTATGTGATCAGCAGATCATCAGATAGCGCCAGAGTGCATCAACAACACACATCAGTGTAATTAAATATTTAGTTAAAATGGCAGCCTAAATTTTGAGTTTGCATTTGACACTGCATTTCTGGATCCCCACAGATCCACAGAGACAGCAGAGGTGAATCGCTGCGATGAAAGGAGCTGAGAGTGAGCAGAAGAAGACAGAGCAATGGAAAGCCACAAGCAGCTGATTCAGGGTTAGCTCTTGGTAAATCATGACCTATGTCGCATTGAAGGGGCTGGATGGAGTATGGATTTGGTGTTGTCAAAATGCATCCAAGCCAGCAAAGTCCTATTTCAAATGCTCTTCGTCAAATCCTTTGAATGTGGCTGGTGTTAGCTTGGATACCTTTAGGGGATTTCTTGCCCCACAGCCCAACAGCAGGAGCTGTAGGGTTTTGAGGGGGGGAAGAATTGGTGCTGTAAGCAGCAAGTGTAGTGTACCACTTGCCAGAATTTATTAGAAGAAGGAGGAGGAGGAGGGTTGGTGTGGCAACCACTGGGGTGAGTAGCCTGGACCCTCCAGAGGATTCAGCCCCTTAAATGGGATACAGTTACGGACTCAGACTAGATTTACCAAGAGCTCATCAGCATGGTTAACACAACACTTATTTACATTACACTACCCATTTCTAGTGCTAAAGTTATGCTAATGCGACACATGCAGTGACAACAACACCAACTTTAGTCGGTAGACTCCAGAGTTGAATGTTTGTCACAAACCACATATTGCCATTTGTTTCCCTCCAGACTCTTGTAAACTTTCACTGACTCTCTGACGATGAAGCTAATTAGGAAGTTGAAGTAGTCAGGATACTGCAGGTCTGAAATAATGTCCTTTACCAACTGTTTCCAAACTTGTAAAAATCATGCTGGGGGGGCATTATAAGAATCAGGAATATTCAAGTCGGTCAAGTTTTGCAATGTTGGTCGGTCAATTGATCTCCATGGATTTAAAGCATCCAGTGAACTCTGACCAGTTGAATACAGCAGGCAGTCAGTGACGATGCAAGAGTAGTGATCACTCATCAATATCACCAAAGACTCTGTTGACCTCAGTCACCATCCAACATACAATGACAACAAAGACATAGTTGTAGTAGATAAGGGAGTCTCTCCCTCCCTCTCTCTCTCCCTCTCTCTCTCCCTCTCTCTCTCTCTCTGAACTGTCTTGTGATTCGTCGAAGTCTTCCGTGGGGGGGCAATATATTTTCAAAGCTGTGGTGTTTTCTCTCAGATCAGTTGTTTTGCATTATGCTGAAAGGTTGATAACACCAAAAACAGCTTGCCTACTGTAGCTTTAATTAGACTGTGGCATAAAAAGAGGACATACAGTAAATGAAAGAACTAGCATCCTTTTGAGTTTGGATGTGAGGTTTAGTCAAGTGAGCATATCTTTGAGCTTTTCATGTGAATTAAGGGATATAGTTGTCTGACTTGTGTTATAATCTATAGCTTCTTAGACCAAAGGGGGGTGAGTGTAGGATAATAAACCATATTTCAAAAGAAGTGTGAAAGATATATATATTCTCATCATTCCTTTACACTACTCTGTTCTCCAGCTGTGTGTATCAATCATTCTCTAATATTCCCAGCATGTCTTTAGGGTCTCTGTCAGGCCCCAGAGCCCAGCTTATGGCATCCTTCAGATCTTTCTCTCTTTCATGCGAATGATCGCTTCAACTTCAACATTTCTGACCAGCATTTAGATGAAGAGTTGTGTCTTTGGTGAAAGGGCTAAAATTTATATTGGGAATGATTCCACAAATGGGTCAATGGTTACAATGAGTTACATGCCAGGTCTGAACGGGTTAGTGTTGATGACCACTCAAAGCTGCTTTACAATACAGGTTTGCCATTAACCAATTCATACTCATTCACTCACACATTCATACAACACATGTATGTACAGTGCATTTTTCTCTCAAACATCTTTCATACTCATCCACATGCTGCACATGGAATCAGACCTTCTACCTTCCAGTTGAAAGATGACTCACTCTGCCAATGAGCCACTGTAGCCCCATCTACTACATTGCTATGATCTCATAGCCCCACCCCTCTTTTGTGCTTGCATTTGCGCTTGCATTTGCTGTCACTATCCTTGTCATCTTCTTCTTGTGTTTGGAGATTGTTTGGTCTGTTCATTTTATGATTACTTTTATTTTCTTTCCTTAGTTGCCCTGACTTTCTTCAGTCTGTCTCTGTTTCTTTGATTGTATACATAGTACTGTATACGTACTGGAATAAAGCTTTATTTAAAAAAAAAAACTTGGTACACTACATGCATGCCGTTTGTGCACAGTCAACTTCTTCTGCAGTTTCAGTGTATATTAGGCCTGGCATATGTACCGCAGTCAAAGAGAGGGAGAGAGGAAGAGGACAAACTAGGGGGAGGAAGAACAGAAAACTTATTTGTCATGATAAAGTGTTAGTGCTGAGAAGACGAGGGAGGGAGACGGAGAAGCAGAGAGAGACACTCTACTCTAATTTTTACAGGGAGCCAGTGTAAAGAGCTCGGCACTGGAGTGATGTGATCTCTTTTCCTAATTCCTGTCAGTACCTGTGCTGCTGTATTCTAAACCAAATGAAGACCCTTCACAGAGTTTAAGAGCATCCTAGAGCAAAAAACTTTCATAAGGTTGAAGACAACAGCAGTGATGTAAAGCCTCATGTTACCTATTTGTAAAAATGATGAGGCTATTGCTATTTTGTTTCATCATGAGGATATCACAGCAAAAACATATAATGTAAAGTACTTAGTGTTTACATTCTAAGTGTTTTTCAGTATTCTTTCTAAATTGAAACACTATATATTTAAAGCAAGGCTGTTGTATTAATGGTAATGTGAATCAGTTTGACATTTAAATTACTGACGCACAGGGCATTTAAGTTTTCTTTTAATACATATTCTTAAATACAACTTATTTTGCCAACGATCAGTGTGAGTACATTTTTCCCTGACTGAAGTGCCTTATTTGTTTTTACACATGAAAGGTGGTGTGGGTGGATGGTTGACTTTGAAAGGGCAGAATGTTTGGCACACAAGATCCTCAGTCCCATCTGTGATGGTTAAGTGCAACAAAAGCCATTGGTAGAAGTTAAGGGAAGATTGTTGTTTCCACTATAAATAAACATTTCTTTCCTCCCTCTTCAAGGCACTGTTGACTTTTTTAGTATCTAACTAAGATCATGAACTTATTCCTAGCCTGACAAAAGCGCCTTAACATTACAAAAAAGAAAGTTTGTTGCATCAACTGCTACAATCCAATATTTTATTTCAAGGGTGGCAATTGAATCATTTTTCACATGTACAATATGAAATGTTTTCTAATTTCACTGAATAACAAAATAAAATCCACCATCGAAGGTCTTGAATTCGTTTTTGTAAATTTAGTTGTGCCTAAATGAAGAATTAATGTGTTTACCCTGCATGTATTGTCACACCAACAACAGCTTGACATGTTTTACTCACTCAGTACATCTCCATGCACAGTTCAGCTCGACTACACCATTTAATTGGACCACTGTCCTTGTCCCAGTATACAAGCACTAACAGGGAATCAATTTATTGAATGAAGTGTGTCCTGCTACACAAGGTGGCGATATGCCCCCTTTCAGCTTTTCAATGTTTTCAGGTTGCAGTATTGCATAACAGACCAAAACCACTTTACCTGGCGGCTAGCTGGTACCATCTCTTCATTTGAAAATGTAAGTCTTTAAAATGACAGAGCATAAGTTTGGTCTCTTTGTTAGTCACAAAAATTACTGGGCAGGATTTTACCATGATATTGTCTTCTTTGTCTGTCCACCCCCTTCTGTTATTCCTGGGTCAAACCCCAATGGTCTGGAGTGGTGGAACATGCAGTCCTATTGTCCTATTGGTCAGTTTGGGTCCAGTTGAACTGTACACACAATAATTATTTATCCCACCCACATGTTATGTTGGTATGTTAGCCTTAGAGAAGTTCTATATAGTACAGATTTAGTCAGACATGTATTTAAAATTTTCGATTTTGCTCTTTGAATCCCCCTACAGTTGGAAAATGATATTGTTTATAACAAATGTCATAAAATATATGTCACAGTAACATGTGCATTTGTTGACAAGCCGAAAATACTGGTGAATTTTGATGCAGGAATTCAGGGGTGAGTTTGAAAAATGCCAAGAAGTGGACTGAAATGCAAATCACAGAATTAATCATAGAATCAACCAACACAAATGAGGCATATTATAATCCAGAAACTAATATAATCTTTAAGTTTAAACATATATTTTTTTATTGTGAGATCTACAGATGTACCTAAACACTTTATGCACTTGTATATTTAAACATCCAGTGTGTAAATGCTGCTGCTGTAAGTCTAACATTCAATTATTATACTTATTTTTTTGTGTCTACAATCACCGTATTTTATGAATTGATGTTTTCCATTGTTGAATGAGTCTTTCATATTTACATCAGGAGCAGGGTCAGCTCTACAGAAGCCACCATTTTGGACCACAATGTTTTTACAATAGCCCACAAACTGTTCTTCAACACAATGAGCTGCAATATGCAAGTTCACCAATAGATTTTGCTACATTTTACACACTATACCTCTAAATCCTGGTCAAACTACAGAGTCATCAAGATGATTACAGGCAACTAGAGGAAAATCATTTCTTGTGTATATATAAATTATTATGGTGCTGGCCCTCTGTTTTCATCACAGTTAATGCAAAAAGTATATTCTATGATAAAATAAAACAGAATAGAATAAATAAATATAACAATATACCATGCATGTACATTAAAGTATATACAGCAGCAGGTGTGTGACAGCAGATGAATACTGCACAGTAATAATAGTCCCATTATTGCACTTAAAGTCGAGTTTCTATGATGGACTCTGGCCCTTTCTGTAGAGGGTGTCGTGTTCCTAACCCAGTTCAGCTTATTGTCGATATGGACACGCAGGTGCTTGTAATCCTGAACAGTGTCTACACTGATCCCCCCTAGATGAGAACAGGGGTCACTGACACCTTGTTCTTCCTTAGGTCCAAAACCAGCTCCTTGGTCTTTACCACACTGAGCTGCAGATGGTTACATCCACACCATGTGACAAAGTTGTCTACAGCCGTCCTGTACTACTGCTCTTCAGCTACGATGATACGTCCTGTAAATAATCAGGTTGATTAATGCAAACACCTCTGCCAACCTCTTCCCATCCCCAGAGCATCATGTACTCTAGCACTCTTTCACGTCCCTCTGCATCACCTTACAGACACAAGGTAGTCAGTGAGAGACAAATCGATTCATTGATTAAGTGAGATTGCCAATAACCTGTTCATTTTGGGCACATTATTTCCCTGTGAAAATAGCAGAGATTTATTATTGAAATATTAATGAAATGGAAAAGGCTGAAATCTCAAACTGTGTCATATAACTTCTAAAGAAAAAATAAATTAAAATTCATGTACTGTACATGTGATGGAAGAGAAGCTACAGTAATGGAATACAATTCCTACTCTGAATTATTATTTTTGCTGGAAATTCACCTGTGAAATTGGCACACTAATGATGAAATCAACACCATAGAACTTAGCAACACCATCTAACTTAGCAAACATGCCACAATGAAAGCAGAGTTCAAAGTCATATTTCACACTGGATGCATGCATGCACTTGTTGCTCCTTGCCTATTTCTCATGTAATCTGCACACATCGCACAGCAATAATACACAGCACTAGCCTGAGTGAACACAACTGAATCTACCAGTGATTTGGTTTTGCTCTGCAGGCATGTCTGGCATTGCCGGGTTTTGGAGGAGGCAATCCGCCCAGGGCAGCATACAAACCAGGACCGCCTCTGACGCCTGGCCAGAATCTGCAAAAAAAAAGAGAACCAATCCTTTTTTTCCCCCTGGTGTGCTAGAGGTGGGCTAAACACTCAACTCTACAGCATAAGACTCTGTACACACATCTAGTGTCTTTTTTAAAAGACATTCATTCCAGCATTACTCTTGAACTTGCTGACTCTGATTCTGGCAGTTTAAGTTGCTGACTATCATTATTCTCACTCACTCAATATAGTGCAAGGTACGAGTGACCCACGATTACACATCAGTGACCTATCAAAAAAATAATTCTTAATCCATATAAAATGTTGCACAGTGCTGCTTTAATGAAATAACTGACAGAATCACGGTGTTTGTTGTTTAGATTGACACTTGTTCTTCTGTGTAATTAGACATCACAGTTGTGATGTGATGTGTTGTGGCAGGGAATATATATTTATGTTTAATAAATATTTCTCTTTTACCATCAGAGGATTAGAGAAGCGAACTGTTTTGAAAGAAGAAAAAGTGACAGTGTGAACAGAAATATGCAGTGTTACATTATAAGGTTGTTGCTCGCACCCAGACTCATATGAAATAAGCTTGTGTCCTAGCAATTTGCTACGTTTGAGCTGCTGTTTTCACGCAGACATGTACAGTTTAAACAGCAGGCTGACAATCATGCGAACTTGTTAAGAAAATCTTGTTAAGATTAAATTGTAAGTCGGTGCTTCATTTTTCCAACTTAGTTTTTAATTTTCTTAATGTATTGTTTGGAAATTGCACCACCTGGCTTAGTTTCATGTTGTTTTCATACTCTCACTTTGTCTGAGCTGCATAGCCACCAGAGGAGGTGTGAATTGACAAATGAGGAAGGAAGACACAGTGTGGGGTCAAGGCAAGGTAGTCAGCTACCTCTCCCTGGGTAAATAAATAAGCCATGGTGCTGTCAGCGGTGCTGAATATTAATCACTATAATAGCCACCTTGGGGTTGGTTAAATGTTCGAAGGAAACATCAAGGTCAGTCTGTGTGCCCTAATAACATAATAAACTTGAGAAAATGTCTGATTTGCGTCTCTGTGTGCTGAAAAACAGCAGTGGAGGCTAAAAAAGGACAATGTTACAGAGGAATTACATCACTTCAATAATTATTATCTTACTGTATATCAGCAGCATATACTGTACGTGGACTTTTCATCTCCGTGGACATGTAAACGTTCCTTGTATTCATGTCTGCACCAAAGTTTACAACTTTATTAGTATTACACAATAAAATGAAAACAGAATTACAAAGTTTAAGGTACAGTTTGGATTATAAAGCAACATCTATTAATGAAGTTTCATGTTGCAGCCGAATGGCAACCCGACCATGGGCTTCCTGAGAGGGAATTGGGCTTGTAACAGTCACCAGTTCAAATCCTGGGACAGGTCATGGGCTGGGGGAAAGAAAGGCCCTCAGAAAGGAACCCAAGTACTGTTGCCGGAAATTAAAGAAAACAAGTGATATATAAAATAATACTTTTATATATAGTTTTTCAGTGGTGTTTATACAAAGATCCGGTACTTTCCAGCCTGATCTCTTAAGACCAGTTGTTCCAAAGAGTCTGGGCTGGACTGGAAAACCCAAGGTGACAGATTCAGGTTCAGAGATGTATTTAAGAGCAAGATCAGTAATTACTTTCTTCTTAAAATCAAAAATCACTTCACAGTAAGATTCTGCAGCAATTCTCTTAAAATCAAAGGCACCTTTAAATTGAACCTGAAAGTTGAAATCAGGGAAATTATTAATATGGAGCTAGTAAATTTAGGAATTAGTTCCAAAAGGATGTCTGAAACAACACAGAAATAACAGTACCAAAAAAACTATAACTAATTATATTTTGTTTTTTAGAAAATGTAAAAGTTAAAAAGATAGAAGCTTATATTGTTTTAGTCATTAGTAGTTAGGTATCTTGGATATCAGATAGTACATTTTAAAGCCAATATCGGCCAATACCAATATTGTGCCACTGAAATTGTGCATCCCTAAAAATAAAAAGGTGATGAATTACGCCCCCAGACACCAACCCACCACAAAAAAATAATATCATATCAAAAATCATAAAATAAAATAGGTGTGCTCTCTTTTTTCATAGTGTAGTGATTCTTGTGCTTCTCATTTGGACCATTATGTGTACTCTGTTGTGGCAGGCATGAATAAAGAGATTACAGAAATCCAGATGGTAGTTGATAAAAGCACAAATTATTGTCTGAAGTTGTTTTGGGGTAATCATTTGAGGTGTTTGTGTGATTCTCCTGATCTGTAGGAAAAACTGAACAACTGAAGTAGTCGGCTTCTCCAGATTGAGGAAATTACTGAAAATTACTCTCTCATATTTCTGCATCCCTCATTTACAGTACATGAATGGGCAGCACTCTAGATGGTAAGATATGAGAGTGTTTTGTTTGGTTCAGAAATGGTCATATCAGTCTTGTCAACATTTACTGTAGTTGCAGAAAGTTATGGACTTTGTACATTAGTTATTAATGTCACTTTCAGGTTACACAGATAACTCAAACCAGTGAACCCCGAGCATAAATTAGGCAACATATTTATTGATGAATAATTCCATGATATATAAGCATAATTTAAAACAAGTAATGTGAGAGAGAACTACCCTTCTGCATGTCTATGAGCTGTGGTTCCAGTCTTGGTCCAGCCCTTGATGGTATTTTCTGTTTCACATATGGTCCTTTGGAGAAAGCAATTGCTCTTTGTAGTATACTGTCATCAGCCAAAGCAATGAGAACCTTGTCAAATGCAATAATGGGTCAGCAACTGCTGTTGAACTCAACTGAATTACTTACTGAAACAATATGTGAGCTGAGCTCTGCAGTGACTCGAGAAAAGCAGTGGCTAGTGGGCAGGGCGAGCAGAGACTGCTGTGAATAAATGTGTTGTTCCCTCGACGAGTCATCGATTGAATCAGCGCAGCGAGGAACAGTATGTATACCAACCGGTACATAATCGAAGTACGATTCGGTGAACGATTCTTTTGAATTCATTTTTTGAACAAACCTTTTTAATGAACTGATTCTACCTATTCAGTACACCGAAAGGAATTACTTTGCAAATCAACACTGACATGTTGATCATCTCTGGACACAGCAAGAAATGCAGATAGAGTTTGTGTGTGACGCTCCAGCACTCTGTAAAGCCTCTTTATTTGCAAAAAAAAAAAAACTCTCACTCCAGAACATAAGGTTTAAGGCTTTGAAAAATAGTTAGAATCAATCAAATATTCATTTAAGTCTAAATGTCAGCAGGAGCACATGAAAATCCAGAGTAAAGTCTTCCCATTCCACTCACATGACAAGAAGTCATTTTGTTAAAAAACCAAACCAGACTTTAAAAAAAAGAAAAGAAACAACTTGTTTTGGGTCAGTTCTGTAGGAGGATGGAGGAGGGTTGGGATTGTGACGTTAAAAAAAACAAGAATCGGCAGAAGAAACATATTTTTTTTAACATTTGCTTTTTTTTACTCACTTTTGGTCTCTCCCTTGATGTTATTCCCCTCTTTTACACATGGCCAATTATGCAAATTAGGTTCTCACATCATTCAGCAACTTTTAGGACAACCAATTGCTACTTTCCTTGCTGTGGAGTTGGCAACACTAGTTCCCACTGCTCCATCTTCTTCTGCTCACAGCATGCTTTATAGCACTGATTCACCTCTCTCTGGATCTGTGGGCTTGTCTCCGACTTGTCTCCAACTGTTTTGGCACAACATCTATCCACCATTTTCACTTTTATGATGAAAACAGACAGAGAAGGGATGAGTTTTTCAACATATTGCCTGATTTGTGTGTTGTCTTTAGTATATACTGTATGTCTATAGAGGTGAACAGTGGTGCTTCCTGCCAGATGGCATTACCTTGGTTGTGTGATGTCAGCTCCCGGAGCTCTATAGGTGCGTCCCTAACTTTTAACAAGATGGAAATGATTCAGATGCAAATTATGACACAGCGTCCAAAGAAACTAATGAATTATGAGGATGAGGGGAAAAAATCACATCAATGTCTGTCTATGGCCAGTGCAGGTTTCACACACACAGGATGCTGCTGTTTCCAACTGCTGCAGCTCAAAGTTATGTCGGTGACAACTAGTGGAAAAACGTTGAAAAACCCCTCCACACATCTGGTAATTTTATAGTTTATTCCTCTTTATTAAAATTATTAAGCGATTTCCGCCAACATTCTGTTGGCAGAAAAAGCAGCTAATATTACATAAATTTAAGGGACATTACTCAAATTAAGCACTGCCTGAATTTTTATATGTATTTTAATCTCTGCAATTTATGTTGGTTTGCAAAACTTGTTACTTGTTGACTGAAAACTATCATGAATCCGCCACAAATCATCATAAAGGATCTAACACTGAAGTGTTCAACCCTGGAAAAACATTCCAATGTTGAATTGCATAGAATAAACCAGAACAAGGTTAAATCTTAAAGCCATGACCCCTTTGACAGAGACTTTTCTTTACAGCTACGTGCCTGAAAGATGCATAATTCCAACCTTCAAGTTTGAAATACTGACTCCCATTAAGGGAAGTCCAGGTAGACAAATGAGTAATTCATCAAATTTTTATTAGATAAAAATGCAGTAAAGGCCATGAGTTACAGCAGTATGGTCAGTTATTAATACATCAAATAATTAGCATGGTTTCCGAGGTTTTATAAATGAATGTAATTGCATGGGACCTTTTCCCCACCTTGATCTCTCTTAAATATTATAGCAATAGAAATTCCATCATGACCTTTTAACCTTGTGAATTATTCAGGTTAGCAGTATACCCATTATTTTGCCCAGGGCCCAGTTTTTTAGTATGAGTTAAAAACTCGTAAGGCTCATGCTAGGGATTTATTACCCTTCACACATCCTTTTGGCTTCTTGGAAAAAATACCTCCCTTTGGATTAAATGTTAAAAAATAAGGCTCTCACAAAAGGAAACTTAATTGACCTACATACTGAAAATCTCTCTTCTCTCTGCAAAAAAGCTCCTCACTTTCCAAAGTGCATCAGGGAACTATAGTGGCCTTCATATACCACATTCACTACTCTCTCCACTACAGGGGGTTTAATAAAATAAGAGGTGGTCCATGTGGCTAGCACTGTTGCCACGCAGAAAGAGAGGTGCCAGTTTGCCTCCTGGTGCAGGCCTTTCTATGTGGATTTTGCATGTTTTCCAGTGAGTGAATGGGTTTTTTTCCAGGTTCTTGATTTCCTCTCACAGTCCAAATACATGCAGGTAAACAAGACACTCTAAATTGACCGTGGGCATGAATGGGGAGGGGAATGGTTGTTTTTCTCTATATGTTTGCCCTGCAATGGACTCCCAACCGGACCAGGATGTGCCCCACCTTTCATCTTACATCAGCTAGGATTGACTCTAGCTCCCTGTGACCTTCATGTGGAGGATAAAGCAGCAGACAATCAATGGATAAAATAAGAAAAGGTCAGAGTCTAGTGTTGCGGGTTAATGATAGTCATAGTGGTGGAAACAGAAGAAGGAGGTGCAGATAATCTTGTAATTAAAACTTTTCAGCAGCAACAATGTCACTGACCGAGCTTGTAGTCCACAATCTGGCAGGGAGTTGATGGTGGAGCTGTGTTGATGAGCTGCAGCTGCTTGCTCTGCCCTGTCTCTGGCACACCTGTAGAAAATCTGACAGAAGCTAGTGTGGAAGAGAGGAAGGCCCAATAACACATGTAGCACATTTAGGCTGCTGTAGGAGTTGGTTGTCCCCAGAAAAGCAAGGCCCTTAGCTTAAGTACCTAATCAAGGTAACGCCCCTCCAATGCTGATGTTAATACTAGACAAAATATAAATCAGGCAATTTATCAGACGACTCATCTCTTTGGCTGTTTTCAACATAAAAATGAGGAAGGTGGATAGATGTTGTGCCAAAACGGGGAGAAATATTTTACTGAATTCCCACAGGTCCAGAGAGAGACGGTGGAGGTGAATTGTTGCTATGGAAGATGCTCACAGCAAGCAGATGATGACGAAGTGATAAAAGCCCGCAAGCAACAGATTTTCTGGTTTGCGCTTGGTAAATCATGGACTCAGACTAAATTTACCAGCTAGTCTGCATAGCAACACAGTTAACACTAGAGCAAGTTAACACAGCAATTACTGTATTTATGTTACACTGCCTGTTGATGCTACTTTATGCTAACATACTTACCCTAGCAGAGACAACAATGCTAGAGTGACTCTCTGGAGGAAGATGAAGGGACGGTAATCAGGAAGTTGAGGATATCAGGATACTGCAGGTCTGGAGTAATGTACTCTTCTTGCTGCTTCCAAACTCCTGAAAAGCACCCTGGGGGCATTATAAGGATATAATCTGCATGATATGTTTTGTGATAGATAGAGTTCAATCCATGGAGATAGATCTCCATGGATTGAACTCTGACAGGTTTAAACTAGCACCGATACCATAACTTTTTTGATGCATTTTAAACTGCCTTGATGTCATGTGGTGTTATAAAAGACTTATTTGAAGGTTGTTACTCTCCCAGGGATTACACAAACATGCAGTAATTATGGGTAGAATATTTCATTTAAATGTTACAAATGTTACACACTGGACTTAGGAACTATATCACTTTGAAAATCAACTCAACTTCTTATTTTATTTTTTCTGTGTGGGTTCCAGACCTGGTCCAACGAAGGGACTTTCTGCCATAGTGGACTAGTGACCTGTGTTTTGCCCTGTGACAGCTGGGATTGGCTCCAGCTATTCCATGAGCCTCAGGTCCAGGATAAAGCAGTTGGAAATGAATGAACGTACAAATGTAACCACAGATTTGCTGAAAAACATTTATTTGGGGGGAGACCGGGCTGAGAAAATAAGACACTGAAATGTGTAAGACCAACCTGAACAAACCCAATTAACGTAAATAAATGCACTAAAATGGTAACAACCTAAGGATGCTCAAAGGCCTGAGAGAAGAATTTAGTTTGCTTAATATTATATTAGACTCTTTTTTTACATACATACTAGAGTATGCTGCAGCAATAAACCACCAATCTCCTTGTCTTATTTCCTTTTATTGATGTTATTACAAAAGACAGTGCACCCATTATGTGATGTTATTGCTATTCAATTTATTTCTTGCCTCTGCACACACACACAATATCAAGCTGCTCCCACTGATTTTAAAAATTGTATGAGAGCGCTGCTCTTCAGAAAGTAAAGCACCACAGTGCTCCTCATCAGGCTTGAATAATAAATTGTTTACCGGTCCTTCAGGATAACATCAAGGGGCTACTGTTCACTGCCATTGTTGCCACTTATCTACCTATAGCTCACTTTATGTAACGTGCTGTCAACTTTGATGTATAGCTATGTGTCACCTGCCATGAAGCTTAAGGCTCATAAAAGCTGCCCTGGGGAGTTTTCGTGGAAACACACAAATGTCTTAACTTAACAGCATGGTAAGATTCGGTAAAGTTACAAGTTGGAGGAGAAACATGATCAAATTAAGTCATCATTAAGTAATTTCTTTTTTTTTTTTCTTTTTTTTTTGAGAGGCATTGACCTAATGTGCTCTGGTCCAGCCTGGATGCTGGTACCACAGAAGATCTGCCTTCATTTCAGGGAGTTGAATGGAGTTAACAGCATTGTAAGATTCGGTAAAGTTACAAGTTGGAGGAGAAACATGATCAAATTAAGTCATCATTAAGTAATTTCTTTTTTTTTTTTCTTTTTTTTTTGAGAGGCATTGACCTAATGTGCTCTGGTCCAGCCTGGATGCTGGTACCACAGAAGATCTGCCTTCATTTCAGGGAGTTGAATGGAGTTCAGGTCAGTTTGCTCTGTAGAAGCAGGCACAGACTTTGTAGGAGATATTCCAGTTTCCAGAAGTCAATCAAGATTTGTTTTTCTTTGGCTGATGATGATGTTTAGGTCCCTGCAAAAAGAAAAAACAAAGGAGCCATTTCCTCCAACACCTTTGGTATTTTGGGGGCAAGTAAGCAACTCCTTCCTTTGTTTTATACTTCTGGGGTAATAAGTGTTGTGCAGTACTTTAATGCCACGTGGTACAAAAGTCTGCCCACTGCTGTGAAATCAAAATTGTTTCATGAAATGAACATCTGCTCAAAGATTGTAGGTCATCCAATTAAAAAACTTTATGAATCATCCTACCACAATAACATTTTGAGACTGGCTAAGAACATTGCCTCTGATCCTAATCATGCCCTGAACCATAAATACAAACTATTACCATCTGGCCGGGGGCACAGGATTCCACAGTTCAGTAAGGTTAGACTGAAAAATGCCTTTGTACACCAGTCAATCTTGAAAATAAGTATGGAACTTTGAGGAGTCTTGGATGTCATCTTTTGCTGTTTGTGTCTGTGGTTCCTGGATATTTAATGTCAATAAATGTAAATTCTTCTGTGTAGAGTATGTTTTTGCAAACAAGCTGCTGCAACACAAATTTCAGTAGTTTTACACTAATAGGCATTCATACTTTTATTTATTTGTAGCCACAGCCACAATATTGACAGTGATCTCTTCATGATTTCCTTTTTTTTTTTCTAAAGGTTAAAATCTTATTTTATGTTACAGCAGCATGAGTAGTGCCTCTCTCTCCCTATCACATGTACAGACACAAACACACTGATGTCACTGGAAACATCTTTCTCTGTGTGTCAGATCAAAACCTCTGCTGAAATTAGAGAGTTCCACAAACTCAGTTAGTCCATTTCCCTAGTCATTTCCACTCTAGCTTATCTTAAAAACAAGTGGTGTTAATGTATGAATTCAAAGCAAGAGTGGCATGGAGCTTCAATACTGGGGGTGAGTAACCTGGTGTAATATTTGCAGGCTCAGTGGGGTGTGATTCCAGCGCAGCTGCGTTCACGGCTCATGCCTGCGGTTTTGCCAGGGGTGACTGACAGTCTTGAGAGCAAGAAAGACTAGCAAACTGCCATTCACAGACTTCACTAGGATTATTTGATGCCAATAAACAACATTTGAACAAGCCATTCAGAAATGCAACTTTTTTAGATTCTGTTTCATATATTACATGTTGGTGTCCATCTGTGATGCTGCCTCCACACAAAGCTGCTGATGACTTTAACGAATGAATAAAACATCACATGGGTGGTGTCTTTGCTCGTGGGCTTTATTGTGCCTTCCCGTCTTTAGTTACTCAAAAAGGCAGCTATATTTACCATATCTCTCATGTGTTGAAGTTATTGGTACACAAGCCCAGGGACAAACACAAAGCAATGCCATTTTTCAGTTAGACAAGTATTGCTTGGCCTTTGTTCTGGCTTTATGAAATCCCCTCTGTGCTCAATTGCATTGAACATCTTTGTTTACATGAAGCCAACTGACATTCTGAACCAAATAATTGACTTTGATAACAAGCTAAGTGACTAGTGTGTAAATTCATTGATGCTGAATGTCAATACACTAGACCTATGCCTCCCTCTGAGGAGGAAACCACCTGTCTTCTCGATAAAATATAGAGCACAGTACAAAAAAACGATTTTCCGTATAAATTAAAGGGTTATGTGTTAATATTCTTAACAATCTTAATGATAAGATTCTTAATAAATAAGGATGTATTTCCTTTAGCAATTTAGTCACAGAATAACCATATAAAAAAATCTCTTTTGATTTACTAAAGACAAGAGCATATGTTTGGGGGCTTTAATTATACACTGTTAAATAACACTATTAAACTAACATACAGTGCATGTCACAATTGCATGGACAGTAAAAGTCGGTATCAATAAATCAATATTCAGTATAATCAAGAGGCAATCAAATATGAAAATACAGTGAGTTGCACCACTACTGCATCTGTGTAGCCAAGAGAGATGCGGTGCAACTTTTTTACAAGTACTGAGACTGCAACAGTTGATTGATTAGTAATGAATTAATCAATATTTTTATAATTACAGGTTCTGAATACTGCCTCCTCCACATAGCTTTCTCTCTCCCAAGTGTTTCATGGGTCTATGGTGGTGATCTATGGTGGGGTCGTGGTAAACCTCTGCTTAAAAATACAAAAAGCATGTTCTGGGGTGGTTGAGTTTTTATTTGTTCTAAAATGGAGAAATGTACAATGTCAGCAAAAACAGTAAAGGTATAAAATAATAAACATGTGTTTTTCACATTTATAAATGTAGAATATAGAAAGGTATTGACTATTAAGATTATAAAAATGAATAGAATATACAGTATATACATTAAATAAGCAACATACACTATATACAGTATGAGTCTAATATTTACAGTGTGAACAAGGATTGCACTTTTGTGAATTTAATGTTAGAGTGTACATAGTATGAGTAACATGTTGCATGTGGTCTATTGAGAGCAGTGTTTGTTGTGGTCCTTGTGTTGAATCATCATATTGCTATGATTAAAGATGAATGTTCAGAGTTGGAAAATAACAGCTTTTAATATAATAATGAACTGCCTCCATAGTGTGAATAGACTTCTTTGCAACAAACTGCTATGTGTGTGTGAGTGAGAAGGAGAGAGAGAGACAGAGTGTCCATGTTATACAGGCTTCATTACATCTCGTCAGTTTCAGCAGTTCTGTAATTTCCATTTGAATTAAAGGGTCTGTAATGCAGCTATTGCTGTCTGGTTACCTGATTTGTCTCTCAGAAAAAAGAAAAAATAGGTGTGGGGGTGGCGATTTGACAGCAGTGACAAAATAGGTTAAATTTTACTTGTCGAAAGAGATTAAAATTAGACTGCAGAGCACGTCTGTGTGTGGTGTTTTCATCTAACCCCTCTAATGTAAGTTAGTTTTTCCGCTTGTTCAATCTGTGCGAGGATCTGGATTACGATACAGCATATATGATGTGATGTTTTGATCTCAAATATGAGAGCATTCTCCAGGTGGTGACATGCATTACCATGCTAAAAAGCAGGGCTGGGGGGTGGCAGGGCCACACATGGAAGGATGACAGCAAGTGAGCAAAGTGAGACTTGCATGGTGCTGCTCAACTGGTGAATTTGGATACATGACACCTGATGAGATGCTTCAGTCCCAAGTGGTTGCACAGCTTTAATCTGCTTTTCAATATCTCAGATTGTTACCTTGGAATGAACAAAGTAGACAGAGCTGACTGAACATTGAATTTAATGTGTGGGAACGTGTGAGTTTTTTAAGTGCATAAAATAGTGATCAGCGAGGCAGCATTAATTAATGACACATTAATGTGATAAAGAAGGAGAGGAGGAAAGAAAAAACATGGCATTTATGCTCAAATTTAGATACATTTTAATGGAAAATGGACAATGACTTCTATCCCTACCTTGCACACATTCCATCTGTATAGATGACATTACATTACACAACCATGGTAAAGCCCTCTGGCTGTTGCGGTTTTCAGGTAGGCAAGATCCAAAAACGAGTGCAGGCAGAAAGGGTAAGTTAAAGGTAAGTGCTTTATTTACAATATAGACAATATGAAAATGTCGAGGTCTGTTTTTTTTCTCTGATATGTGGGAAAATTCTCAGAAGTGGCTCTGTGAGAGAAGAGGCAGGTTAAAAACCTGGGGGACCCAGAGAAGCTCTAAGAAAACTGTTTGAAATAATTTAATAATCTAATATAGTCTTGTAGAATTTGGGCTACAAGAATATATAAACCTTTTTTTTACATGTGCCAAACACAACTCAAATAATGAATTACTACATACCAAACTGGTTGCCCAATAGCTGAATGAAGGTAGTGGCAGATGGCGGTGCAGAATGGCTGTGGCAACCTTTGGGGGCAAGTGGTAACCTGTTCCTCCAGTCTTTTCCATGAACAAAATAAAAAAATAACAGTATTTTGCTAAGATTTCCAAAATGCACACTTGACTTGATACTCTTGTGAATAATGTTTGGCCGGGGTAGCTCCTACTGAGAGAGAACAACAATCTGGTGTCAAACACTGGAGAGACTGGAGCTTAAGTACCAGAGTCACACAAAACAACAGCCCTCACACTGGCAGGAAACACTGGGCTGTTCACCCCTATAGACGTACAATATATACTAGACAACACATAAATCAGGCAATATGTCAGACAACTTGTCTCTTTGCTGGCTGTTTTCATCACAAAAGTGAAGATGTCATGGTCTATTTCCAGGTTTATTTTGGTAATTTTGTCTATTTCCTGTGGAGTGTCTTTGTGTTTTGTTTCTTCAGGAGGCTGGGCAGCCGGGCGGAGTCTCTGAGTACACACCTGCAACTCATCTCCTCATCATTCCACTGCTTCATATACCCTGGCCTCAGGATCCACGCTCACCAGTGCATCTTGTCATGTCAGTCGATAACATTCTCAGCTCCTTGTGTTTCCTTGCCCTTCCTTTAGTTTCTATTCTTCAGTTGGCTTAGTTATTCTGCTTTTTGTAAATAAATCATGTTGGTCCCCCCCCCCCTTTTTACCTCTGTACGAAATTCCACTTATTTGGAGTTCAGTTTATTTTCATCATTAATCACCACCAAAGATGGTGAAAAGAAAGTCTCAGCATGTTGCAGAGCTGACCATGCTGAGATTTTCATTGTGATTGACAAGGATAGACATGATCAGGAATTAGCATATTTGAGGGCCGA
The DNA here is from genome assembly GCA_016785285.1 of Brachirus orientalis. Lineage (NCBI taxonomy): Eukaryota > Metazoa > Chordata > Actinopteri > Pleuronectiformes > Soleidae > Brachirus > Brachirus orientalis. The sequence goes on from JAFBJR010000172.1 coordinate 10,408,954, forward strand.
ATCAGCTTGAACAATGTGGAGGTAACATAAGAGAGGCAAGGTGGAGATTGTTAGGTCATGTGCAGCGGAGGGATAGTGATCATATTGGACAAAGGATGTTGAAGATGGAGCTGCCAGGCAGAGAAAAAGAGGAGGACATGAAGACAGTTGGTGTAACAGAAAAGGACTCAAGAGGCTCAAGATGATCCACTGTGGTGACCCCTAAAGGGAGAAGTTGAAAGAATAAGAGGGTGGATAGTTTTATCTTAGGATGCCAAAAGAGTCAGGCTAATTGGAAAGCATTCTACCAGATCCCCAAAGATCCAGAGAGACTGCAGAGGTGAATCGCTGTTACGAATCACACGCACAGTGAGCAAAAGATGGAATAATGAGAACGCACAAGCAATAGATTCCGTGGTTGGCTCTTGGTAAATCTTGGTAAATTCCTAAACTCCATATGCAGAAATGCAGCCACAAACTCAGAGAAAGCAGGCCTTAACCTACACTACCAAGTTCATTCTGGCTTAGTCCATTGCACAACATCAATCCAGGATGAGAAGCCACGGCTTGGTCCCTGGATTGATCACAGATTTACTGTTGCAGAAGTGAAGAAGCGACTTACAGCTTATAATGGAAACTCATGAAGAAGAGTTCATTTGAGCTCAAAATAAGTTTTTATACTGTTCTATACTCTTGACAGGTTCATTTCTTGGACAACATTGAAATTTCACGTAGCAAAACAGATGTATCCTAAAAATACATTTATTTTTTGTCATTTTTGCAAATTACCTCTGCCCTTACCACTGCACCACTGAAAATCATATTTGCAGTAGGCACCTTAGTTTAAAAAAGTAATTAATTACCAGTAACTAGTAACCAGGGAAAATAACTATTGAGTTACATTTTTATATCTTCAAATATGTCAATGAAACTTTAAATTCAAGTTCCATTAGTTTTAACATAAAAAGCTAAATTTTAATATGTTTAATAAATGAAATGGACACTTAAGAGAATAAACTATTAACAGAAAACATTGTACACTAATCAACACTATTTTAATGTTGCTGTGGGACAATGTGAGGCAAGACACCTCAAACACATCAAATTTAATATATTATTGTAGATATTATCATTAACTGGGCCCACAGTTGGTGTCGTGGTTAGCACTCTTGCCTTTGCAGCAAGGTTGGAACAAGGGGCCTTCTGCAAGGAGTTTGCATGTTCTCCCCATGGTGCGTGGGTTCTCACCGGGTATTCCGGCTTCCTCTAACAGTCCAAAAACATGCAGATTTGGGGACTAGGTTAATTGGACACTCTAAATTGCCCATAGGTATGAATGTGAGAGTGAATGATTGTCTGTCTCTATGTGTGGCCCTGTGATGGACTGGTGACCTGTCCAGGGTGTACCCTGCCTCTCGCCCTATGTAGGCCAACAGGTGTTGTCTGTGAAATAAATATAGCCAAAATGGGTATGTAGAAACAAAAGTATATACCTACTAACTGAAGCAGTATCAGAAAGAAAATCCTCACTATTCTATACTATTCCATGGATACAGTACCAAAAACCCAAGAGAAACAACATCCATAAGCCTGCTGTATCGAGACATCAAAAAACTCCAGCAAGTGCAGGTGAAGTGGAGTCCGTTTTTCAAACTAAGTGTACTGGCCCATTCTGGGAAAATGACCGCCTCTTACCATACAATGTTTTCATCTTTCACAGTCACAAAGCAGTCAAGTGTAGCCTCCTGCATTGCGGAACCCGACAGCTTTAATAATCCCCTTTTCCACCACAATTTCCAGGAACCTTTATTATACTAGGAACTTATTTACCAAGGTAAAATAATTCCTGGTACTCAGTGTGGTTTGCATTTCCTGTTGTTGACATACAGTCAAAGCATTTAACACGGCAGTGAATCGCTTGATTGTGTTTGTTTCCCAAAAGCCATTTCATGTTAATAAACAAGAATAAACTATAAAACAATTACAGGACATGTGAAGGGGGGTTGCGGGGGTGATATTTTCCCTCTCGTCCTCATAATTTATTAGTTTCCTCGCATCGTGCTTGATGTGCATGTGAGGCTGCGTCATAATTTGCATCGGAATCATCTGGTGTGCAAAGATCTTTAGAATGATACAAACTTTCACATCAGTGTCTCCAAAAGTCTCTACTAACACCAAAAAAAAGACAATAGATTTGATGCTAGTCGCTGTTACTCGCTAAATATACCAACAAAATCACTATGTTTGCAACACGGAAACAGCTGCAAAATGTGTTCCACTAATCAGCGTCCTTCTGCCCCACCCCTTCAAAGTTCCTGGTAATTTTAAAGGTCCCTAGTTGGCAGTAGGTACTTCTTTTACCTGGGTAAAAACCTGGGTAAGTTCAGTGGAAAGCATCAAGGTTTTTTCAAAAATCTGGGTAAATGAGAAAAGTTCCTGAGGTGGAAAAAGGCCTATAGTCTCTCTTGCTCTCATCAGTGCACTCCGAATGGTCAGGTGGTTCTTCAGGGCAACTCTCCAATCAGCATCAATTACCAGTTGGTTTGCTGCTCCCAGCTGTATCCACCTGGTAATCAGCATCGATACAGCTGGGAACACTGGCCTCATTCAAGAGAACACAGGTCTAGTTCAAAACTCTCACATAGCCAGGTCCACAATGTGAGAGTGCATGGACAGCAAGCGGAACACGAAAATTAGATTTTGTGTTTTTTGTCTCTGTGTTTGAGTAAGAAATTCTCTGCACAATAAATTGAGCACAGTGGATTAAATAGGTGACAGGCAGCTTTACAGACACACGTACACAAATGGTGTTTTACCTTTTGGTAAAAAACACGTTCAGTGGATTAAAGGTGGCAAATCGGGTCAGTGGTTTGTTCCAAGTCAGCAGGACATTGTTTCTGTAAAGACAATTAAATGATGAGATTTACAAATGTATTTTTGATTTTTGTTAATATAATTAAAATGGCAGGCAGTGGGGGGGGGGGTTACATGCTCCATTTTGCATGTTCTCCTTGTATCTACACTGTTTCTTCTAAGGTTTTCCTCCCAATGTCCAAAGACATACAGATTGGGGTCAAGCCTACATGAATTTATATACTAAAGGAATCACTTCAGAGTGAATTTCAGACAGTGTAAAGGCTGATTTCACTCACACTATTTAATTGAAAGTTCAGAGTAATGAGAACACTGCAGGCAGGGTTTTATCTTTCCATCCTAAATGGTAAATGATCTGTATTTATATAGTGCTTTTCTAGTCTTGAGGACCACTCAAAGCAGCTTTACACTACAGTTTTGCCATTCACTTACATTTCCATACAACAAATCTATGTGCCATGCATTATCTATCGCTCATCTTTCATTCCCATTCACGCTGAAGGCAGAGCCGTTAGGAGCAAGGTAGGGTTAAGTGGTTTGCCTAGGGACACGTCGGCATGTAGACTGGTCTGGAGTTGAAAGACAACTTATTCTACCACTGAGCTACTGCCACATCCTATTAATATTCACCAAGTGTGCCGTTTTTGTATTGTTGCTGAAGATGACTGAACCTAAAACAAAAAAAAAAGTATGTGATGCACTTTAAACAAATCATCCAAATAAAACTACAATTTTCTGGTATTAAAGACCACTTCCTAATGTCTCTAAATTTCACAATTTAAGAATAAACTATCCCCAATAATCCACGGCAAAAGGATGGCAGGCAAAACAATTTGCCTCTGTCTGTTGTGTGGCAGGAGAGGGGACGTAATTTAGGCAGTTGAGTTGATTCATATTTGAAAGATGACTCCAGGCCTCTCGAGGACTGCAGCCATGGTGCATAAGTGATATCCGTTGCATAGTTAATTCAGTGTGATTTTTTTCCAAGCACAAGGTCACTCATCGTCAGAATGTGATAGTCTCATTCAGAACAATGAGACTGTGCTCAGAGAGCTTTTTCATTCTGAGGCTGCAGCTCTCGACTCGTAATTATCTGGATGGCGCAGGCCTGCGTGACATTGTCAAGGAACACAGAGGTGTGATCTCTACCTGCGTCCTCTGAAATGAATTAACGCCGATGGCTGTGAGACAGCAATGCAACACAGCCACCGATAGATTTCATTTTGTCGAGATATCAGCAGTTCTATCATGGGAGGGGCCCCAGGAACACTGACTATTTAGAGTGGAATGACCTTTTCACCAGTAAGGTGTATACGCCTGGTGAATAGTCCTTTCATTTAAATCCACAGACACACTATCCAATTCTCTTAGATGTTTAAATGCTCTCACATTTGTGGAATTATGATTACTGCAGTTTGCTGCAGATCCAAATGCAAAATGAGACAATAGGCAAAGAAATCTTTTCAGTTCCTCACAGAGAAAGAAAAAAACACCAATTATAGTAAACAAACCAAGTTGACACATGTTCAAAAGGAGTGAGTAGAAGTCTGGACTTATCAAATCCAACCCCTTCGCCCTTATTTATAATTATATGTTTATCCCGTTTCCTTAATAATTAGTGTTCATACTACTAATACTGCTAATAATAATTATAATAAACAAAAATAAATAAACAAATTGATCATCATCACATAGAAAAGGGCATAGACAAATGGACCAAACAAATTAATCAATAAGTTTAAAATAAATATAAATGAATAATAAATATAATAAATGGGTACTCAGTGGCATAAATAATATATTGAACATATGTAAATAAAGATATTAATTAATGAAAATATGATCTTTATATTTTATATATTTAAAGTGTTATGTTTTGACTCATCACCTGTATTATTCCATAGTTTTACACCACAGAATGAAATGCAGAATATTTTAATGTTTGTGTGTATTTTTACAATTTTTTATCTTTACCTCTTACCTACCTACCCCTTTACCTATTATCCTTACCTCTTCATTGTTAAGCCCCCTCCCAACCCCTGAACATGTTCTGAATATTTTGTGGTAATTGGTTATTATTGGCTTTTTTTTTAAAGATGTTTAATTAATTGATTGTAGGCTTGTAGTTATTGCCCCTGATCTCTATACAATAGTTGAAATATGGTAATCTATGAAAGAGTATAGTGTCCAATCAGGAGCCAGAACATCAAGAAGAGGGAGTCCTCTCTGCTCAAGACTCATTATGTGCACCTATACTATGCAGCTGAAAACCAAAGAGATGCAATGGATCCTTGCACGAACTAGTTACCAGCAGACTGGACTCTATTTCCTTTAAACACAACAGTCAGCCAGTCTTACATAGCACCACTTGTTTTTATCCTGGCTTTCAAAATAAGGCTTTTTACTACTTCCCATATAAACCTTCTGCCATAAGGCTTATAAAATAAAATAGCTTCTATGACATATTTCATTCAATTAGTAATTATATAAAATAAAATAGAAACTGTTGTTTTCTTTTGTTATATCAGTCATTTCACAACTATTGTAACAGGTTAGAGGCAACAGGAAATAGTCACGCTTTGCATATGCACAGAACAAATCAGGTTGGGTGGTGACAGACTCCTGCTGCGAGGCTGCAGGTTTTGCTGATAAAGCCCTGACTACTGACTTCAGTCTGGTTCTATCACAGATGTCTCCTATTAAGCGACAGTATTTTTCTTTCCACTGATGCCAAGTGCTTGCTCATTGTGTGAACTGTGAACTCTTTCTAATATTTTAAGGTTTCTGGCTTACATTATCTCAAGGCCTTCTTGAGATAATGTGTGTTGTGATTTGGTTTTATACAGTACAAATAAAATTTGATTTAATTTCTTCTACGAGTAATTTTCGGCAGGCTGCATACCAAAAGATGCAATGCTGCCCTCCACAGCTTGAAACTCCCAATCCGCATTTCAGAGTCCTCCATAACAGTTCTAAGTCCTTCTTTCTCTTCTTCCTTCCCCCAACCCCCCGACCGAGGGACCCACACAGTTCGATCCGATGACATACATCCATGAACTGCATGGCGTCTTGACTGATCCCCAACAAGAACACCCAGGATCCTCTCACCCACCCCTGCAGTTTGAAGTCTTTTATTTGCTTTGATTAAATGCATTTCAATTGTATAAAAACAGAGTGTATTGGAGGTTTTATTTCTTTTTTTCTACTATGTTTTCCATTAAAAGAGCACTTCTTACCAGCCTAAGGTGAGACGAGGACACACTAACACCAAAATAGAATGTGGAGACAGTTGAAATGAGTAATGCTGATGCATAACTACATGTAGACATTGCTACAGATTGTTGTAATGCTGTCTGTCAAAGGAGGGGAAAATGTGAAGGAAAGAGAAGAACATACTTTTGTCACCTGTGTTTTACATATAGGCATCTGGAATGTTTACAATATGATCCACTTTTTTGTATGTGTATAGAACTTTACCTACTTATAGCTGTTGCCATCTTACATAAACATGAAAAAAATGCACCCTCATCTGTTAAGATGTCGCTGAGGACCGAATTATATTAAATTAAAATTGCCACCAAATCCGTAATCTGGATCAGATTGGATTAGTCCGATGTAGAGTTGTTTCATCCTGCATACCAAATTTCCATTCAAATCCAATTAGATGTTTTTTACAGTTTTGCCCATTATTAGAGACGGACTTATTGAAAATCTTGTATTTTTTTGAGACATCATCAGTGGGTAAATTCTTATCTAAATTAAATGGGAAAATACTTGGGTGATCACCTACCCATCACAAAAATCAGATTGATCCATCAAATAGTGTAGACAGGAAGTTGCTAACAGAAGGACAAACCTACAGATAAACCTACAATACGTTCTAGGCTAGAAATACTGGCTCTTTGCTATTGTTGATAAGAGAGGAGATAAAGTTTTTTTTTTTTTCATGCCAACATAGAAATTTACAACAAAACTCAAACACGTCCTTTGAAAATGCAAAAAAAAAAAAAAATGTCACTCAGCTATACAACTTCGGTGTCTTTAAGTTTTTTTAATGTGAACAGGGGATGAAAATCAAATCAAGCCAATCTGTGCTTTAATGTCATTACCATGCTCTTTTATGAACTCAGTGCTGTACTGAACACACTGTAAGTGTATGTCTTATACATAAAAAGAAACACTGCATTGTTAATCAAGTCGACTCAGCCTCGTGATACTTGTGAGATTCCTGCAGTGGATTTGCAACTGTGCATAATTCATATTTGATGATCCAGGCTGAAGAAATTACTATCATGTGGAGCACATTTATTTTTACATCATCCTCCAGTTAGCGTTTTCTTTGATGAAAGTAATACTGTCACTGAAAAAGATGCTGTTACTGCTTGGTTAACAAGTGTAAAAGCAAAGTCAGATGCACTGCGGCTTTGCGTTGACAACAGATTCAATCTCACCATTGTTCATTAATATAAACCAACAATGCCATTTTTTTACACACTATTATTACACTATTCCAGCAGGTGGTGATGAATCTAATTTGAAGGTTGTTCTTTATGTTTCATTCTATTCTCTATCTGTGCATGTGCCGTTGCCTCTTTAGGACCTTTTCTTGCATAAACCCTGAATTTGTCAGGACCAGTAGTCCTCATTTAGACCAAAACATGGTCCTAATGAGGCAGGTTTGGTGAACCTGCCTCATGAGCTCTGTGGAGTAGTTGGCTATGTTCGAAGAGCCATAAGAAAATGGCTGGCACACATAGGCCTGTCCAGATTTTTACCAAACCTCTTGCCCGGGCTTAGTAAACTCCCCTCTGGAAGGGTTATCAGAACAAGCACGGCGGATACAACTCAAGTCCTTTTCCACGTTTATTACACAAACACGGTTAGTTGGACTTACAGTCAGGTTGTAAACCTGTAATACAAACACATAACATGAAGCTTAAGTTTAACTAATGATATTTTTCATGTGATATTGAATTTCCAACGGTACTAGCTTTCGCTCACTCACCAACGGGGCGTACCGGTCCTGATGATTAATCTAGCAGATGTGTCTATTGGGTCAGTCACAGTGCTTTTTTGGAGAACTCATTAGACATTTACTGGTTATATTTAAGGTAAGGGATGACCATTTGTTTTGCCCGTCCAAATGAATGGAAGTCAATGTCTAGAATAGGTATGTGAACTTGTGTGTGTGTTCTTGTACTTGCTGCAGAGTGAGGACCAAAAATTATATAAATCCTACAGACTTAGGACATTTTGACAAAGTGAGGGCATTTTGTCTGGTCCTCACTCCTTTTAAAGGTCTTTTTTCAGGGTCAAGACCTGGTTTTAGGGTTAGAATTGGATTTGGGTTAGGGTTAGGGTAAGGGTTAGGGTTGGGCATCTAGTTGTGATGGTTAAGGTTAGAGTAAGGGGCTATTTAATGCATTATGTCTATGAGGGTCCTCACTCTGATGTGTGTGTGTGTGCGTGCGTGTGTGTGTGTGTAAGAACAAACTTTGTTTCAATGCTATCTTTGTGAAGATGTCACAAATATTTAGGGCTTTTTGAGGGTTAAGACTTGGTTTTAGGATTAAAATTGGGTCTTTGATGATGATTTAGTTTGAGGGTTAAGATTAAGGTAGCGGCCGGGAATGTGTTTGTGTATGACTGTCCTCATTAAAGCTTGCTGAGCAAGAATGTGTGTGTGAGAGACAGAGAGAGAGAGAGAGATGGTAGTGAGCATCTCCACTGCATATCAGCGACCCTTGTGATTAATAAATAAAACAGAAAAACCTTTTAATTCTTTCCAGGGATTACGCTTTAGTTTTACCTCATTAAAAGAACATATTGGCTGCTGCCTTCTCCCCTCATTAAACCATTAAATCTGGTTACTCCATTATTCAAACAAAAACATGAGACCTTGGGTTTAAGACTGTGACAGCACTTGCAGCCATTAACTGCATTTTACACTTTGCTCAACTGTTTTATTAATAGCAATTATTGTGTTAAAATAAAAGCTTTCTCCAATTTTTTTTTGTTTGTGAGAACCAGAAGCTTGCATTAATGCATTTATAGGTCCAGTGTGTAACATTTAAAGAGTTTATTGGAAGAAACTGAATGCAGGACACTACCCATGAAATTGTGTAAGTGTATTATTGCTTTCAAATAAAGTAAAATATTTGATTTTCTTAACCTTAGAATAACCTAAGGTTAAATACCTGCTAGTTTAAATTCTGATGTGTTCTTGGGTTAAGACACTTAACTCCACATTACTTCTGACAGCTGTACAGGCAGAATGTGAATGGGTACAAAAGAAGGGAAAATAATGAATGGGTAAATGTTAAAACTGTAGTACAAAGCAGGTTTGAGTGGTCATCAAGACCAGAAAAGTGCTATATAAATACAGACCTTTTATAACATCCTTTCTGGTATGCAAAGGCCAGCGGAGTTTCTTTGACACACTTGAGAATTCAAGATTCGAACAGATGAGTACTGTGTTTGTCGCAATCTGCAATCTAATTTGCACACACTTTGCCTTTAAAATGATCTGGAGGAATAAAAGCAGGGAAAACTGTCTGATTAATGACACGTTTTGTCTATCCTTGCGGGGACCCCCGCCCCAGCTGACATGGACAGGTCACCAGCCCATCACAGTGCTACATAGAGACAGATAGAGACAATTAACCTAATCCCCAAATCTGCATGTTTTTGGCCTGTGGGGGGGGCCGGGGTGCCCGGTGGGGGCCCACGCGCCACGGGGGGCAGAGGCCTAAACACTAACCACTACACCAACCGTGGGCCCCGCCATCATATACTGTATATCATATATTATTCTGCTTCAAAGGTTACATTTCTCAATGGGTTCATTTCACATGCATATACTCTGGGACAAAACATATGCATTGTGAGTTCATATTGTTGTGTACAGAAAGAAACAGAGCAGCCCCTGATGGGAATTAGTAGAGATTCCCATTCAACATGGTCATAATTATCAAAGTAGTCTATCAGGAGCTATTGGACTTACTTGTAGATTATAATTTCTCTGAAACTTTACAAGAAAATAAAAGATTTCAAGTAAATTCATTAGGAGAAAGTGGCCTTTTTGTAAAATTACATTACTGAAAACGACATAGAGATGGTTGATTTTCATCATCATTACGGACCATGTGGACAGTAGGTACTGAAGTGTGTAAGTGTTAGTGACATCTGATGGTCGGACTAAAGATTGCATTAAAGAGAGGACGACTCCCTTTCTCCCTTTCCTAAGCATATCGGACAACTATGATGAAATTTCTGCCTTTTCCTCTTTCTGTGTTGGTTTATGTTTACATGGCCAAAGCTGTTCATCACTGACTGTATAGTAAGCTTTTACTTCAAAATGTTTTTTTAGCAAGTAATCCCCTTAGAAGTAAGTTTGCACATGCTGATTAAGTCTACCAGCTCCACATGACTCTCTCTCTCTCTCTCTCTCTCTCTCATGGTGTTTAGATCTTGTGTGGTCCAGCATCACAAGGGACTTTTTATGTCAAGAACGAACATAGGCAGCAGCAGCTATCCACAAAAAAGTTTCAGAAATGAATTTTACTGCTCAAAAAAAATCCTGTCGTTGAGCAGGTGGTGGGATAAATGCATCTTTTCCCCTGCCCACCCCTGCTCTGCTGCTGTATATACAAACACATCTTTATGCTAAAGCATTTTTACACGTATGCACATGGGTAGTATAAATAATGTCTGCTACCAAACCCACCTAAATGGTACACACTGATCCTTTAACAATCAAAGTGAATTCAGCCATACAGTATGTGCCTTTTCTCACCAGATCAGATCCAAACACATCAAATACTAGTGACATTAGAAGAGAAATAGTAATCAAAACAAGGATGGTCAAACTGCCAGGACAATAATGCAACTGTAGCAACCTTACACCATCCCGAGCTGCTTTTTGATTTCATCATGAATAACTTCACTGTGCCCTCCTGAATTATTGTTCCCTATTGGCGGTTTAATTTTGCTTACGGAGGCATGGAGCTGGTGCAGAGTACCTTCACTGAACCCCTTGTCTGACGCCACCTTCCTGATGTTTAATTCATACGAGAAGATGTTCAGGGGACACAACTCTGGTAATTAACTTGTGTAAATGACAAGGTCATTAACAAAGTTTGTATTGTAATGCTGTGCCCCAGAAGAAGATAGGCGGCAGGACGTGTCGTGTTGTGGATGCTGACCTCAGCAGACTGCCCAGCAGGGGCTGACGAGGCTTCCAGTGCAGCATTAGTAAGGGAATTGTTAAACAGCAGTACAGACACATTTACATAGATGTAAACAGACATTTACATAGACTCTCGGGTAGTTATGAGGACTTGGACTATGATCTCCAATCAATTTCTTTCAAAAGTTCTGCATTTTCAGTTCAATGTTGTGCGTCTCTATATTTTACAGTCACTTTGCTCATCTTTAAAATCACACAGAAACAGATAAAAATGAAAGCTTGTATTAATATGACTGCATCTGACAGGTCAAGGCTTTAAAGGAGTATTTAAGTTTCTTTTCTAAGTGTGAATGTACGAGATATTTACAGTATCTTAAATGTGTATGTGCAGCACTTTATCTCACAGCTTTTTTTCTGACAGGAAGTGGACGTTTGTAGATCACTCACGCTCCTGCACTGAAGTCCATTCAGAAAATCACAGTTTTTAGCTTGTGGGGACACAAGAAGCCTCTTTTGGTAAGCTTGTGTCACACAGGTAAACTTGAACAAATGATTTTAAATACATACATTTGAAGTTGCTGACGGAGGCAGCAGTGGATCAACAACTCTGATATGTGTCATGATTTAAAACTACTGGTTTACTCAATGTATTTTGGTGCAAAGGAGAGAGCAGTAGAGAGAAGGCACTGTTGCTGAGCAGCTTAGGCAAACATGGCGCCTCTGGATATTGATGAATACACACTTAATTCATAGGCCTCGCTTCCTCATCTCCTGCCCTCCCTCTGGCACTGATGGGCTGGCTTTGACAAATCTAAAGTAACAGTGGGTCGACAGAGGAGCAGCGCAGTTAAGTGGATGTAAGTCAACCTGCCAATGAAGGGCGTCTGTTAATTGCAGCACTTGTGCAACAAATCAACATAAATGGCCCTGGAAATGTGGCCTTGAAAATCAAAATGGCGTCAATGAATCACACCTTCTAAACACAGGATTAACAAATGAAGGTTCGAGTCAGGCAATTAGCTTTATGAAAAGTTTGGCACTAATGTGTTGAATGCGCACTAGGTCTAATTTGATGTAAACATATAGGGAACCTAAAAAGCAGTTCACATTTTCTGAATGCTTTAACTCATTTTGCAATTTTCTTTCCTTTACCCAGGCTTTTATTCATTGGTGTACATTTCAAGCAAATCTTCTTTTTTTTTTCTTTCTCTGGTTTAGCCAGTCTGAAAACAATTACCAGAAAAAACTAGTGAAATCAAATTCTTTTCATTTGTGCCACTGTTTTCAGTTAATGTAAGCAAAATGAGGCCATAATGAAGACTAATGGCTTATCTCATGTGGTTAAATATGAAATTTGTTTTGATTACCCTCCTACTTTACAAAGATTTTATAATCTCTTTAAATTAGCCATCACCTGTAATGTTTCTCCGATGGAAATATCTGTCAAAGCCTGCACATTTGTTATATAAATTGGGTTAAATATGAGTTATAAAATGTTGTAAATTGGTTTGTGCTAAAGAGAAGCATCAGACATGGGCCCGGCTTTCTATTTGGGCTCAGAGGGTTAAAGCCCCACCAAATGCTCCAAATCACCTGACTAAATTTATTTATTCATTCATTTATCATCCATCGCTTTATCATCCACATGGTACCAATCCCAGTTGACACAGGACAAGAGGCAGGACACCCTGGACAGGTCAATCGCAGGACCACACAGAGATGAACAACGCTTCATTCTAACACATATGGTCAATTTTTCAATCTGCCTAATCCCCAAATCTGGAAGGAAACCATAGAACCCGGAGAAAACCCATGCACACATGGGGAGAACATGCAAACTCCATGAAGAAAGGTCCCTTTTCTGAGCAGGTTCTAACCCTTCTTGCTGCAAAGGCAACAGTGCCAACCCACCTAACTACATTGCAAAATTTAAATAAAAATTGCTCTTTTTTTTGTATTAATTGTATACTACCCTATTGTATGAAGTGTGTGCACATTATCAGCACAGACTGTGCCAGATACACTCTGGTTCTGTGATGCAGCTTGGAACCCAGTCCATCACTCTTACTGATGACAAGGCTGCCAGCAGGGACACAAGGAAAATAGATTTTAGTTGATTGACAAAAAGCACACATAATAGCACTGTTACCTGATAAAAATCTACAATTTCTAAAGAATAAGTTTGCTTCTTTTCTCTTGCCATTACCCTTTTCTGGCTGAAAACTGCTCACACCAAAGACCTGAGAGAGAGGCAATTTTACATCATAGCAGAAAAGAAATTGTTAATTCACTCCTTTATTCATCAGTAAGTTCAAATGTGTCATCTTGTGACTTTGATGTTTGAAATTCTTCATTCAGATTTACTAAAGTGACACAAACGTACCAAACAAGGTAAGGTATACACTAGTACACCTGCAGCTCCTGTGTCCCAGGGAGCAAACTAATTATTTCTTCAACAAACTTTTTTTCACAGCCAGAAAAGTCTATCTAACAGATAATGTGGTAAATGTATTCTCAAAATATTGTAGACTTAAGAAAGCATTTGACTTTGTCTCCCAGTCTGAGGTACATTACACATCAACATCTTCATTTCCTCCAGTATTAGATAAAATATTCAATGAAACTAGAACTAACTAGGAAAAACACTAAACACACACAGGGCAGTATTTAAACTCTCTGTGCTAGAACTTGTAAGGAGAAGAAGGAGAATTCGTGTGAGAGTTGTGTGCAAGGTCAGTGGCCCTGTTGACTTAAACACTTGGACAAGATGGAAGTCAGACGCTGTGAGAAATGAGACAGTCTAATCCACACGACTCGTGTGTGTGTGCGAGTTTTCTCTTTCTTCTTCTCCTAATAAATTCAGGCAGTCTATATACCAAGCGATTAAATGTTAAATGCTGCCTTTTACAAAAAAAACCCTGAAAGTTAACTGAATCACAGTTTTTCCTGCCCCTCAAAACCTCACTGCTGGATTTATCATTAATCAGCTAAAACATCTTAAAAATCAGATATATTTAAATATATCCGATATTAAATAAATATATTTTATTTTTCAACATAGTTGCAGAACTGACAGTATTGTGTTGTTCCAGTTTATTAGTTTTGTAATTATTTACTAGTTCTGATGGACCCTCCAGTTATTATTCAGTTCACTATTATTCAATATTTTATGTAATATTGAAGTAAATACACTATCGTGCCATGTGTCTCAGGCTGAGAGACAAACATGGATAAGACAAACAATTTCCCCTAAATATTACTAACCTGGAATATGATTTACAAATATAATTAATCTCCTCGCAGATTTATGATTTGAACAACAGATAGAGATTGTACAGATATAAAACATTATTCAACCATCAAATTATTAATTATTCACAGCAGATCACTTTGTACATGATATAATAACTAAATAAAGAATTAGTTAAATTTAATAAGTAAGTCCCTGTCAATATTAAATGATAATAAAAAATCTTCAAAATATACCAAATTAAAATAGATTATTTATTGTCTTATTTTGTATTGTATTGTATTTTGGGGTAAATTTTATTTATTTATTTATTTATTTATTCTTTTTTCCATTTGTGCTTGATTTATAATTATCCAGGTTCCACCAAACCTGAAGTCCTTGAGTGCTGCTGGCACACAAAGACTTCTGGGAAAGCCTCCCCCGAAGGATACACAAATGCATCCTTCAAAAACAGTCTGTCAGCCGCATGAGAAGGAGCTGATGGTTGGGACAGCTGTGACGCATTTTTTACAACATCCGTGCAAATCCATACATGGAGGATGTAGCCTTGACTATTGAGACGTAGCTAATGTCTACCACTTTATCTCCACTTGAAGGTCAGTTTAGAGTGTCCAATGAACCTGCGTGAAACTTTGCTGTCCTCAAATCTCTGAAACACTGGACTAGTGTGATGGCACGAAGCCACACCAGCAATTATATTAAAGAGAAATTGCTTATTTTTTAATGCTTCACTGACTCACTCATTGCCATGAAAAAGTACTTTGCCACATTCTTTGACCATGTCCATCTTTGAAATAGTTTTGAGTAAATACTAATTACTGGCATTACCTTCATCAGACTTGATTCTAAAGGCTTCCTAATCTTAGACTCCCTTCTGACAAGCAGCCCCATGCAACTTTCACAGAGATGGGGTGAGATGTATGTAGGGGAGGACAGAAAAACACATTTGCCACACACAAACACAACCACACATACACATGCATTTACAAAAATGTTATTTATTGTCACTGTGATTTTATGTAGCGGTACCACAGTGGTGGCTCCTGTTGCTGCTGCTGTGCTTCTACGTCGTATGAATCTTTAATTTTATTCTGAAATGTCTGCTGTGTTCCTGCAGGAACATTTCATTAAGAAATCTTGCAGTCTTGCAGCCAGTCAAATTACACAATAAAATGTTAAAATGTGACCCTGGCTTATTTTAACAACCACATCTGTAATTTAGCCATGAAAATAACAGCCATCAGCAGTTACTCAAGTTGTTTTCTGTGGTGCCACCGGAAAGAGAGTGAGACAGAGTTGGCATGACTGCTGCTGGTGTCACTCAATCCATGGGTGCACACAAAGAAATAGACCCTTTTGCTAAAAAAGCATTTTAAAAAAATCCAACTCACGTTACTCATCGATGGTCTTAGAGTTTTTAGGGATTGGGACATTAAAAATGAAACACCAGCACATTAAAAGAAATATAAAACAGATTGCCAAACATTGTACTGTGGTCACATTAAATAAACATAACAAAAAAACACATGTAAATTAAAATACTACAACAATAAACCACCACAGGGGCAAATCCTACAAATAAGTTGTATTTTAAAATGATGATAATAACACTGATAAAAAGAATCATATTCCCAGTACAAATAATATATCAATGTTTACCTTTTCTATCTTTTAAATTACAACTAAACCCCTAAACCACTTTGTTAGGTGTAAACCAGTGTATTTGTGTATCTAGCAATATTTATTTGCTGATCCTGCAAATCTTCACAGTTTTGTGTAAAGTATTGGAATTATAAATGTTGTGGCAAAAATCAGTGTATCTACTGCCTCCCTCTGGTCAAACAACAGCTACTGCATTCAAATTCGACCAGCGGCTTTCATAGTCCACTCTTTCATCACTCACTTATCCAATCAGTGTGAGGCTTGTTGTCCAGACTCCTCCCCCTTCGCTAAATGCCGGAGCTGTCATTTCATCTTCCACCTTTCTCCTTCCACCACTTGAGATGTGGTGTGAGCATTTTAGAGGCTCAACTCTCAGTTGGCGGCAACGGTGGCTCAGTGGTAGGGCGAATCACCTTTAAAGTGGAAGGTTGTGGGTTTGATTCCTGGGCAACTTAACCGCATGTTTCAAACACTAAAGATGTGCTATAGAAAATGCACATAGCTGTGCTGTGTGAATGAATAGGTCTGAATGGCAAAACTGGCAGTGTAAAGCAGTTTTTGAGTGCTCATCAAGACTATAAAACTGTTGCATAAATGCAGTTCATTTACTGAGCGCCTCACACAGCTGCAATTGTTACCCACCCTCCGTTCCTCCTCAAACTGGTGACCCTCTTTCTGTGAGCCTGCCACTACTCTGCTGCGTGGCCCAATACACAGATGTGATGCAAAAATATGCCACTCATAAACAGACTTTTCATTCACATAAAGTTGACTAGACTAGTTAGATTTGATTTTGAAAACACTGAATAAAAATGTTAAATGAATGTGCATTTATATTTTGAGCAGATTGTTAATCACAGCCCTTGTCAGCTGCTTCTCAGATATGAAGATTTCAACGGCAACACATAATCCACTGATACTGCATCCTATTAAGTTGCCTTCAGCATAATTTAATTATTAAACATGCTGCTCCTTGTCAGGAGAATCGTTGAGTGAAGTACATTGTTATTCAAAAGCATTAGCCTAATTAATGAAATAAATCAGTATGATGACAGTGAACTGGTGTCACACTTGGGTAGCGCGGCCCACACGTAGACACCTGGCAGCAGCCTGTGGCTACAACATACAGGTGAAACATTTTAACTCTGAAATCACTGTCAAGGCAGTGGGGGATCTAAAACAACAGCAAGACAGGGGATTAAAGATAGGACGAGATAATGAGACAAGAGACAACAGGTGAGGCAGCAAAACATGAGAGCTGATGAAGGAATTAGCAGCAGGACTGCAACATCGGGGAACACTAATATTTTGGAGGTGGACAAATGAGGAAGTGCTCCAACAGCACGACACAGACAACACACTGAAACACTTTGTTGTTTATTCATTTCCTATTCATTTGCTAAAAGGATGTTGGACATGTGCTTTGTTTTGTCTGAGCGGGGATTCCAGCCCACTATCGTGATCAATCAGTAATGGTCTGCTTTTGTAGTCTTGATGACCACTCAAAGCTGCTTTGCACTATGGTTTTTGCCATTCACCCATTCACACATTCAAACAGCACTCATTCACACAACTCGCTCTACTACTGAGATGCCATACAAACTTAGACTGCACCTTCATATCTATCGAAAATATCTGCCACCACATTTATTGTCACTGATTAAGACCAACTGATGAGCTGTATGAGGTTTTACTTTACAATAATCCTGACAGCTGATTAAAATGCTCTTTTCCAGTTATCCTGGCTCAGTTTAGTTGTGTCTCATTTTCATGAGAGCAGTGACTAAAGACAGGTTAATGTGCTTTTATCCAAATGATGATTACGCTTGGTTTGACTAATTATGCGATCCATTTACATCGGACGTCAGAGCTGGGAGTGACGTATGGCGGCAGCGGCTTTGGAATCCTAACTCAGGTTGCAATTGGTAAGGTTTCTCCAAGCTTCCGAGTTGGAACTCCAAGTTCAGGGGACATTCCCAATAAAGTAAAGGCCTGTGACCTTAGAAATTCAGAGTTTTAGCTACAAATAGAATGCAGCATAAGTTGCACAAAACCTGGCCTGGCCCATGATGTAGGTGAGACCTAACTTTTTCCTTTAATCTTTATACTTTCTGAATGCTGCTTTTGTAAAATAACAAAGAGAATTGCTTAAATTACATTGATGTTTATTTAAATTGCTCATCTATAGGGACACAGCAGTACGTGCCTTGTGAGCTCAGATGAAAGAGCTTCCGCTTACAGCTTCTTGGTTTGATAAAATATGGTGTGTTTCATATTTCTCCAGTAATACCTCCTGAAAAATCTATCGTGCCGTCTGATCTAGTGCTGAGCCATTCTGCCTTTATTAGTTCTAAAGGCAGCATTAGGACTGATGTATGTGTTTAAATTGTACCACATTTGGTAAAAAAAACAAACAAAAAAAACTGTGTAATCCATGGGTTCTTGACCTGTGGACAGCATTAATGGATACACAAGAACCAGGTGAGCACGCTAATATCTCGCCACACTCGCCACATGAAAACGAGTTCAGGTTCATCCCCAAAGTTTTTTATCATATGCTTTTTGATGACATTTATTTTATTTTATTAGTCGCCCTGGCTTTCCTCACTTTGGCTGTTTTCTGTGATTGTATACATTGTAATTTATACTCATTCAAATAAAGGTTTTTTTTAAAAACAGAAAGTTTGCTGTATGCACTTGCTCGACAGTAAGCAGTGCTACTGTCAGGGTTCGGCTTCGCACTGCTTCCTGCCCTCTTATTTTGTTGACTATTGTACTTCCTGTGCTGCCTCCCCTGTGCTTTGTTGTTTCAGGACACTTGACCGGGCAGCAGGGCGGAGCCTCCTCCTTACACACCTGCTTCTCATCTCTTGATTTGTTTGGTGCCTTTATATGCCAGCTCTGGGATTCAGTGGGCGTCAGTGTGTCCCGTTAGCTAACGTGGTACTGTAGTTCAGACAACTCATGCTTGTTCATGTTTTTGCCCTTTTCCCTTGCTCCATTTTTAATCATTTTTTCTAGATTTGTTCATGTTTTCCATGTGGAAAGGGCTTCAGACAGCTTTGTTTTTGGCAGCAGTGCAAACTCCAGCGCAACGCTAAGACATGCGTTCATCTTCTGGTAGTTTGCATAGTCATTAGCATAGCCATTAGCCATGAATGTTTTAAGAAATCTTTACTTTCCACAAATTGGGACAGAACCCAATATTTTGATTTAGTCTTACTTCACTTTATTAGCATGTTGAGTTTGGACAAAGTACAGAAATGAAAGATGGAAAATAGTATTGAGTGTCACTTTTTCGCTGGGCTCCATTGTGTTGTTGTTGTCTTCCTTCTTCCTTGTTTTGTTTCCAGTGCATTCAGGATGTCAAAAAATGCCACAGGGCAGAAAAACCACTAGCAATGCAAATGGTGTGAATTACCTTTTTTAGCACGTTCACCTGCAGCTTCAAAAATCCCAGGTATATCTGCTAATTTTTGTGTGAAAGTTTTAACTTTCACACAAAAGTTTTAACTCAAGCTCTGGAAAAGTGTAATATGCAGCTAAAAACTTGTCAAGGATTCAAGTAGTGCTAAACTATAAATGAGTGCAAACAAAAGGGTAACTATTATAGTTATATATTTCCTCTGGATTTGAACATTGGGAATTTGTCCACATGTAAAATAACACTATGGCTTTAATTTTTCCTTTTTTTTACCTACATATATCCAATGTGATTTTTCTGAAGTGCTATTGTTTGGGACTTTTGGGAACATCCTCACTGTGAGACAATGACAGGGAGAGAGGAAGAGACTTGATGAGCATCAATTCAACAACGCAAACATCTGCAGGAGACATTCTGTCCCCTAGTGGACACCAGGAGTCATTCTTTCCTTCAATTCACTGGATTTCTGCTCAGTTCATATACAGTACATGTTCTAGATAATGACACAATTTATTTATTTATTTTATAATAAATAAAATAAAATTTTATTTATTTTAAATACATAAAATGTGTTGTCTGCATGGACAATATGGCCTTTGATGGCCATTGGAACTTGTCTAATAAGTGCTTGTGTAGAGGAGACAGTTGGTAATCAGATGATGTAGTGGGAGGTAAAATATCAAAGGTACTTGGAAAAAATTCTGACATCACAAAAATGAATGTGTTTGACCATTAGTCAAGATTTAACACATTATTTAACACATTTTCAGACTTTGGTTTCAATATTTTAAGTGATGACATTTAATACGGAAAAAACGTTAAATTCGAATTTTTACTGTGACATCTGGAAAATGTTTTCTGGCCTTTGTTTCACATACACAGTAACAGGAAAACAGCAGGAAGACTTCGTAGGAGCAGGTGTAGAACTGCACCGGGATAATTCTAGTTTCTAGGTTAACAGAAGATGGAGGCCAGTTACTATTAAGTAGAGTAAGTACAGAGTTAAAAGCTACACCTTTTGTGGCAACGTCCTGGCTTGAACCTTATAAGTGAAAGATTTGCTGCTGTTTAAAAAAGTTTTTTTTTTTTTTTGACTGTAGGAGTGGGTGATTATTATAAAACAACAAACAAATCAGTTGACATTTAGGCCTTACCCACATGGAAACAGAACTTGACCTATACAATATTTTTCTTTGTTCAGGGGTAATGATGAGATGATGAGATGTTTAGTAGGCTTGCTCAGCTGAATCGCTGAGAAAATAAAAATTTGCCTTTCTTCTGGGGCCGACCTCACCTCCTAAGAGTGCATGGCTTTCATCCTACTGGATTGGGTGCCAGTGTTTTGTTTAGAAATATAGATCAGCACTTACAGCAGCTTAAATATTAGTATAGTAGCGCTCAGCAGGATGTGCTCCAAGCAAATGCAAGTGCAAGAGAGAGGTGGGATAGTGACATTGTTTTCCCTAGTGTACAGTTGTATAAATGAAAATGCAACAGTGGTTCTGGGATCTGCTGTCAGTGCTCCCAAAATGCAGGTTCTGTGTGGCTAGAGAACTGATATGGAAGTAAGTGATTCTCCTGAACTTGTTTTCATGTCATAAAATAAAAATAAAAATGAAAAATGAAATCACTCCCACATAAAAACATGTAAAGGTTTACTTGTTACAGATTTTTTTATATTCTAACAACATATTTTCATGTCATTATAATAGACAACCATTTCACTTTACAGCACAAAACTTAATTGTCTTATTTATAATTGATTGGCATCAACATGGGTCTCCAAACATGGATTCCCATTAAGCTTACAATATGTACTTTCTGTTAGTTTTTTTAAAATTATGTTTGACTCATGTATGAAAATAATGAGGGTGCTCTTCTCTCTTTTGATGACAAAGTTGTTTTATTTTGGAAATTTTGTGTATTTTTTGTTTCCTTATTTACTGTATGTTGCTATACACATTATGTTGGTATTGTTTGTATAACTGTACTATATAAACAATATAAAAAATATACAAAAATATTTAAAAAAAATCAAAACAGTTTTAAACAAGGTTTGTGTCCATTGTTGTACCATTCAGAGAGTTTAGTACATGACACACAACTAGGTTAGTTCATGCTGATAGAGTGACAGTGATTTTCCTAAGTGCAGATAGCAATATCACCGTGATTCACTTGTATCAACAGAATATCCACATTTGGGCCATGATGATGCCATTTTATTGTGATTGAGCTTACTTACCATATAATTTAATTTCTTGTAATAACAAGAAATATAGGCATAGAAAACATGTTGTCATAATATTAAACACGTCTCATATAAAATAAAACATTTTACATTATGATCTGAGACAAATTCATTTTTATTTTTCTTATGTAATGAAGCAAAAACGTTTCAGGAGATACTCATTATTGCAATAAATGTCAGGTAGTTAAAGGTGGTGAAACATTTTGGAAATAAAGCATTTAAAGCAATTATGTGGGGCAGCTCAGTGTGTGGTGAAGTTTGTTTACTCAAAGTGTGATTAGTCCTAATCACTTAATTAATCATTAATTGAGGGCTTAATTTATTGATCTGAATATTTTTGAATCTTCTCGTTTCTTCTATTAGTTGCTTCTATTACTGTTGGATTATGGCAGGGGTGTGAAACCGGTGGCCCATGGGCCACATGCACCACTTAAAATCTGGAAACATGGCCTGCGACCTCTTCTTCGTTCAAACACAGCATGTGTGGCTGCGGCACAGCTGCCACTGAGGTGATAGAATACAGACAGAAAATAATACTAAATACGTTTGCTGGCAATATGTTCATTATTCTAATATAAGACAAGTGGTTTTAATTATCACATTATTATCATTATTTTCTTTATTGCAAGATCATGATGAAAAGTTATCCTCTATTTTAAGCTCATATTGACCACCCACTACTGAAAAGTTTTTGTTTTTTTTCCCACTTTTTTTTCTGTTGATCAACCCCCTCTTGACCAGACTAGACACTCACTGGCCCCCAGGTCATTTGAGTTTTTGCACCCCTGGATTAGGCCACTGGGTAGCCATGTACCAAATTTTTGGAGACCTATGTATTTTCTATAACCTTAAATACTGCTGTTAAATGATTAATTGTTTGAGATTATTATGATCCACAATGGTTATCTAAATTACATCAACCCAAGAAATCATATGCATGATGGGAAACCCACAGTCTTACATTAGATTTGTCCTATGTGAGCACAAATGTTGCGAAACGTCACACAATCGAAAAACAAATCACATGTTAATGGATTAACTCCTTTGTGACTGCGCTGTGAAAACATCTCAGTTGATGTAATTTATTACTTCATTAGTGCTTCACCTGTTGGTAAGTGTGATAGCAATCTTAGCATCTCTAATGTACCATTTGCCGTTATACCGACTTCATGAGGCAGGTAGATCTGTATAGATCTACAGTTCATTTGTTTATATTAGGAAAATCAATATTTGGGCAGTCAATGTATGAAGGATGGCTCTACCCACAGTAAAAAGTTTTTTCTATTTATCTCTTCTACATCTTATGAGCACCAGCAAATCTGAGCGTGAGTGTTTATTGACCTCAAATAATGTGAGGTTATTCTGTTTGTGTGCGTTATACAATTGTACTAGCACTGAATTCAAGGTATAAAGAATAAGTCATGTAGATATGAGATAGGTAAAAAGTCATTTTCCATGTTTATTATGATTTCCATCATTATGTTTTCATGAATCAGATCTTTTCATCTTAATTCAATATCAATATATATTGAGTTGATGAGTTTTTATTCCACTCTAACACAGATATCAGGAGCTGCTGTAATGTGGTGTTTTTATAGTCTATATATATTATGGACCTCAATATCCACCTTATTCCTATATGGCACATGATCAGAGCTGATTGCTCTAAGACAGCAAGGGAAGCTCTGTTTCCACTAAATAGTCATACAATAAATGGACAAATATGTGCTGTTGCATTTACATTTCATTATGATAATGGATGGCTGAATAGATTTGCATATTGGACAATTTTGCATTTGGTATCAATGAAAGTTTGAGGTGTGATTTAGGTGTTTCATTGATCACCTGTTTCTCTTGTTAACACTTAACTTTAATTGGTCTGTATTGATATTGCACCTTTCTGGTCTTGATGCTTTATAAGACAGTTTTACCATTCACACCCTGTCACACATTCACTTTATTGATCTATCGCACCCATACACCAACTTAGAGTTAGGTGTCTTGCCCAAAGGACACATCAGCATGTAGACGAGTGGAGCCTATGATCAGCCCTCAACCGTCCAGTCTGAAAAACACCCAGTCTATCCACTGAACCACATTCACCCCAACATTACATTACAGCACAATCAAAGCATCACTATTGTAACAGAATGGTAACAGTGTTGTAATAGGGATGTAAAAATATTGCAAACAATGAAAACTGTGTGTTACTACAGAGATAATTTTGCAGAAATATATATATATAAGAAATACTAAAACATGCTACAAAATGCACTGCATATATTAGACAAGACAAAAACAAAATAGGATGAGCAACCACACAACATAATAATAATATTAGAGAAATATAATATTGATTACACAACTGAGATCAAATTGAATATTGACATCTATTGTAATCTGTGTTGTCCCAGTTTGTCTTTTCAGCCCTCAATATTTACACTCATATCCTCTTTAATATTCATACCTATAATTTCCATTGCATTTTCAATCAAAAAATAATAACGCTTTGAAGGTACTGCACACAGTACCACACTTGATCTTACAGTCGCATGACATTCAACAAAAATTCAGATCACTCTGTTGTGCCATTTTTAAAAATGTTCACTAACATTGGTTTGGAGCATGCAGGTGTTATGGTTTGGATGTAATTTTTCTTTCCCTATGGAGCGAATGTTCTGTCCAGTGTAGTTGCTCAGTGACCAGTGCTGCTGCCATAGAGACAGAGAGCGATCAAACAGCAATGTGAAGCTTGGTCTGCACTTAGTGGCCACTTTAAGTCAATCCAATTTTTAATAAGCCATAAATTAAAAGCTGTACTGCATTTTTGTTTTCCCTGGGTAAAGTGGGCAGAAACCACACTAAGGATTAGTGCCCAAACTTTAAATCTTACACCAAAATATTCAAATGAATATATAGCCTGCAGGAAAAACAACACAAATACGGACAAAACCCTTAAAAAAATACACATTCAGTATATCACAGGCATTAGAATGATCTGAATGGACTCTGTGGAACACAAGATTCTGCAGATATGATTTTCCCAAAACTCCCCATACATCAACAGCAATGATGTATAGCACTATAATATTTTTCTGCCTAGTTTAGCGCTGCTGCATAAAACAGGAACAGGTGTCTCTTACACACATATATACAGTAAATGACTGATGAATGCATCCAGCGAGCCTTAGAGGAAGCAGCTACAAACATCCAAGATGTTCTGTATTCTCAACAGAGTTTCTCTCCCATGTAGCTTTGCCTACAACCCTATTAAATAAAATGAATATATATGAGACGTAAACTGTCAATTTGTTATTGTCATGGATATCTGGAGAGCACTCTGTTTCTGTTTTGTTTCTGTTTTCTGTTTCACCTCGGGCTATGGTAAACACACTTGTCAATGTTTTCCCTGGGATCTCCTTTAGTTTGCTCGTTTGTGTGTGTGTGTGTATGTGTGTGTCATCTAGGATTTATTTCCCCTTTACTTTTTTGGGCACATTTATGTGTGTGGGCTTGGGTGTTGCAGGTTTACTGTAACATTATACATGCATGCTGATATCTATTGAATATACATGTAGGATAAAAAATGCATGTTCAACTCCCACACTTGTGCTTTTACTATTTGAGAAATATGCAGAAATCATATGCTTAAAGTTTTATGAAATTTGAATTTCAAAAAAAAAAATGATAATAAAATGCATGGCTCAAGGATAATAATTTCTGAGTCTACTATAAGTAAAAAAGAAGAGCAAAATAGTTCTATGTGCAATTGAAGAAGTGGCTGTATTCAATAAAGGCAAAGTCACAAAGGATTATTCCAGAGATTTACCACACTTTAAGTGTAAAAAAGATAAAGCATATCAATAAAGCAGAGCAAGTTTTCATCCTTGGCAAATGCTCAAACTCTGCCACGCATCTTATAGAATCTTTCCTCATTTGAGAAGAGATGGAGAAGGATCCTGTAGAGGTGTGAGAATAAGCCCAGACTTCCCGATGAGTATTCCACTCACAGCTCTCTGACCTTGGGGTGAGCTTATCCCTGGCTGGTGTGCAAAGCTGCATGAATTATAATACCCACCTATAGGGGCAGCCCCAGCTGTCTACCCTGAGCAAACAGCACCAGACCTTGCAAAGCCTCTCCCAGCATAAGGTCAGCAGGGGCTCTTCACCACAGAATATCTCTATATCTGCTCACTGGAGGATGAGCTTCCTGACTACATTGACACTTTGTTTCAGAATACAAAACAATGCAGGATGATCACAGAGGACGTACTGGTAATTTTCAATGTACTGTGCGAGCTATGAAAAATAATATATGCAATGATACATTTTGAGGGATTATAGAGTTGCACAGATCTATAGTATACAACACACAGACCTGGTATTAACATGGGTCATGGTGATAAGTGTTAATACTGTGGCACTGATTATTAATAAATCTGTATTTTTATGCTGAGAAGTACAAAAAGTGCTATGAAGCTGCAGAGGATGTCAGTTGAGGAGGTGGTCTCTAATCCATCCCGAGGACAGAATATTGAACATGTGCTCAAATCACTTCTTTGTTTATGTGTTGTTGGTTTTTTCTTTTGTAACTCAATTTCAGGCCAAACAAAGTGGAAGCTTTCAGACCTGTACTCAGTAAAGCTGCCACTTTTTCCAAAAATAATTTTCAAGCGGAAAGGAGATTTTGGGTAGGATTAGAAAGCAGCACATTCCAGGGACAGATTAAATTTTGGAGTCAAGGTTGAGATGGTTTGGTCACGTGAAGGGACAGTGATTATAATGGACAAAGGATGTTGAAGATGGGGCTGTTGGGCAGGAAGAAAAGAGGAAGACCACAGAGAAGGTTCATGGAAGTTGCAAATGGAGGACAGTTGGCGTAACAGAAGGACACAAGGGAGAGGACAAGATGGGGGTAGATGATCTGTTGTGGTGACCCCTAAAGGGCCAAGAGAACAAAAAGAATTTTAGTCAAATTTTACTTGACACACTATTCTTTCAAAGATCAGTTAGATTACTTCAGGCAGTCTGTTGCTCTTCTGTTTTGGAACAGGTTATTTAAGGTTTGAGTTTGAACCAACCCAACGTTTACAGTACTGAGGACTCACTGTATATGACTGTATTACTCAGGATGTAACTACAATCTTTACAATGAGTAAAGTTGATATGTCAACATCAGGGGGCTGGTGTACAAAAGTAAAATCAAGAAATCGAGGATATCTGATACAGTGAGGCTTAACCTCATGTACTGAGTTCATCCTGCCTTATGCGCAGGGCCGCCTCTGGGCATAGGCGAACTAGTCGGTCGCCTAGGGCGCCACCTGCCGGAGGGGGCACCACTCCAAGCCTTCAGAAAAAAAAA
The DNA here is from genome assembly GCA_016785285.1 of Brachirus orientalis. Classification (NCBI taxonomy): domain Eukaryota; kingdom Metazoa; phylum Chordata; class Actinopteri; order Pleuronectiformes; family Soleidae; genus Brachirus; species Brachirus orientalis. The sequence continues at coordinate 10,435,941 of JAFBJR010000172.1, forward strand.
ATGAAAACAACAAATAAAATAAAATAAATAATAGTTATAATATAGAGCCCCGACAGGCGCCCTTTCCTCGTGCTCTGCCTTGAAAATAAAAAATGAACAAGAGGGGGTAGGGGGCTACTTATCAGTGCGCATCAGGCAGCAGTTTGATATTGACAGACCTGATGAAGTCAATTTTTTTTTTTCGAAGTCAAATAAAGCAAAGTTAACTAATAATGCTACTGTTGTGTGTAGCTGCTGTAACTATAAAATTGAAGTGTAACCTCGTTAATTTTAGTATTGCATAATCACAACAAGATAATAATTTATGTTAAACACATCAAGTAGTCTGCTGCAGTTCCATCTTTACAGTAATAGATAATAGATACTCTGCTGTTACATCTGTACAGAAACACTGATAAAATACTGGCAGAGGCCTCTGGAAGCCGCTGCAGAGGAACCTTCACCTTCACTCACATCTACACCACTCACTGAAGAATGTAAGTTTAGCCAATTATTTGTGGTCTCTGATATCACTGCTACGTAGGTTGTCATTATTATTGTTTTTGTTGAGGTTGATACTATTTTTAATTATATTGCCATAGTAAATGTAGGCCATAGTCAAAATAAAGTTTATTTGCTCAACATCTACTTTATATGAAGTAGAATGGCACAGTGTGGATGTACTGACTATGTTACAGTAGTTTTTAATGTCAATGTGACCAAATCCAAACATATTTTGGGTGTCAAATATTCAAATATATAAATATTCACACTATCACAATATCACATCAGTTGCACATGCAACCGTTCCTGGCCTATTCATCTGGAATGTTTTTATCCATGTGTCCACACACAGAGGTGATGAAATATCAGGTGATAAATATTACTAAACCTGAACAGTAACCTTGTTTTATTGAAGTTATTTAATTTAATTATTATTTTATTCTTATTTATATTATAGTGTGTGCTACTTGTGTGTACGATCAACAATTATTATTAATGTTATAATGTTTGCTGTGTGTGCGGGGGTGGGGGGGAATCATAATCTCGCCTAGGGCACCAAAATGGCTAGGGCCGGCAGTGCATATGCGTCACTGCTGCATTATTAACTTTGGTGCTAACATATTCTGTTCTATTTAGAGTCTATTTCTGAGATTATGTTTCACATGTGATGCATGTGTTTCCCAGCAAATATGGACAAAGAAATGATCTGCTGTTATTAATATTGGTATTGAATTGATATTCCACCAGTAATACTGGAGATAAAGGTGAGCAGTTTTAGTGTCTAGGCTGAATCTGAAAAATTGAAAACATAAATATTATGTTTTCAAAACTTTTTTGCAGCTGTAATTACTGTTTTTGCTCTCACTCTCTTTCTCTGAGTCAGAGATAAATCAGAATTAAAACCAGGATAAGAAGGCGAGGCTTGGTCAAGCCAGGTGTAACTAATCCTGGTAAATGCACATTCAGGACTTTTTGAAGTAGACCCTGATGTCTGTCACAGATTTACTGATGCAGAAATGGAGGGACACGTCCTTGGTATTTTTCACCAAGTGAGCAACAGCTCATAAAAGAAATGAATGAAGAGTTGAGACACTTGAGACATAAAAAAGATGCAATGACTATTATGATCAGGAAAAAAGCCTGGAAGATAATAGCAGACTGACTGAATGTGAAAGAAGCCCAATATAAATACTTACAGAGCTCATTTGATGAAAATAACAGTTTTTATATTGTTTGTAATATCAATCAAACTGAGTTTGGGTTCAGTTGACTACATTTGAATTTCCTATTAAAAAAAGCTATCTTAAAAATAAAAGTTTGAAAAAGAAAAACGAAAAAAACACATTTTCTCAGCGTTTATTTGTTTTTGCAAATGAGCTCCTCACTTACTAACCACTGCTCCACTGAAATTATCATATTTGCAATTCAAGGAGTTACTTCTCATTTTCATAAAAATGTTTTATACTCTCCAGTGGAAAATGTACTTCAAAAGCCCTGTGAGGAACAGTTGATGCAGGTCCATGTGCAGTCCAGTGCACCAATCACACAGGAGGAAGTGTGATGCAACAAGCTGTTCTTCTGCTACTGTAAGGGAACATTTTGTGGGGTCTGTAATTCATGCTCCTGACAATCTTGTAGAATTAACTTTAATGCCAAATATACAGTTTTGATAGTGTGGCACATTGTGCCTTTGGTAAGATTTTCTGCATCTCCAAATGAATATAAGATAATGCGAATTGCAAAAAACCACTCTTACACAGATCCAGCACAGATCCAGTGTAAGATCCGGTGAATCCATGTCACCTTGCTGTGTGATACTGAACGTTGAGATCAAGCAGTCTGCACAGGTTACCAATATCATGACCAGAAAATTGATACGTCTCATGAAGGTACTTTTCAGGAAACGCCACAGGGTCTGACCTTTCCTGAAATACTCTCTTCTGTCAGAAAGCCCTTCTAAGTACCAGAGCTTCATCATCACTGAATTGAAACCACCTTTGCAACCTCAAGTAATTATGAACACATTAATTCACTTAAAGGCATAGACAATGAATAAAAATGAAACATAGTCTTGCAGTTGCAGACTGAAGTTCCGTTATGAAGCCATAAGGTTTGTGATTTGACCTGTACCATGTAAGATTTTGAAACAGAACTTTCACAGATGTCAACTGCAACCAGTCTCCTATTGGATTACTAATACTAGCAGTCAATCACACTGGTGTCCATTTATATAAGCAATACTTTATCATATATTTTCCTCGAAATGGGACGATAATTTGTAAAATTTATATCATGTTCCATTGAAGATGAGCAAAAACTATTGATTGAAACCATTAACTCGTCAGGAAAATGTTTATGGACATTATAAATCAGGTGAGAAGTAGACTCATTTTCCAATAGTTATTTTTGTTATTTTTTGCAGGCTGACAAAATGGAAGGCTATGTCCATATATGGTCTGACTGTGATTAAAACATCTCACGTCCTCCTCCAGGTGAGAATGTTGCTTCTAATTCTTGTGAGCAACATGACTATTGTGATATGTCAGGGAATTTCTCCCAAAGCACACTGTAATACAAAGACATGTTAAAGGAAAAAAACAAAAAAAACATGTTTTTTTCAAGTATAAGTTTACTTTTGTCCACATTACTGAGCAACAGTGGATGATAAATTCAATTAAATGAACCCTCGCCTTTTGTACTGCCTGTGCAGTCCGTGTCTTGCAGTGAGATTTATCCACAGTACCAATCGACCCCTCTTTCCTCCCACATTTGCATAAATTAACACAGGATTGTGCTGATGCTCCAGGGGCTGCACAACTTATTAGCAATGAGCATAAACGGATCTGGTGCCAAATTGTAAGAAGAGTGTCATTATGATGTTTGCATTGGCCTCTTCATCTCGTCACATGGGAGAACAAAATCAAATGGGTGCCTTGTCAAAGGATTTAGTATAATTTTAAAATTCTGCACATTTAACTCAAAGTAATACATCAATGTGTTTATTCACCTAACTTAATAAAGCTGCAGGCTATACGTTTTATATGTAGACAAATATCTTTTACGTTCCAACCATTGTCAAACGCTGATTAAATCTAACTCTCTGTTTCTCTGTGACAGTGGTTAGATCTCAAGTTGTGAATTTTTCACTATATTAAGTGACTTATCAGCCCCAGTGCAATTTTTTTCTTATTTCAATTTGAGATTTTTTTCTTATTTCAAGAGACTAGAGACAAATCCAGTGACTTTTTTGTTATAACCCTAACTATATTATCAGGAAGAAATCAACCCATTCTCATCACCTATACCGCTACTCTGTCATGTCCCCTGGTGTTGCTTGACAGATGCACAAGATATCTTTCTGTGTCTAAAAGAGACGCATTTGGCTTTCAACTGATTCCAATGTAAACCCACTGGTAGAGCATTCAGACGCTCAGAGCAGAACAGTGGTATAATAAAAGTCATAGTCTGAGGTTAAGGTTAGTTTAAATATCAAGGTTAGGCTTTGTGAATATTCACTGTTTTTTATGTCATCATTTCCATGACCATTAGTAAGTAATGAATAACTAAAAATAATAGTGACTGCTTAGAAGCGCTTAGTGTATTTCTTTCAGACACGAATGATACACTGTACGTCTGTTGACAGAGCAACATTATATGACACTCCTGGGATGAAAATCGGCTGGTCTGGCTGTAGACAGAGAAGGAGGCAAAGTCTGACCACACAACGCAGACCATAACAAGCTGTGCATGACCGCGTGCAGAAAATCGTGTCACTCATAAATGTGCTGCATGAATGTGTGAGTGAATAAGTTTATGGAAAAAAAACTAGTGTAAAGCACCTTTGTGTGGTCATTAAAACTGGAAAAGTGCTATATAAATACAGTGCAAGGTAGCTTATGATGTTCTGGCATTATCTAGTGGCTTTTCAGGCTGGTTTTAGGTACTTTCCATAAAAAGTAGTTGTCAACGCTGACAGGAAGTGATTTGTTTCATGACAGACAGGTGAAGGCAATGGAAACATTGTGTTAGTAAAATGAGACAGCTACAAAAAAGGTTGAAGTATGACTGAAAACCCTGAAGCGCCCACACTTTCAGAAATGAAATCACGGTTGCAGTTGACAACAACAAACATGCTATGGACTGTACCGAATATTTCTATGAATGCAGTGTACTAAAAAAAACGGGACTGAATCATGATATATAGGCTTAAAACATACATAGTGATAATACACAGTGCTGTCAAAACAATAGCTAATGGAGGAGTATTGAGAATGTGGAAGATGTGCTAGTGACCTAAGGCCCTGGGAAATAAGATATTTTTCAGTTCTCATACTGCATGTTTGTGACAAAACACTTGTAAGAACTCCCTTTAGAATAGTCCATGCCAAAATTTGAGATTTAAGACACTGATTGGGAGTAGTTTATTTATCAACTCATTATTTGACCTGTCAAACCTAAGAAATACTATAGTTCAGAAATAAAATTGTTAAAATGATGCCTGATGCACACTCACACAGAAAAGAGGAGTGTCCTGGGAGGAAGACTGTGACGCATCTGAGCTGTTTCAGGAGACAACATAAAAAAATAATACAAAGACGTTGCCTGTGAGAAGAGCTCAGTTTTATTCCCTGTGTTGTTTGCAATAATCCTTTACCAGGCGGTCCAATGAGCTAAAATTAATTTATATAGATTACACACAAATGCGACATCTTTAATCTCAGTGTCTGTTCTCACCTCACCACCTGTTCAGTGCATGTGTTGAGTGAGGAGCAGCTGGAAATGTGCTTTTCTGTTCGATATTAAAGGCTTTTTTTTTAACTTGTTGAATTTATCAGTTTGTAATTTTGACCTTTTTAAGGTATTTGTGCGATGTTACACTGCTTTTGAAAGAGTGCTAGTGATAAATTTGATCTCCTAACAAAACTGAAAGACGATGGCAGAAAAGATGATGGAGGAAAAGTTTAATGAAGGAGAGAAAGGGCAATAGATACATTTTGATGAGAACCATACTTCAAATTATTCTGCAGTGAGTAATATTGGCCATCTCTCGCTCTCTTTCCTTCTCTGTTGGTCTTTCTGTCTCTTAGTCTCCTTTGTCCTCTGTCTTCCCCCTCTTCTGACTGCCTGCTACCCCTGTTTGTATCACAACACACATGCACATTCTCATATATCTAATACATTACAAAAAATTATCCCTAACCTTAACTGTAACCCATTAATATATACCCATAACATTACTCTTTACGCTAAACATTCCTCAGAAATAAGAGTCTGCCTCATTAGGACCAGGATTTGGTCTCCATGAGGGTCATACTGGTCCTGACAAGGTTAGTGTTTAAGCTACAACATGTTCCTAAAGTGGTAACAAATACAAGTACAAACACACACTTGTTCTGTCTTATCTTTATTCCCAGACAAGGCACCCTGTTTGAGCTGTCATTATAAGCCCTTTGAACAGCCCTGGCTTCGAAGTGAACAAGGGGAAGACCTGCTGTGGCAAATCACACAGCACTTTCTTCCTGTCCAGCAGATGCATCTCATATTTCATTCCGGCTGAGGTAATGCGTGCTGAAAGATTTGACACACAGAAAAAATCTAGAGTGACTGGTCATAGCTCATAGAAGATGTTTCAATGAAAATGTTCCCCAATAGGTACAGCAGTGATCAAGACACATTCCTTCACCCGAGAGGCTACATTATTTATTTTACTAGTCAAAAGGCAAATAAGACTCTAGTGGACTGTGGACAATATGTGAATATGTAGTAATAGTAATATAATTATTTAATTACGAATGAAAAAGGAGGAGTGATTTAGATGTATAGGTAAACCATATTTACCTTTTAAAGACAAAAAACATTTATTTTACATAGTTCTTGCTGAGTCGTAATACATTTTTTTTATGTATTTTATTTTCAAATACTGTGAAACTGCAATGGTGAAACAGCAAGTCAGACTAAATTTTCAAATATTAAGGATGGGAAGCAAATTTTTGTTGTCCTTACAACTCTAATGGAAATGATTTGCAATGTACAAAAGAGTCACCAGTATGGTGATACTTTTGTGGTGTGGTGTCAAATCTAAATCTAAAATGGTCCATTGTGTGTCTTTTGTTGCCAAAACACGAGCTGCTACACTGCTGACCCAGCCCAAATAACACATGCACACTCTCAGCAAGAACAAAAGAACAAGAAGCGAATGGAACAAGCAGAGCAGTAAATCAGAGACACTACAGGAGCGTTTCTGATAGTTTCTCTGTGGTCACAATGAAGAAGTAAAAATAGGATGGAAGTAAAAATAGATATGAACCAAGCTTCTTCAATGAGTGACATGTCTTCTCCTGCTGCAGGTTTGTGTCACACCACAGATTTTCACAAGTCATTTTTTGCAAGTCCAAGTTAAGTCTCAAGTCTATGGTCTTGAGCTAAAGTCAAGTCCCAAGTCTTTGATCTCGAGTTAAAGTCAAGTCTCAAGTCTATGATCTCGAGTTAAAGTCAAGTCTCAAGTCTATGATCTCGAGTTAAAGTCAAGTCTCAAGTCTATGATCTCGAGTTAAGGTCAAGTCCCAAGTCTTTGATCTCGAGTTAAAGTCAAGTCCCAAGTCTTTGATCTCGAGTTAAAGTCAAGTCCCAAGTCTTTGATCTCAAGTTAAGGTCAAGTCTCAAGTCTATGATCTCAAGTTAAAGTCAAGTCTCAAGTCTATGATCTCAAGTTAAAGTCAAGTCTCAAGTATATGATCTCGAGTTAAGGTCAAGTCTCAAGTATATGATCTGGAGTTAAGGTCAAGTCCCACGTCTTTGATCTCGAGTTAAGGTCAAGTCCCAAGTCTTTAATCTCGAGTTAAGGTCAAGTCTCAAGTCTATGATCTCGAGTTAAAGTCAAGCCTCAAGTCTATGATCTTGAGTTAAAGTCAAGTCCCAAGTCTATGATCTCGAGTTAAAGTCAAGTCCCAAGTCTTTGATCTCAAGTTAAGGTCAAGTCTCAAGTCATTGATCTCGAGTTAAAGTCAAGTATTTGAGCAGCAAGTTCAAGTAAAGTGTCAAGTCTTTGATGCTGAGTTACAGTTAAAAGGCCATCCACATGGAAACGGGTTTAGGTGAGTATGCAAACTTTTTTGTCGGAGATGCACTCTGTCCACACGGAAACAGAGTTTTAGGGGACCTGAAACAGTATTTTATGAAAACGCCTCCCAGAGTGGCAAAATCTGAACATGCCAGTCTCGTTTCTGTGTAGACAGCTAAAATGCTACATTAGGAAAGTGATGATGTCACAGTCCCACCTCTCTCTCGGGTTGAGATTCACCATCCCTCTCTTTGTTGCCGTTGTCTCCATCATACTCTTGTGTTTGGAGATTGTTTGACAGTGTTGCCTGAAAAGATGCTAGATCTCACTCGAACACATCCTGTCCTCAGAGACGTCACACATTGGGTTGAAAAAAAGTGTTGACGTGCGGCGGAACTGAACATTTCCTTCTCTGAAAGTATTTAGGTTTATGATACAAAGTTGATAGATTTGTCGCTAGTTGGTTTTTTGAAAGAAAAAAAAAGTTGCCAGGGGTCTGTAATCGCTTAATATCTACACCAAAACGGCACAAAACGTATACAAACAGAAAAAACAACACTGTTTGTTTTGTGTAAACTGTTGTTTTCCTTCTTTATTTCCCTTTCTTTCGTCTGGCTTGGTTCATTTTCTCTCTGTTTCTGTTATTCTATCTTTAATGTCTATCACGTCTTCTCTGTGTTTGGGGCAGCGTTACAGTGCCACTTACAGGCCTGGCATATGTACTACAGCGGTTTGAGTCGTTACAGGCAGAGATATTTCCTGCTGTCTTTACGAGGAACTTCTTTAAAACGTTTCCGTGTGGATGTGGCCTCAGACCCAAGTCTTTGATCTCGAGTTCAAGTCAAGTCTCAAGTTTTCAAAACAATCAGTTGCTGTTTTTTTATTCCATTAACTGGACAAAAACAACGTTTAGCTTTTGAGAGGAATATTAGAATAAACCAAGTCTTCTGACCTGTGAGGAGAGGCAAAGCTAGGCTTAATAAGCATTGTGTGAATTCATTTGACAATGGTTTGAATGTAATGGGTATTCATTTATATTTAAATGTTACACACTACAGCTTTAATCAATGGCATTTTGTCTTCACTCATTAATCTGCTCCTGCTTGTGGTTTTAAAATGACTTCCATGTTGAATGAGAATCGATTCTCCTCAGCTCATGTGAAGGTCAGCCACTCCTTTGGTGTTTTAAGGACAATGATGCAGCGATGGAGTGTGATGTGTGACATCTATTGCATACATGTCTGTTGGTGGTCTTCATGCCACTCCATTGCCTTGATCACCAGCTGATGAATTAAAATGAATGCATGGTTTCCTCCTCACACCACATCATGCACCCCGCCCCCCCAGAATGATCACACTAGACAGACACTGTTTTTAGGACAGATGAAGGCACAGACGGCACAAACAGCCAGAGTTGCATAATTAACCATGAGAGGATACATCGGCATGATTTGTTTCTAGTTTGAATGCTCAAACAGGGGATACAGAGAGGAGGTATGAAGAGAGCTGAAGCAATATGATTGTGTCTGACATTAGACAAACACCGTTTGATTGCTGTCCACACAGATTTGCTCAAGCAAATATGAACGATAGCTAATAGAGTTCAGCAGACATAAAGGTTGTGACACATTGCAAATTGTGGCTGACAACAAACACATGTTAACCACATTTAGAGACAATGACTACGGTGAGAAAGAAAAGCCCTTAAAAAAAAGAAAAAAGACTTTAACAATAGGTTGAAATCAAGTGTCGTACAAAATAATATGGTGAAAGAAAGGTTTATAGGAAGCTTAGTCAGTTTACTATACACATCAGTTTAATTATTATAATGACAATTTTGAAGCAATAAGTCTATATCATATGGAAGTGCAGAAGTGACGCGGGACAAAAATAGTTGTAGCTGTTTCTGGAATGTTTAATCCAGGGATAGGTGGAGCTGCAACAGGAAATTTGCCAGTCAACAGTTTGTCAGTTCATTCCTCCTGCATATGGTTGCATCAGAGATGCTACAGAACATCTCTAGTGGGAGATGTTCCTCCAGCACACTGATATGAGATAGTTAATGATATCTGAATACTGTTTTTGTGCACTTCGCAACAGCGATGAGGCATTGCACACATCAGAAAGATTCAGGCTACATCCTCCTGTGGATGTTTTTGGATAGTTTTTCCTAACAATGACATCATTAGTTTCTTGTTTTTACAAGAAACATTTAATTATAATCTCTTTATAATGAGAAAACGATCTTGTGATAATGAGAAAACATCACATTATGAGAAAATAACTTATTATAATGAGAAAACATCTCCTTATGAGAAAAGATCTAATTAGAATCTCATTATAATGAGAAAACTAACTCTTGTCCTAACAGAAAAACATTTTCATTGTGACAGAAACATCTTGTTATAATGAGAAAACATCTTGTTATAAAGACTATCTCATTAAAATGAAAAGAAAAATCTCATTATAACATGAAAATAACTCTCAATCACATGAAGAAAATCTCATTACAATGCGAAGACGTCATTATAACATCTTGTTATAATGAGAAAACATTTCATTGTAATGAGAAAACATTATTAAAACAATTAATAGCAATAGTAGGTTTTCTACAAATTCTGTATTGTGTTAATACTTTAGTCAGACTGTCTTCAACCAGGAGATGAAGAGAGGAGGCTTTTAGAGAGCCCAGACAATATGACTGTCTATGATGTTACGAAAATGTGAATGCCATTTGATTGTAGTTCACACAGATTTTCTCGGGTAAACATTAAAGTCTAATCTAATGTCATCCAGTTATGATGTGTGTCCATGGTAAACAACCACAGGCTGAGTCACTGTGCCTAAGGTCCGGTTCATACAGGAAGCATCGTATGTGTTAACAAATGAAAGTGCACACATGTGAGATGTGCATTTATTTCTGAGCTCAGACGTCTCGCCTCTTTTCACACATGATGCGCCTGTGATTCCAAGCAAAAACCGAAAGAGACATGTATCTGTTGATGATGATATTAACATTCCTAAAGCATGATTACATATATAGTAACTGGCACCTCTCACTGTAGTTTTAGTGTTGAGGGTGAATCTGAATACATGAAAAATTAATATTATATTTTTGAAACTACTTTAACATCTGTGCAGTTTCTCGGTACATGAAGCATCCAGTTTGAATCAGGCCTAAATGTAACCACATGTGTAATCCGAAAATGGTTATCATTACACTCAAGTGAAGTAAGTTTGTATGCACGTCTGTAGGCATGTAAAAAGGTAGGTTTAGATCAGAAAATATGTTCCTCAGGAAATGTTAGTGGAAATGCAAATGACTTTAATGTTTTTATTTTACAGCTATGTAGTTTGGGGCAGCTCAGTTGTAGAATGGGTCATCTTTCAACCAGAAGGTCATTGATTCAATCCCAACCAGAATGGATGACTAGTTAAAACTGCAGTGTAAAGCAGTTTTGAGTGGTACATTACAATACATTTACCATTTGACAGCATGTGTGTGTGCGTGGAAAGCAAAAACAAAAAAGACCACTAACAATAATTAAGTATTATTATAGTATAATAAGTATGTATACAAGTGATACATTACATGCATGTAAATATATGCAGTATATACTATAGGAATATATCATTTGTTTCAAAGTTTCAGTGTCATGTCCGACACTCCATATTGTAAAAGCACTGAAATGTGCATATGAGATGAAAAGACTTTAAAGATTAAAGAATAAAAATAACATGAAATCAATTTTGGAAGTTGGTGTTTAAGTTGGGTTGTTAAATGAAGGATAAAGATGTCACAATTCGATTGTAAGTGTGTCTATGCATGTCATAAATCAGTTTGATGACCAGGTTATTACTGTTTATATTAAAATAGATTGCTATTATTATTTCATGTTTATTTTATTATTACTATGGCACTGATGCCTAATTAGAGTTATTATAATGTAGCTGTAGCTCCTAATCAATAGAAGATACCTAATGAATACATGACACACCACAGCCGTCCGTCTTCAGCTGGATGAGGAACAAAGACAAAAGATGCTGACAGACAGATGAAGATGATGCAGACTCAGTACAGACAGGCCCAGCCAGCAGGTGGTAAGGGCTGACAGTTTGCATTTCATCTCAGATTGCCTAGCCACTTTGTTTTCTGTGTATTAAGCAGAGAAGACAGCATTTCCTAAGAAAACAAGCCCAGAAATCAAAAGTGGCACAGTCTCTCTTCCTCTCTCTGTCTGTGTAGAATCTGTGAATATAGTGGGTGTGGTTAAAGCTGTGGGTGTAGGCAAGATATTAAATTAAATAATAAACATTAAATAATAAACATGCAACAATAATCTGCATTAATAAATATGACACCCCCCCCCCCCCCCCCCCCCCCCGTACCCCCCCCCCCCCCCCCCAGTACCTGAGTACCTGAGTACCTGGAAAGTGCCCACATGCACATGTGACATGTAGATGACCCCAAACAATAAAATAAGGGAAGATTCAAGGAACACTGGAGTAAGGTTAAAGTACAATTTCTGTTTTGCAATAACATGCATGTGTGGAAATGCACCAGGAGTTTGGTCAGACATTCAAATACCCCGTTTCAAACAGTGGCATACAATACTGTTTAAACTGTACAGTAACTCGATGAAAACTTCAGCTTTTTCTGTCAACCTGTAATGAGATGTTTTACCAGAGACATGTTCAAATAACCCGTCGTCCAGACAGAAGCCTGTTACATGATCACTCAGAGTTGATGTATAAGTTGAAGTATGTGATGCATGAAGCCTATATTCTGTTTTCACACTGCATCTGGCAGAGTGTTCTCAATTTTACTGCTTATCTGCAGACACTCTCTGGCTTTAGCTGGGATAAGACAGCACTTACTCCGTATGCATCTTATGAAGTCTGAGACTTATGACTGGAGTGCAAAATTATTGCAAACAATTCAGTTCCGTACTTAGAATGTGAATAACATTTTCTTTAAAGCAAGTGGGAGAGGGAAAAAAATCACCTAATGTCCCACTTCTTCTTTTTTCTTTCTTTTTTTTTCTGTTGGAATTTAGAGACTTATGTAAATATGTCGTTTTTCATTCCTTGCCATTTATTCAGAGACAGGGAGTGAACACAATGATCATTTAGTCTGAATACATTTCCTCAGTAGTTGTCATTTATTATCATAGTCTCAGTGTTGAATTCGACAATCTTCAATCCAGTTTTAAAATGCAGGATTAAACCAGCTGAAATATGGCGGAGTCTTGTTTATGGCTTTTAGCATAATTATGCAAAAATGCCGAAATTAATTTCACATAACAAATAACCTGCACAGAGACTGTGATAGGAGGCCACGGTGGAAGCACCAGTCATTAGTCACAAGATAATGTACAGCAAGCAGGTTATTATCACTAAATAAACTCTGACAGGCTGAATTTGAATCTGATTTTATAATGAGAAACACCTGGTCCTGCTGTCACATTATCCTGTTTAGAAGATACTTACAAAACAAATTCATCTTTTGAACCATAATATTGGTTTAAAATACCTGGATTAGAAGCCTAACACAGGAGCATTCATCAAGACAGGACGTGCTCACAATATAAATGTTAATTAGGATGTAATTAGTGAAATTAATGATGGCTTTGTTGTGTCCCAGTAAGCGCTCTGAGCAAACATGTACAATGTGCGGTTTCTAGAACTGGCAGCAGTTAATGTTAATCACTGTGTTTCCATTCAACTATATTTATTGAAGGCGTGTATCTCATCCTACAGGACAATTTCATATCTACATGGGCTATGATTTGATACAATTCACAATTTAAATTTGAATTTGCAGCCTGCAAACACAGTTTTATGTCTTTGTTGAGGAAAAAGAGTATAAGTGTAGCTCCACATAGGCCTGTAAGACACTTGATGATAATAATAATAATAATAATAATAATAATAATATTGTCCATTGAAAATTTTCCCCTGGCTTCATAAAGTGGTTAGAAAAGACAGACTTCTAAAAAGACAATTAGAAAATATATATAAAAAAGACATACACACATATTAATGAGAGTGGTTTTGAGTTCAAAAAAGGGTATTGCATTTGATTTAAAAGGCACAAACCAACAGGAACAAACACTAAGAACATTTTTGACACTGAAAATAAAAAGTGAAGATACACTTTGGCCTAGGTGCCTTACTTTCCAATGTTAATATTCAATAATCAATAAACAATATTTGCCATGCATTTGAAGAAAAAAAATTGATCAATTTCATTGATGACATTTGATGAACTGGAATGATCAGGACTGTTTCGATACCAGAAGGAGACTGTTTGCCACACTCTGGTCATACAGCGATTAATCAGAATCAGAATACTTTATTAAACCTTGGGGGGAAATTCGTTGCATTAAATTGAGACATGAAATATGTGTTCAGTAAAAGTTCCATCGCAATAAATATAACTGGATTATAAATAGTAAATCAATGTAAATAATATCTTCACTGCTGCTTGTTGTATGCTGCCTGTATACATTATGAATGTTTGACCTTGGTATGTATTTTCTGTGTTTTACTTTGTCCTTGTAAGCTGGTCTGGATAAGTGTTATTTAAACACCACCTGTTTTATAACGAAACACAAATACATGTTAATTTCACCTGCTGGATGAAATTAATTACACAAGGTCCCTTGATCCAGTAGGTAAGCCAATACTAACCAGAACAAAGGTCTACAGTAATAAGCCACAGTATCCAGTAACACATCTGTGAGGATTTGTAGGATCTTGGATCCAGTCTGTGCGTACGATAATGTGTGATATTTTTATTTTTAATCCACCACATCAGTTGTTTTTCCTTTTGTTTTGTTTTTTGAGCAATCTCTGGTTTCTCACATTATATAATGAATATAGATGACATGGGGATGTCAGAGGGGATTTGAGAGGCACTGTATATACTTTTCATCACCCGCCCGCTCTCTCTGTGAATCCTAAAGTAGTCCTATGTAATGATAAACCTTGTTCTAGCTGATTTTCTTGAATCTAAAATCCACCACTCGCATCACATAACACATAACAAGAACAATAACATATGACAAAGAAGAGCAATAACAAGTATTACTAATGGGTATGCATCGCGTTCCCCTGTCTGACATCCTGGTATTAATTCAATCTTTTCCAGAATCAAAATCTAGATATTTAACGAAGGTTTACACTCATTTAGGAAAGTAACAATATACCAGGAGCGCTACTTAGGTGTGGTAAATAATACCTCTATTACTTTTCAGTTGTGGGAACCAAAAAAAGTTGTAATTGCTTTATGTAGGCAAAACTAAATGTAAACTAAACATAAACGTACCACAGGAACAAACAACCCCTAATATTCTATGGCACTCCATTACAAAGATGCCAATCATGGTAACTGCAATACACTAAAAAAATATTTGGCATAGAGTCTGTAGGAGCCTCAAGAAGAGGGAGAGATAGACTGATTAAAAAAAACTCCTACAAAGAGAATAATTCTTGATAAATGCTACGCAATATCCAGGTTTGAATGGGGAACATTCTCCTTTCATGAAAGTATATGATTGTATATTAAAATAATTAGACTAGATATAACTGAGTTATCTTTTCCTTTATTGTTATATTTTTGCTGTCCTGAGCTGGACTATAAACAGTGTTTGTGCTCCCTAATTTGATTTAGAAATCTTCGTGAAGTGGATAACTTGTATTTTTGAACACTGTAGTGTATAAATAACATTTTGTATTTAAAAAAACAAAAATGAGTTATTAATTTATGGCAGTGTGTTTTTTTTGTTTTTTTGTTGTTGTTGTTTTTTTCCCCACAGACGTCACCCTCCGTGCTTTGTATTTACTTGATCTTAATTAATAAAATGAGCTAATAGAGGTGAGACGTTAAGTTCTTAATGTTGACACTTTTCCTCCATGGGAGCCTCGACAAGCTGCTACCTCAATATGACCTCTCCATTTACCATTACATTGATAATGGGTTCATTCATCAGTGTGAATTGTCTAGGTAATTTTTTTTCCCCCCTCACGAAACTAAATGGAAAGATTATCTTAGCAATTTACAAATGATGAATGGTCTATTAAGAAAACCAAGTGTCTGGGGCCATGATCATGTGCTGCTTTGCGTTTCATGCTCTTGTTATGGGGTCAGTCACACACGCATTAGACTTAAAGTAGAAACTTACTTGTCAAGAATTTGATTCTTTTTATTATCCAAATGCTTTATGAGTGAAGAATTATATAGTTTTTCTGATTTATTTTCCATCAGTTTTGTTTCATCTGGCTTTATGATAGCAAAGATCGATAATAATGTTTCATTTTAAGTCATATATATATATAATTGATCTATTTTCCCTCTTCCTATATAACACAAGACTGTTTTTCAAAGATTGAATGTAAAAACTGCTCACAGGAGGATCGCTGCATATGCCGACAAAGAGATGGCTCACAGTTTCCAATGTCCAAAGATTTAAAAGCAAAGTCCAGACGTCCAGATCAAACAGGTTTACTGACTGAGGCTCTGATACTGTGACTGAGGCGGGAACACAAAGCATGTAGATGATACCGTGGAAGAAAAACACACAGTGGTAGATCAAGTAGACCACGGGTACAAGCCTTTTTGAAAAAGGTTAGAAAGGAAATGCTGGCTATTTCCTGACTGGTTCTCAATCTGTCCACCTGGAAACCTGAGGACAGACAGATTGAAACTTTTTTTTTTTTTTTTTAATGATTTACTTCACAAAAATGACAATTTTATACACTATTCAGAGCCTTTATTCTGTAAAAATATGAACTGATAGAGAAGTGATTGGAAAAAGAACAAGCGGCTGTTGTAATGGTTAGCCAAGTTTGGAAAGTAAATATCCATAAAATAACTATAAACATACAGTCAGGTCCATAAATACTGTATTGGAAAATTGACACAGTTCTATTCTTTTTGGCTCTATACACCACCACAATGGATTTGAAATAGAATGAACAAGATGTGCTTTAACTGCAGACTTTTAGCTTTAATTTGAGGGTATCTACATCCAAATCAGGTGAACGGTGTAGGAATTACAACAGTTTGTATATGTGCCTCCCAGTTTTTAAGTCATACTGACTGTATGTTAGGCTCATGGAAGAAGCAGTTACTAAAAAGTGTGATAATGTGCAATAATAAAAAGCATGTTGTTCTCTTTATCACACACACATTTGTCTCTTAAGTTATAATAAGACACCATTCACGTCATCAGCAGGCAACTATTGTTAGCTTAAGGCAGCTCACAAATGTGGGTTTTTGTTTCTGACTGAAGAGCTCTTAAGACGCTATAGCAATAGTGGCAAATAATTTATTTACATTTTACACAGCGTCCCAACTTTTTTTGGAATTGGGGTTGTAGCTTTTTTACAATGCATTTACAAATTAGTATTTTTTTCATACAAAATTGGATATTTTAGATGAGAAGAAAAAATGATTAATAGAAAAAATATCATGTTTTGCCTGAAGAAGCCACAATATTTACAGCCAAATTTACTTGCTGACCCCTGATTTACATTTTCCAAGTAACCCAATCAATGGGGAGCAATGGGCATTAAGTACCTTGCTCAGAGATACCCCAGCCCTAGAACTGAAATGATTTGAACTGGCAACCCCTGAGTTGCAAGCCAAGTTCCCTTTCCAGGTGGAAATTGTAGTTCAAAAAAGAGACACACCTAACGTATGCTTTAATGAAAAGCAAGACATGACACACAACACAGACATGGTGCAGATACAATGCACTATTGCACTGTGAAAGCTGAAACAGAGATTTTGTATTAGACCTGTCATTATGATTTTTAAAGCGACTGCACAAAATCCTTGATCTCACTATATTTTTTTATTGGAGAGATTTATCAGTTCTCGAGCCTTACAAACTCAAAATGGGTGTCATTTTTGTCTCCCCATTTCCCCACTCTGCCCTCTTTGTATGCTACATATACAGAATAGAATGAGAATGCTAATGAGAGGGCCACAGGAAATTAATTGGTTACATGAACATTATATAATGTAACCAATTAATTTACCGTGGCTGTATTTTTATTTCTGATGACGAACACCAAAGATGTGTCTAAGTTAAGTTGCTTGAAATTCACTGACAGTGGTGATCAGCAAATCTACTGTTGCTTGTGTGCTTTGTGTGGAGGGTATCATGAGGTCTTGCGGGAGTTTAAGATTAAACAACACAACATTTATGCTTTAGGATATTCATGAAATTGGTCAGATTATGGACACTGAAAAACGTTTGTCATTTTCTCATCTGAGTTGCCGCCCTCGCAAACACTCACACCAAAAGCACCTTTGCAATTGACCTTTACCTACCACTCCGTCTTAACAGACAGCTTTGCTTGTTCAGTCCGAGCTATTGATCCTGACAAACAAACCATCCATAGTGTGTTTCAGTCGCTGAACACACCTCTCCTCTCGTCTCAGTTCTCGTCTTACTTCTATCAACATATCCCTCCCACGCATCTGCAATGCAAACACTCAGCAGAGTTTACCATCGATGAGCGGAGCCATAACAACTCACTAAGTGTTTGTTCAAGCAGAAGGTAGGGAGCAGTGCAGGTGGTAGAGTGCGAGCTCAGGCAGTGATGATAAATCACCCATGAGTACTATGTGAAGCTGACAGTATTATATCCTCGGACTGTTCCTCGGTAGGCAAGGTTAGGCCGTCTTATCTGTGTGCCGTGGCTCCCTCAGAGACTGCAGGAAAGGAAAAATTAGGTAATTACAGCCAAATAAATCTTGTATCCCTTGACAGCGGCTTTCAGTCTGAGTGTAAAATGGTGTTAAGATTCAGATGGAGTGCCTCTGTACACCAGGACTTAGGTGTGCATGATGTACTCTGCACACTGTGTGGAAAGGTCTTTCATGCAGCTGGTGCTCCTCACACTTTAATCAGCAAAAACAAAAATATAACAGCTTTTTTTTTTTTTTTTTTTTAGGAAAAAATTTAGGAAACATATGGGAGCTTCATATAATTCATGGCTCCAGACATTTAATGGTATGAAGTTGCTGGGTGTACATGTGGGGCTTCAAAAGTGTTGTTGGTTTTCACCTGGCACAACAGGTTTTAGCTCTGAGGGCGCTGTGTCCTAATGTGTAATTTATCAAAGATATGCTGACATAGCTCAGTGGATGAACTGAATCAATTGTCCTTGAGGTTCTCAATTCAACAGTTCTGAAGGGCAGGCGTTGTCTGATGGAGACAGACGACAGCATCTGCGGGCGACTTTTCAGCAGCCTTCAGTGGAAAAAGAAAATGGATGAAAATCAACCCCTAAACTTAAACCACTTCTGTGGGTGTGAACCAGTGTATAGAGCTCCAGTAGATGACATTAGACAACAAAGGGAATGCCCCCTGGCAGGATAGATGTATAGATGTATATACTAGACAACACATAAATCAGACAATATGTCACACAACTCATCTCTTTGTAGGTTGTTTTCATCATAAACGTAAAGATTGTAGATAGCTATTATGCCATGGGATGCCAAAGCTGTCAGAGACAAGCTGAAGGGAAAACCTTTTTACAAGGTCTGCGTAGATTTTCTCATCTTTAAATAAATCTTCCCCCTTTTTCTCTGTCTCCTTTAAGTCTCTACCACATGAGTGCTCATACAAAAAGGTATGTTTAAAGTAACCATCTCTGTAGCGTGTCTGTATATCAAAAAATAAATAAAATCCGACAGTTCGCAGTCTTCACTTATAAACACATCTTCATCTCAAAAGTGATGAAAACTGACGGTGAAGAGAAGAGTTGTCTGACAAATTGTCCGATTAAGGTGCTGTCTAGTCTATAGATCTATAGAGGTGAAGAGTGTTGTTGCCTGCCAGACGTTATGTCGGTTGTGTGACGTCAGCTACTGGAGCTAAATAGACACAGACATATTGAAGTGTTTTTAATGGTTATGTGGATTCAAGCCAGTAACAGTGAGACAATGTTTTTTGTTTTTTTGTTTTTTTTGTTTTTTTCTGTTTGTATATACAGTAAACCATCAAAACAGATGGTGACATGCAGTCAACCAATATGCCAGTTGATATTCACGGCACGAAATAACTCCTCACCGCACCTTACTCCACCGGCAGATGAGGTGAGGCTGGAAATAGTAAAGATACATTTAATGACAGTGAAACAGAGCTATAGTTAGTATTCATGAAGAGACGAGCCACTGTGACGCCTGTTCTGCTGTGGAGGGACATGGCTGGCCAAACACAGCAGCTTGAGGTAAATGCACAGAGGTAGTTTATAATGTTTGGGTGCCATAAACATTCTGCCCTTGGCTCTTCCCTAGCAGACGGACCATGGAGAATTTTACTACTGTCATAAAGTATGTTCATCTTGCTTCCCCTCAGTTATAGCGCACACAGAAACACGCACATACAGAAACTCACTCACGCACGCCCATTCCTGTCATATTTCACAAACACGCATTAAGGACAGGGTTAAACGGGAATGCCTTCTGTAAACAGAGGTCTACAGTTTTCTTCACAGATCCAGTGTTTATCCACAATGAAAAACAACTAAGAAAGATTTCGTTTTATGACAGCCAATTTTTATCTTTCGTCTGACTGAATTAAGGATAAGGGAAGAACTATTGTAGGCGGATCTAATCATAACTGTAATGGGATTCAGTGTGTCAAAACTCCATGGATTCTGAGGACCGTATTCTCCAAAAAAAAAAAAGAAAAATCATATACGTCAAGTAAACGTATTATTATTCACTCATTTCGTCCTCCACATGAGGGTCGCAGGGGAGCCGAAGCCAATCCCAGCTGACATAGGGCAGGGTGCATCCTAGACAGGTCACCAGTCCATCACAGGGCAAATACACAAAGACAAACAACTAGGGACGCACCCATACAGTGTCAGTACCGTGCACTCATATTTTTAGGCATAAAACTAAAATACTGCTACACCCGATACCACTTAGCATATCTTCAAGTGAGCTGAGCAGCAGCAATTAGCGGATGTGTCACAATGTCAGCAGTTTGGAAATACTTTAAGATAAGCAAGGATGACAAATGGAGAGCAGATTGTAACCTGTGCTCTGCTAGACTGTCAAGAGGAGGAGGAGGAGAAAAGTACATCCTTCAACACGTCATTTGATAAAACCCTCTTAAGAACCACCACGAAGCACAGCAAAGGATTTGACGCTAAATATTAAGTATACATTTGAATCTAATTCAGGTCTTTCTTTTCATATACTTTTGCTCACCTAAAAATGTGGTGTCCCATTACAAACGAGGCTATCCTCTAAGTTGTTAAAAATATCTGTATGTAAATACCTGGGAAAATAAAAACTGAATTAGTGATATTCTGTCTTTTATTCATATTTAGCTGTCAGACTCGAATGTTTTAAGTGAAAAGCAAAAATAAATGGATAGTCCTCACTCTTCCAATACTATAAGAGACTATAAATGTTTAAGCAGCAGCAATCGTATCTAATGTTGTGTTTTGTTTACAGTGAAAGTTATGAAAGTTGTTTCTAAATTTTTATTATTAACTTCTCAGTATTGCAGTTACACAAATTTAAGTAATTGTACTTGAACTCAGGAGAATACAAAGAAAACCCAAGTCCACACGGGGAAGAACATGCAAACTCCACACAGAAAGGCTGTTGCTTGAATTGGGATTTGCACTTCTTCTTCTTGGTATTATTTTGTTTTTAATGCTGTAACATTATATTTTTTTTCTGCCCCATATATGTTTAACTTTTTTTCTCCTAAATTTTCCCAAAAGGTAACAGGTAACACATTGAATAGAATAGAAGAGGACACAAGGGATAGGGCTAGATGGAGGCAGATGATCCACTGTTGTGACCCTTAAAGGGGTCACAACAGTGGATCATCTGCCTCCATCTAGAATAGAATAGAATAGAATAGAATAGAATAGAATAGAATAGAATAGAATAGAATAGAATATTTCTTTTTGAGAAAACTGATAAGATCATCAAGCAACTTCAGTTTCAGTAAGCATGAAAAATAACATCCATGATCCTTGCTCATAATATAGTAAGTTTTATCAACATATTGTTCCAGTAATTGAACAACAGCAGTATTAAAAAAATAAATAAACTTGGAGCACAAATCTCTGCCAAGGCTGCTTAGTGTCTGTATCTGGATCACCACCAACATCGAATCATTTCTTCCTTGGGGCATAACCTACATTCACTGAAAACTCCATCCCAATGTGTTATTTACTTTTTGAGTTATGTTCCTCCAAACAGACAGAGAGACAAACAAATAAACACACATATGTGAGCAAACGCATAACCTCCATAGATAGATAGATAACTGTAGATAACTGGGAAAAAGTTTAGACACATTAAATCATATACACCCAGACAATATGCAGACATGCATTTTATAGATATAGTATACTACCTGTGCACAGACATACTGTACATAAAATGAGGCAAAACTGCCCAAATGAAATAAGGCGAAACACACAAAAAAAGATACGATAAAAGGGAATGTGATTACTGATACTGAGCAACAGTAGCTCAGTGGACGAGCAAGTCAACTTTCCTTCTCCGGAAATACAGCCCTTATAGTCCTCTAATTCACACACACGTGCACACATTTCTGCACAGCATAATGCATTCCTCACCCTAACCCTTACCCATCGCAACTAAATCCCTAACCCCGACCCTTAACCTACCCTAACCCTAAAACTAGGCTTTAATCCTTATGAATCCTTTAAGGAGTATTTACATAGTGCTTTTCTAGTCTCAATGACAACTCAAAGCTGCTTTACACTACAGTTTTGCCAATCACCCATTCACACCCATTCACTCACAGTTTCATACAGCCCGTCAATGTACAGCACGTTTTCTATCACACTCCTTTTATACCCATTCACGCACTGTTGGGACAGCCATCAGGAGCAATGTGGGGGTCAAGTGCCTTTTTCCAGCATGTAGATTAGCAGAACTGGGAATCAAACCCACAACTTTCACTTTGTCCTCATTTTCGCAAAATGTCTTCGCCGCTAGACATTTAGCGGCGAAGTAGTCAAAATGGTCCTCACAAAGATATATTGTACACACAGATAGAAAAACAGCTGTTTCCATATATGTACTGTATATAATTGGACGGTAAAGCCCCCCCTCCATGAGTTATTCTGCTTTGTAATCAACACCTACAGGCAACGTGGTGTGGTAACTATTCATAAAATCACCTGCTAAAAACATTAGTATTAACCTACTCTAATGATTCAGCTGCATTTCTGCACAAGGAGTGCATACAAAAAGCCCATTAATCTATTCACTCAAATACAGTATGTGTGCATGTTACAAAACTCACTCTGCCAATTGCTATGAGGACGATCACTTTTGTTATACTTGATTTATTGTAGTAAATACTCTTTTCTTCCCAAGTGGGTTGAAAGCTTAGTGTGAGAGGCTATGGACCAAGGTATATGCCAAATGAATGCAGTGTAATTCATTAGGTATTGTGTTTGGTTAAATTAAAGCCTTAATGATAGCCTTAATTAAGTTTCTATTTTTAGAAAAATGTTTCTCTGAGGCAAGTGAAAACTTATGGGAACTAGAAAGATGTTGTGATAAATCTACTTTATGCGCAACTGTTTGGAGTCTCCAAGGCCAGCTACAGCTTCACTCATAGCCAGCAGTTCTTTATTGAAATTCTCTGTGGGTCAATATAACTTTGATTGAAAATAATGCCAAAAAATACAACCCCTCCTTGTTGAATTTCTCCCTAAATCCCTTACTGTCCGTAATACTTCCAAAAAAGAAACTTTCCAAATGCAGTCATACAGTAGATGCCTTAACTTGTCCTTGTATCATTCAGAGAGAGAGAGAGAGAGAGAGAAGACAACAATGTATCTTGTTCTAAAAATGTAACAAAATACAACAAACATGGTAAAGACATATTAAAGCTTTACTTTGGGCAAAACGCTACTGTAAGTGTTGTAATTTAACATGCTCACAGTTGTAATATTAGTGAGCAGATGTGAGCTAAGATCTTACCAAGATATTTTATCCTTAATAATCAAAGCACATTAACATTTTTATTAATTAACAGGTAGTAAATGCTTACTACCTGTTAATTAATTTACAGTTATTGTTACCTGATAGTGACACTAGAAGAAGGACAAGATTGCTAGGGATTACAATTAAATCTTGAAAAATTAGGATGGAGTCACAGCACCGATCTCGTGCAAAGAAAAGAATGAATGATGTCGTGGCAATTAAAATAAAAAAAAATCAGCCCATTTCTGACAATGAGATAATAAGTATAGCTCGCAAGTATATCATCATCAGGCATGTCTCTATAGACTTCACAAAGATAAAGCCTGTCTATGAAGAATTAATGAGCCATGAATCATTGAACAATATAAGAAAAAAATAACCAGTTTCCCATCTGCAGACTGCATGTTGCATGTAGCAGAGTGAACAAAGAGACAAATGGTCTGACGTGGACATACCATGAATAATGAGGGCAACAGATATCAACTAACTAAAACTATAATATTAAAATTATTATTGTTGCTGTACAGTTTGTATTTTCATCACAGTGGAATTCTGCTTTTCATCTTGATGTTAAAGGTCCCTATAACAATGTGTTTATTGGCAGAAACTAAATGACTGTGTTGTATAGAAAGTATAAAAATGCATTCGAATAGAATCTGGCTTCATATATTAGAGCTGATGCTTTTTTTTATTTTAAGATTATGCTTGGATGCAGTACACTATCTTGTGTTGAGGCGGATCTCACTTCCCCAACCTCGAAAGGCTCCACCCACATAAACTCAATAAATAAACCAATTAAGATGAAGGAAATAGCAGATTCATTATTATTCTTTAAAGCCACTATATCAATAGAAGTTTAATCAGCTGATGGACAGCTTGACACTGGACAAATTGGTGACAGTGACACTGGTTCTGGTTTGTAGAGGCCACCGTTGTTCCCTGATATAGAGAGGAATGAGCAGAGGAGTCCTTCATTTAGCCCAATCTGCAGTCTCCTCTTTAAATTCAATTCAATTCTATTTGTATTGTGCCAATTCATAACATGTGATACATAAAAGTCATTATATCAAGGCACTTTATTTGGTAAGGTCAAGAGCTTACAATTCTTATAGTGAAACCCGACAGGAACACAATGAATAAGCACTTGGCAACAGTAGAGAGGAAAAAAATCTCCCTTTTAACAGGAAGAAGTCTCTGACAGAAACCGACTAATGTCACTATTTCTTACAAACCTGAACATAAAGTTAGTGTTTACCACAAAAAAGGTATGATCATTATATTCTTTACACTGGATTCACACGCACACATCATGTAAATGCTTGATGATGGGCATTTTGTTGAACAATTATTGTGTTTGGACTTTTTGTTGTTCTGTTCTCTTGACCCCAGGTTTTTAGTTCTCTACCATTTTCTGTTCTTTGTTTCTTGTTGTATTTTGAAGTTTCCCTTGTTTGTAACAGTTTTGCTTCCTGTCCTGTCTTCCCTGATTGTCTGACCCACCCTAATGGTCCTCAATGTCTGCGTTGGTTCATTTTGGTTTGTTTGGTTTGTCTGTTTAGGTCATGTCTCAGTCTCATCTGTTGCTCTAGTTTTTATGTGTTCCTGGTCTTCTCCCTGTGTTTCTGCTCCATGTAGTTTTTTATGTTTAATGTTTTGCCATTATGTTAGTTCCCTTTATTTATAAAAGATTCCATTTTTAATATTTTACAAACTGCAACTCTGTTTTTTACACCTATTATAGAATTAACCAACTTTTTTTCAATTACAAAAACACTTTTTTTGGGAACCATCTTCATAGGAGTGTGTGGTGGACATAGAGGAGGACAGGGTCTGTGTGCCTGCTGCCACACATCTCAGCCCCAGAACTTCAGTCACTGGTTCAGGCTTGCACCAAGGACTTTTCAGCTGAACATCCACAGTGAAATTCAGCTGCCGAGCTCTTCAGCCTTGCTGCTGCCCAGCTTAAACTCTTCGGACATTAACTCCACTTGATTTTGAGGAGGGAGAGAGCGAGAGTGGGGAGCAGTGCAGGGGGCGTGGTCTGGTTGTGTAATCTGACACCAAGTTGCATCTGTGTGAGGTGCTCAGTGAGAGGAGCCTCTCAATCGCCCGCACCGCAGTTCCATCCGTGGACAGAAATGCAACAGAGCGACACCTCCGACATTTATAAAAGGGAGAGGAGTCTTAGACAACAGGGTGATAGAAGCTTGTACCAGTGACGCAAGCAAGGACGAAGAAAGCCAATGTTATGATGAACGCAGTAGCTGGTTTTCGACCAGAGAGGGTAGTAGATATGGTGATTTTATGTATAATTTCAATACTTCACATTAAACAGATTTGCACATGAATCAACAATAACATACACTTGAAAAAAAAGGTGGTTAGGGGTTTAGTTTCACTTAAATACGTTCTCAAATTACGCCGCTTTTAACTCATAATATTTTTTTTATTTTTTTTATTTTTATCAGAGTGACAGATTGCATCCTATCCTTTCATTCTCCTATTAGATATTCATATTCAGTCAAAAGGCATGATGTGGCTTACAGCCATTTATATCCCTGATTGTAGCCGCTTCAGAAGCTTGCACTGTTGCTTTGTAGAGACGTCCCACTCTATGAAGTCCTCTCACTCTGCCAGTGTTTTTTCTGTTGTGGTGATTTGGCTGCAGGGCAAGAATAGACTGGAAGAGGAAGGTGCATCCTAGAACAACTGGCAGACTGAAATCAAATTTAATATCATTAAAGTTCTTTAAAAGTGACTGGAATGCACTAAAAAGGCAATAGTTGCAGTTATATGAGTAGCTGCTGATACTAAAACATGGAAATATCACAGTTTGACCTTTGTAAAGAGCAACTCTCTCCCAAGAAGACACTTAGAAAACAGTAAAACCTTGTTAAAACTCTTGTTAAAACGGGGAAAATTCATCTGTGTGTGAAATTCAGCTGTTTTTAGCTCACAGGCTGGATTTTCAAGAAAGTTTTTATTAATTTGTGAAAAGAACCTCACAAGTGCAGCAAATAAATCTTTATCATAATAATAAAAGAACTAGCTGTTGACTGATGATTGGATAGGTGGCATTTAGCATGTGTGGAAGGTCTGCTCTATTTGGGCTGTAAAAAGCATTAGCTTTCAGTGGAAAAAACTGGCAGAAGGAGCAGGTGTGAGCCTGTTGCTAAGCAGCACCACAAAATTTCAAAGATACCGCTGGAAACAAGGCCCAATCAGCATTAATATAAAAATAAATTGATGAGCACTTCACTGTGACATTTTAAAACAGAGGCTGTGGATACATAGAGACATATTGTGGAAGCAAAGGAGCCAAAGTCAATCAGTTAAAGGAGGATGGCTGCAGTTGTTGAGTAAATAATTGTTTTGTTTTATGTTGGGTTTTTTTAACATCAAAAAAAAATCTTTAGTCTGTGTCTTATAGCAGGCAAAAGTATATTTGGAAGCTCCTGACAAAATTCGAAACATTTTTGGAATTGAAGCTCACATTGGACAACATGCCTGTCCATCAAGAGCTATTTGTACAAAAACAACCTATTTTTCGCAACCACAAAGCTTCTGTGGTGGCAGATCTGCTTACCCAAATGTACTACATATACCACATATAACACATTGACTGTAGGTTTTTAAAAGTCACTGCTGAAAACTTTTTAACGACCATTACATTCTGCACGGTCATTGAACTGTACTAATGTAAAGTTCACTTGTTTGTGAATATACTGTATGTTTTAACACATATTGTATGTGGGAGTTTTATCAGTTGTTATGTTGTGTTAGGGTAAATGTAGCTGTGTAGGAGACTTCTAAAAGGACAAGCACAGGGTATGGAAGTTTTAGCAGAAGCACTATTCAGGACTCATGCTGCTATATTTTGGTTTGTTTGAGTGAGGCAGTGTGTAGGAGGTTTACAGCCCGGTCATACTGTTGACTTAAATAACACACACATTTGTCATGTGAAAATATAAAGTTACTTCTACATACTGAACATGCATTTGGTAAATTATATACAGTGTATATTTTGATGATTATACTTGATAATATTTGTGACTAAAAAAGATGAACATGAACAAGATGATTCCATGAATATAACAGGTTTGAAAAGTTTGATAAATAGAGCAAATGTCTTCCAACACACGAGAGGTCAGAGAAACAGCCATTTTGACTGCTATAAACACCTGAAAAATAATAATGTGTCTTATCAAAAGGGACATTTTATTGTGGTTTTTGGGTGCACTATTTCACTTACCACTGATACAAGTGTGGTTTTTACAAAGTGTACTTCTCATCTATGTCAAATATCAAAGGGCAGTATATTCTGTGATTAACTGCAATCAATCATCTTATCATCTTAAATATAAAACAATAGCATTAACTTAAAGGAAACATGGTATTCCAATGTTGTGGGGACCTAAATCTATTTACACAGTCACATTATGGGGACTTGTCTTCCTTATGGGGACAAAAGTCAAGTTCCCATGACGTAAATCACTAAATTTTAAGGTGAAGACGTGTTAAAGTTAGGTTAGGTTATGGTCAGGGTAAGGATTAGGCCAGTGGTAATTATGGTTAAGATTAGAGAATGTCTTCAGGAAATAAATATAAGTCAGTCACAGAAACCAGACTGTGTGTGTGTTTGAATTAGAGGCATTTCTATTGGATAAAATCTGAACCATCAGGAACTGAATATAAATTGTTTATGTCTGAATATGAAGCACTCAATTTGAAACAGAATTGAAAAATTTGAATAAGTGTTTTAAAATTAGAATTCAACATCACTTAAAACAGAATATATTGGTCTGAACATGCCTTGCAATAAATTTGAAAGTTCATTTCATTTTGTTGAAAAAAATCAGCTCCCTAATTCACTCTCTCAGTTCAGTTTCACTTCTCTCAATGCAAATTCAGTTCTTCATATTCTTCTTCAAAAGAAGCGTCATATATTTGTACAATATGTTATAAGCTGGGCCGACTCTCTAATGCTACTTTTCCACTACACAGTTCCAGCCCAATCAGTTCGGCTGGTACTTCTGACGGGCGGAGCCTCTGAATACGCACCTGCAACTCATCTCTCTGCTTCTTAAACCCTGGTTCATGCTTCCACGGTTGTCAGGACGTCAAGTCATGTACCGTGGTAGCGTCTCAGCACCTCCAGTTTTTGCCGCTGACTCATTAGTAGATTGATTTCCTTTTTGTTGCCTTTTAATAATTCCTTCTTTCTTCTTCTTTCTTCTTTCATCACACTCAGACCATTCCCTCAACTATTAGACCTCAGATAATATTCTCCATCAGCTTTAAATTCTCTCTGGACGCTCAAAACTATTGTCCCGTGATGCTCTCTGCACTTAAAAAATAAAATTGATTGAGGAATTGATATGATTTAGCAAGACTAACCAACCAACAGTAAACCTGCAAATTGATGTGTCCTCCACAGAAAAGGCAGAGTAATGTCAGTTCAGCAGGAACAGGAATATTATAATCTGCTGGCACTTCAACTCAAATACTAATCAACATTGCACTACAACCCCACATCATCTCTATGACCAATCAAACAAATGAATGTGTTCCTTGAATATTCTTAGCGTCTGCATGAGACCTTTTTTAATGGCCCTGCTCAAAAAAAAAAAACAAATCTAAATTTAAACACAGCTGAACCCCCACAAGACAGACTCACACATGCTGATGCATTCTGTTGAAACAAACAAAAGCAATCTCACACCAGCAAATAACCCTGGGAGGAATTACAGCATCCGGGAAATAAACAATGGTAAAACACAGAGGGCTGAGAATACACACAGAAAATCCTAAACAAGTCTGAGCATAGGAGTCACATCTTAGGTGTGATTTAGGATCCTGTGCAAAGTAAGGACAAAAATTAAACCTCAGTGAGGTTGACCCATTTCTTCTACATAGTGTGACTGGTTGAAAAACGGGCCCTATTTAGGATGTAATTATGAGTTTTGTTTAATTTTAAAAAAATACCTCAGCAAATGTAGAATGTTATGATACGAAGTAGCTATTCAGTGGTGAATACAAATGCCTGTCTGCCCCAGGTTTTAAGTTCATAAAGTGAGCCTTTGTCTGAGCCATTCTATAACAAGGTTTTTCTCTTATAATAATGAGTAGAGATAGATTTATTAGTCTCTTTTATCCATATACAAAATTATACATATTGTGATAAAAATAAATAAAAAAGAATATCCTATTGGCTGTCTCTTTGGTTACACACCAGCTACTGCATTCAAATGCTGCCATGGCTTTCTCAGTCCACTCTTACGTCACTAATATGCTGTTTCTTCACCTACTTGTCCAATTGCTGTAAAGCTCATTGTCCTAGACATTGTCCCCCCCATCCCCCCAGTATAAACGTAGGAGCAACTTCTACATCTCCATTCTCTCTCCACGCTCTAAGTGAATTGTGAGAGATTGAGATATTTTACTAATGTTGCACCTAATTAGTGGTGATGATTTTCCACACACCTGCAACTTGGTGTCAGATTCACAAGCAAGCCACATCCTCTGAACTGCTCCCTACTGCTCTTCCCTCCTCACTCAGCTCTCAGCCCATTTCTTGGCATTTTTTTCAAAATCAGGCATTGGGTGGAGTTAGCCTCAGCAGAGGGTGTTTTTTTGTTACCCTATAAAGATTGGTATCATCCATTAAAAAAAAAATAATTTGACTTTTAATCAAATTCTGGCCATTCTACTAATATAAAGTCAACCATAGACCAGTGAACCAGCACAAAGAAATGGTAACGAGTAAAGGAGCCATAAAACCCAGGCAAACAGAGGAACAGTGTTTACCATTAGTTCAGTAAGCTGATGAACGTAAAACCCATTTTAGGAGGAACATTTAGCCCTAATGTTAAAGTGCACACCAAGAAATTTAAGAGAATATAAAGGAGCCTCATTACCCGTGTTAGTGTGCAACAGTGAGGGAGTGCAAACAGCACTGGTGTGTGTTGGTGATTGGAGCACACAAACAGGATTTCCAAGGATGGGTAAAAGTAATTTAGTTTAATGTAAATGCAGACTTACATTATATGTGCCTGCTTATGCCACCTGTTTTCAGAGGTGAACCACCCACTGAACATCTGTCTCAGTTACTGTATTTAATGCTCTTGAATAGTGAGAAGTAAACATCACTAGGCTGAAGGGAAGCACAGACAATCTGTATGTATACAGTACATGGTGCGAGAAAAAAATATTGTGACTAAAACCGGACATTTAAAACACATGTTAGTCCATACTAAATGAAATCTAAAAATCAGGCTAGCAAGACAAGATAATGCGGTTGGGAGTTGAATTACTATTGCATGTATATAATCAAATGGATCTTAACAGGTCAAGGAAATGTTTGGACTTGACCCAGAAAAAATAGTCCATTGCCAGAAGGCAAAAACAGCAAGAAAAATGTAAAATCCCAGCCTTTTCTCATTCTGAGAGCAATATATATACTGCCGCTCTGTCATATCCCCTGGCATCGCCTTACTAAGTATTAGGGCCACACATTTTTTATTTTTACTTCAGTTATTTTACTGGAAAGGAGAAGGAGAGGACAAAGGAGAAGTGATCAGAACCACCAGCTGTGCTCAGTCAAAGTGTACCAGACCTTGAGATCAGGTTAGGAGCTGTTTAATGTCAGTGGTGCTGAAATGAAGCCTATAGAAAATATGAGACTGAAGCAAGTGGGAATAATTAAAAAATCAACACCATGTTCCAAAATAATATATATTTTTTTTTTTGCATTTTCATTTTTCTTCTTACAAAATGGTGTCATGTCGACAGAAAATTTAATATAAGATATGATGGCACACATCCATAGACCTTATAACAGATTAGAGAGAGACTCTTCATTCCAGACCCCCATTTGCACACACAGTAGCCCTGTAATATCCTTTTGTGTCACTTTCAGAGGCATACATGGGAGAGCAATGGGCCTACACACACATACACTACTACGTTGCACTTCTGTGTAGTTGTCACCACACGGAATATAACTCGTGTCTGACACTGACTGTCCAGATTCAGGGGTAGCGAAGTAGAGATTAAAGTCAACTTGATATACCAACTTTATTATTAACGATATTTTGAGCTTAATTTTGAAATGATGACTTTGAAGTATACTCCATCATACCTTAAAATGCACATTTATGATTTATTATGCATGCTTGCTATTCACTCTGCATCTACATCTACATCTAAATGAAGAGTGAATGTCTCGCTTTTCATTAAGGCAAATACTTAGAGACATGGATTTCTTATTGGAAAGTTGTCTTATATAATTAAGTCCTATTTTTTATGTTTCACAGCAAGATGTAAGCACAGGTTTGACCACCCGCAGGGCATTTCTGTCTGACACACTCCTGCTGCAGGGTCAATAGCTGGGAACCACCCTTCTTTGACGTTTCATTCCTTTAATCTTCGGGTGTTGGAGTAGCGGCAGGGACGTCTCCCTGTTGACCTCTGCAGCTGAGATTATGATCTGTCTTTCCCCCAAGTCATGTCTTTGTTACGGAGCCAGAGCCAGTAGCTCCCCTGCTCTGCCTCCTCTGGCTGGTCTTTCAGGGCCGTCCTAGAGACTTGGGGAACCGCTGGGTGCAGGTTCCAGTGAAGCCTCTACAGCCAACTTCTGATGGATAGTTGTAAGCTCTCCAACCAGCCTGCATGCATGCAGCTGCGTGCTCAGCATACTTCGACCTACTCTCAAATGCTGCCTTATTGCTGAACTGATAAGGTGGTGACCGCCATCCAAAGCCTGGTGCACCAACCCCACAACTTCACAGTGCTTCAGATAGTTTATGGCCTGGTGTAGTCCCTGTGATATATCCCATTTTCTTCCCATACATACTTGGAATTTGGCATATTGCATCACTGAGTCAGACGAGTCTTTCAACTCAAACAGGAGCCTCAGCTTCTTCAGTTTAACGGCCAAGCGGATTAATTTCATCAGAAGTCTCAAGCTTCGCTTGGGTTGGTCTGCCAAGCATGGAATCTCCAACCATTCACTGAGAATGTTGTCCTGGCTCTTTAGCAGATCAAGAGACTGCAGGACTTGGATGGCTTTATCTTCATCCTCGCCCATATCACCAGTTCCGCAAGCCTTTTCAGAAGCCTTATGGTGTATGCTGCAGTCTGAATGAATGTTGTGACATTATCCATGTTGCTCCGTAGAGCAGGGCAATCACTGACCTGATGGGGATCTGACTCCTCTGACCATCTGTCTTACCCAATGACCTCAAAAGCTGCTGGGAACAGTATGGGAGAGAGGTAGCACCCCAGTGCTATTCCTTTCCCTAGCTGGTGCCACCCAGTTGTGATTTCTGAGGTTGAGTAGCAGACTGGGGGTTGTTGAAGTAGCTGGTTTTGAGGCTCTGGATGCACAGTGGAATGTGGAAGAAGCTGAGAGCAAACCCAATAAGCCGGGGGGAGGACAGACCCAGAGTGCTCCACACAGCCTGGAAATCCTGGAACACCTGCTTTCTGGCAACTGGTGTTGATGTACTTGTTTCCTAGGAGGTAGCTGGTCATGCCATGCTTTGTCATCACGGAGAATTTTTCTTCCCTTCCACATTCACAAGAGTAATGCCTCTATATTGGCTGATGTAACCAGAGTTTTTCTCTTTCGGGATGAAAATTGTAACTGCCCTGCACCATGATGTTGGTATGGATACAAAAATACAGTGGAAACATTTCACCACTGTTACAGTTTCTGTCGCATATGTCACAAATACAACACGTCCAATTGGTTTTCAAAGTAAAACCACTCAGTTTCTTGGTTGTTGCCTTTCTTGGAGTTGAACACATCATTCAATACATCGATTCCCCACTAGTGGTTGTATAGAGGGACAAAGACAGTTGTCCAAGTAAATTGCGTAGCTTAGCTGCAACCTTTGTGCGAGGAAACTGTGCATGGACATGTACTGAATGATTCAGCTGATGGACATCTAACAAAGGAAGGACAAGTTGATTTTCACAAACTAATGCCATGTCTTTACACTTTTCTGCAGTGCCACGCCTTCAACGGGCTTTCGACGTCGCAGCTGTGCAATCCTCAGCCTGAAAGGTCCCAATTAAGTTTGTTGCTGCTACTGCAGCAGCACCATCTCTGCTGGACAGAAAATTGGTGAGATGGATGTCCTCAGTGAGCGCAAGAGCCCTAAATCTACAGGAGGAGAAGTACCAACTAAAAACTGTGAAAATAAATGACATGAAAAATGGATATTATCTTTATAACCGCATGCTTTTCAATGGACGCCTAGTGTAAGTGATATGTTGATTCATTAGAGCCACCAGTTTCATGCTCACATTTACTGTAGCTTGTTGAAAATGGAAATCTGTAAATTGGGCTCGGTGCGGAAGCCAACTATGGAAGTTCCTTCCCTGTGGAGGGTGACACTTTATTATCATTGTTCATCTTCATCACTGTCACCATAATTGTCTTTGTGAGGTTCTGCTATTTTTCTGGCTTTGCAGATGTAAACAACACAGCAGTGAAGTGTGAGGAGCAGTGATTTGCATAAATAGATACTGTCCTGCAGCAAGGAAAAAAGCTGTTTCTGGTCGATCAAATAGTGTGAGCCTGATACACATGTGTAATAACACAGATATGGGTCCAATCAATAATGTCAAAACACAGGGGATGCCCACTACTTTGTTTGCTCTTGACTTCTGTAGGTCTGGGAGATGTGGACCTCCTGTCAAAATTTAATGAACTTTGTCACAATATGAGCCTGTGGAAAAGCTGTAATTTTTGTGATGGACACCTAACAACGTAACATGTAAATAACATTAATATAAACAAGTGAATTACATGCAAACCAAATGAGTGTCAAATAAGTTCACACAGTGTCTATTAGCTCCACACGACTCTCTCTCTGTGTTTCTCAGCATTGCATGCCATGTGCCAAATGAAACACAAGTGCTTCATTTGGCACTTGTAATCCAATTCACATCTTAATCTTATAAACTCTAAAAAGCAGTGCTTAAAGTGGACCAGTACTGTCCTGTACGCAGTATTGTCACTTCTTAATTTTACTATTTTGAGGATTGACACTTTTATTTGTGTACTGACACTTCTCACAACATGCTGGTACTCCAGTTCAACACTTGTCACAACATTCACCCATTGTGACAAGTGTTAAGTGTTTGTTTCTAGTGTCTAGAATTTTTATTTTTACAATATCTGTTGGAAGAGTTTCATTATTTTATTTATTCTTAAATCATTTTTGGAAATGTTAAGGATAATCTAAATATACAAGTTTGCAAAATGTGTAAAATAAGTCCTGGTTTAATTTGGACTAAATATTTAAATAAACAGATATTGTGAACATTACTAACATCTTCTGTCATCCTTTATTTACTGAAAATGTTCATCACATTGTGTTTAATGGTTTAATAATTGCTGGCATAGAGGGGCACAGCTATTGCAATGTACATACAATAGTACAAATCAGGAGCACAGCATCAGCCTTGATGAGAAAAAGCTAAATAATAAAAAGCAAACAACTGGCCAGCTATTACTGTTTTTAGCTCGGTTCAAATGCAGAAGCACTTCAGCTCAAAATGTCATTTGGAGTTTTTCTGGGGCACAACAACAATGCACTTTTTATCACTTTGTCAAACTTGTCCAGCAGTGAGTGTTTATTTCATTTCAATCTACACACCTTTTCAAAAATTGCTAAATAAACTGTACAAACACAATGCTCTACAAAGTAATCTATGAAAAACAAGGCTGACCAACACATCATCTTGCAGGAAGTTAGTACACTGTGTTGAAGCAGAGCTGTTCTTAGTAAGCCTCTTTTTTTTTTGCTTTGGCACCTCTTCTGCCTAAACAGACCGGCTTAACTAAAATTAATTTTCAGTCTGCCCGACATGAAGCACATGTTAACCACCCTGGATGGCATTACCATGGCCTGTAGTTCTACTGTAGAGAACCTTGGAGTAATTTTCAACTCAGATTTGTCATTTGACTCACACATACAAGTTTAAAAGCCTTCTTCCACCTGTACAACATAACAAAAATCAGAAACATCCTGTCATTAAGGGGTAAGAAGCTTGTTCATGCCTTTATTACATTTAGACTAGATTATTGTAACTTATTATCAGGATGCTCTAAAAAGTCTCTGATGAGTCTTCAGTTGGTTCGGGATGCAGCAGCACAGGGACTGGTGATATTTTACGTCAGTTGTAACAAACAATACCATTTGCCAACTGTAGGGGGACCCCAAGAGCAAATCCTACATTGTATTACTTTAATTTGATGAACATCTGATGAACATCTGATGGGCAGTAAAATGCCCTGACATCACAATAGGCTTAAGTGCTATGACTGTGTGCTCACGCAGCACAAATACACACACATTCACCAGTAGCCATCTTACAACTATCTCACAACCCATTTCTTCCTGTAGAACTAAAGCAGGACACACACACGCACACACGCACACACATACACAGATGAAAACAGATATATCATTGTCATGTCAGATACTGCTTCTCTTCACTGAGATTCTTGTCTAAATCAAAAATCCATTACTACATTCATTTTGTCATTGGTCATAATAGGCACAAATCTGAGATCAATGCATTGTTGTGGGTTAATAAACGAGCAGAGCAATAAAAATTGACTGTTGGCTTTGATTGTGATTATGTGATAGTCTTGTACAACACATACTTTTTGTGACACTGACATATTTTCTATTTCATGAAAATGAAAGAGGAGCCGTGAGCAAACAGAAACTGTAGATATAGATAGGGCAGTCTAAAGTTGGGAACACAGAGGTGTGTCATTTTCCCATAAAACTTTATGTAATTTTATTTTTAAAGGAGCTCTCTGGTGTTTTGTGCAATGTTTTGTTGTGATTGCACAGAACAGCCATTACTGAGACCCGAGAAAGTCAGACAAACACAAACAAAACATAGACTATAAACAAAGAACACTTCAGCCAGATTATCTAAACCAGAGACTGAAAGCCCACAATGGCTGTAACTAGAGAAGGCAATTTGTGAAGAAATTGGAGTGGGATTGCTGCCTTTTGCCTGAGATGAAGCCAGTATGGCATGCTGCATTGAAGTGGTATGAATGAGATGTTGAAATGACGAGTTCTAATACTCTAATTTCTAAGTGAACATCTGAATGTTGAGAAAAAAGTTTAAAATTTGTGCAAAATGAGGGATTGAGAGTAGGAGCTATATCCAAAACCTGAACACATCCAATTAGGGCTGTCACCGTAATTGCAAAAATGTAATAGTGTGGTATGAACGAGACTATTGCAGAGAAAGACAAGATACAGGACAACTGCACGACATCACCTTGTATTAAGGCTGGTTCCAGCAGAAAGAATATGCACTGCACTGAACAGCAGTGCGTGAAAAGGTGAGGTGCTGCAACAATGTATTGTGTCAGTCTGTGTCTGGATTTGCGCTGTTTCGACTACTTGATTTGATGCCATTAAAAGAGCAACACGATACTACTTTACAGCTTACGTCGCGTCATTTAACATAATGAGGAACTGTGCTTCATAATTTCAGTTGCTAAATACTCAAAAGTATACATTCTCCTTAAAACATTTAATAACTACATGGTAATATGTTTTTATAATTTCAATTATTTTATTTTTTTATTTTAATTTTTCTTATCTTTTCTTCTTTGTCTTCTCCATCCCAAATTATTTTGGGATGCATGAAAACCTTTAAAACTTTGCCCAAAATTCAGAAACTACCCAGTCCAAAAACATGCAGATTTTGGGGATTAGGCCAACTGGACACTCTAAATTGCCCGTAGGTGTGAATGTGGGAGTGGATGGTTCTCTGTCTTTATGTGGCCCTGTCCAGGGTCCCCCACCCCCCCACCCCGAGAAGTGAGCATCTAAAAATCACAAAAAAAACACAGAGACGTGTGGGAGAGCAAGTGCCCTCCCTTCCAACCAGAATTCATTCTACATCCACAATATCTCAAGCAAATTAACATTATTGTATGGAAATGTTTGGATGACTAGGATTTGGCCAAATAAAATGAAGGATGATGTTTCATTCATAAACATGTTACCACAGAGTCAGCCGCTGGGGTGTACTCTTAGTTCCAGTCCCAAACCCAGATAAATGGGGAGGGTTGTGTCAGGAAGGGCATCTGGCGTAAAAAACCTTTGCCAAATCAAATTATGACTCACTGAGAAAGTTACAAAGATAAAGTTTCCCAAACCTGAGTCCTCCAGCTGCCTGAACCTGACAACACAATGGACTTAGGATGAGAGATGTGGTCCATCAGAGTTAAAACACTCTATAGCAACAGTTCACCCTGATGTCCATGTCTGACAGCAAGTGAACCCAGAGTGCAGATACAGGCTTGAAGAAAAATCTCAAAGTCATTATTTATTTAGTACTTACAGCAGGCGAAGCACACAAGTGAATCCAAAAAAAGCAACATATAGGGTCTTTGTCAAGGTCAGAATGCACAAGGGGTAATAGAAAACTGGCAGGGAACAAACAGAAACAGAGATTATACTCGAAAGCCAGTAGAGATAACAAGACACAAGTGAAAACAATGGGAGTAACTACTGAGATGGGAAACACAGAAACAGGAAGTAAAACTAGATGAAGACATCAATCACAACTGCTTTTGATGGTCTCAATGTTAAATGGTCTGTATTTAGCTTTTAGGCCTGATGACCACTCAAAGCTGCTTTATACACTACAACTGTCATGGTCTATTTCCGGGCTCTTATTTTTGTGAACTTATTTATTTCCTGTAGAGTGTGTTTTTGTTTTGTAAAGTTAATGGCTCAATCCCTAGCTTCAGCTCTGATGTATAATGTCAGTATACAGTATAACGTCAGGTTTGTAAATTATGCTCCCATTTTGAGACATAAAACACAACACATATGAGTTGCAGTTAATGCGCCTGAGCTGAATTGATTTGCAATACATCAATATGGTGCTGGCCAAATCACGATTTTGGAGGTTACTAAACTGGAGGTCGGATTCTTATGGGTGATGTCTGGACTGTTGTAGAAAACACAGTATAAAAAACACAGTATAAAAGTATAAGTATAAAAACACAGAAACATAATGGTTGGATTCTCTGCCATTTTTATTATGAATTATAATAACAATTATATAAATGAGAAAGAAAAGTAAATACATCATTATTTTTTGAAAGTTGTTCATGTTAGAGCAGCGTTTCCAAAACCTGGGAGATTATGGGGACCCACTGTTTACAGATGGCAAATCTTGACCCACATTGTTATATAAATCTCGAAATGAGCCAATTTGTGCATAATTTAGTGACTAATTCACAGCTATAGCTGTAAAACCTAGCATACCATTGGCCCTATTAATCCAACCATTTCCAAAAGACGTTTTAATAAATTCATTATTTTTAAATTTTATGCATGTTATTTAACATATACACATAACTCTGAAGTAAAACATTGGGAAAATCTGGCAAATTTGTTTGTTGGGGGGATGTTTGTTTTCACTCTTTTTGTACAATTAAAACTTCTGAGTTATTATGTTTATGTCTCTCAGAACAGCAATAAAACTGTTTCACATTTTTGAGAATTTACATCTGTGTATACATTTGTCATACAAAATCATTACCTGGTCCAAGTGCATGGCAACAGTTTTATGTGTAATTTTAATATTTACAATACATTTACTAGATAAATAGGTTATCGAAATATATTACAGTGACAGTCATTTCTAAGACAAAGAATTGGAAAAGTGGCTGTAATAAAGTGTATTTAATAAGAATATTGATGCCATTACTTACTGCTCCCTGTTTAACACCCAGTGCAAAAACACATGTCAGGTTTTCAACAGTGTGAGGTTTTCTCTCTGCTCCCCTCTATTATTCATTACTTGATAAAGTGTAGTGCACTTTATCAAGTGCACTACACTTTAAAGTTTGTCACACAGTATCTCACCTGCACTGACTATTTATTCTGCAGTGCCAACCAGGAGTACATTTTCATAAAGCTTATCTTCCACTATATTATATATAATGACTAAAGGGGGGTGTGATGATGTGCAGCAGACACTGATAAACGTGATCAATCCCCTGAAACAGATCGACTCAGTGTATTTTAAGACTATCAAGAGTTTATGTTCAGTCCTATTAAACTAAAACCACTGTTAGAGTTTTGACCTTCAGTTCCTCCATCACAAGCCGGGAATTCAGAGTTGGAAGTGACGTGTTGCCGGCATCCGCTGACAGCAGATGAGGACGAGGTTTAGACGTGTGCATGAGAAAGAGATATTAAACCCCGAGAACCCAGAGTATGACTGACAGCTCCGACACTCGTTTCCTGTTCTTCTTCATAGCTCAGCTTCTCCCTTCTTTTCCCTTTTACACTGTGTCATCTGAAAATGTCTTTTTTTTTTAAACAGTCAAACGTATGTAGTTGCATAAAACACATCTCAGTCTGCAAAAGACATCAGGCTTGCAAAACACATCTCTAATGGGACACAGTCATGTCAGGGCTTTAGATCAGAAGAGATCAATTGCATTTTTGCCTCATGACAACATTTTATGAGGAATTGAAATCTAATTATGTTGGGTTTTTTTTGTCAGTTAGTTTTTCCTCTCTAAAACTTTATGTCGCTTGCGTATTTTGTAAATTTTGATCTGATAATTGAACTTCAGCTTGATTTACTCAGTAACAGCTGCTCACAGACAGGGGCTGCAATGGAGAGAAAAAAAATCTTTAAATCTTCTTAACATCTTTATAACCCACAGAGTGTTTTTGTGTTTTTTTCAATTTATTCCAAATATCTGTCAGCATCACAGATTCAGTTTTGAAACAAACTTTATAAAAAAATATATTTTTTTTCCTGTTATTGGGGAGCTGAAGCTTCTGAAAACACTACTGGGAAGCCAGGCTTCACGTAGAGTTAAAGCCATTTTTATTAAGATTTAGCATATTCTATATATGTATGAGTTCCTGTTGTCACAGTCATTTCCTTCAAGTTTCTATGTTTTGTTTTTTAAAACAGAAAAACGGTGCCTTTGCATTTCCAAAGCAGCACTCAAAAAAATACAGATACCGAGTTACGGCTGGTTGGATTTCCCATTAAACAAGAAACAAACAAACAAACAGCCTTGCCACAGAGTGATTTGCTCCAAGCCACAAACAAAAAAATATCACATTAGCTGGCAAAACCCTTTAGCTTTTCATCAAATCCTAAGGTAAATATCTGGCTCTACATGTTCCACTGTGTTCACAGGCTGGTGATAAATTTTATCTGCCTGCCCTTTAGTGCTGTGCAGGTAGTGTATTGTAGCTTTATTAAAGCCTTTTTACGCTGTAATTGAAAAATATATATTGTTCTAACATTGAAAGAAGAAATATTTAGCAAAATTATATTTGAGGGTTGCATTGTCGTTGCATTGTGTGCAGTTCATTAGTGCCTCACACCGAGAAGGGTCTTGGTTTGAGTCATACATCCCATGTAAAAAAAAATGGACATAGTCCATAGAAGTAAGAATATACTAAATAAACACAACAGGGAACAAAAAGAATTCAATTTGAATCAAAGTCTTGGGGGAAATTAACTTCTACTCCTCACTTAGTTATTATATCAGTAAACATTTTCCTGGGTTTTAGATTTTTAACCAACCATTTTAAACATGGCACATATGGGCCGGCTCTGTCCAGCTCACCCCTGACACCTGCTTCTTGCCGCACTTCTATATTGCCAGCTTAGCAGATGCCAACAGGAAATAGCACTGTTTTTAACAGTGTATCTGAGCCCAAAAACAAACAGTGAAGCAGAAAAAACCTCTCCCAGTGTCTCTATCCACCAATGCAACATCTTAAATAATTCTGTCAGACAAGGACATGAAACCACCAGGTGTTCTACAATTTCTGTCTGCCCACAAAATGGACATCCCTCCCCAGTACTGGGATCCAGATGAGCTCTGTGTCTGTTAGTGGCTATAGCTCCGTGAATGATCCTCCACTGGAGGTCAGCCATCCATTTTTCAACAGGAAGCTTATACAGGAGCCAACAGCAGCCTTTTGGGTATGCATTCGTACAAAAAACCTCAGTTTATTTGGACTCTCTTAGGCCCGACAGAGAGACAAAGTTCAGCACCTTCACATAGCTGATGTAGTGTTGTTTGAAGTTGACCAGAGTCTTCATGGAGAGAAGGAGGCCACTCCTCTCTCTCAACACATATTCTGACCCTTCGCTGCAATGGTTAACCTAGGCCCGGTCCTGGACAAAGGCCCCCAATGGAGCAGACAGGGACAGCAACACCTCCCCAGCAGCCTTCTCTACCAGTCTGGAGGACCTGATGTTCAATACTTTAGCCAGTTCCATGGGTGGTGTCCTCCTTAGGTGTCCCCAGTTTGATGACACCAGCCTCGCTGAGTACTGCTGACAGAACAGTACCCCCCGATGACAACACAGCATATACAGTACATTAATAAAATTAAAAAAATAAACCTTGTATTTCTGCTTTAAATAAATGAGCTGATTCTCCCGTTCACCACCTCTGTGCTATTTAAAACATTTACAGAGGGAGAGAATAAAACAGTGACTCCTGCGCTGGCATTAGAGCAGTGACCGAGCACAAGCTGCCCCCCAAATCCAACCATAACTTCCAGTCTGTCTCATGCACACTGTCACTGTGTGTTACTTAAAGGAAAGCTACATCAACTTTTTTCTGGCTTACTACCTCATAAATTAAGGCTCTCTTGTGAGCGTTTCTACCCCCATTCATATTTAAAGAGGCCACCTTTAAAACCTGCATAAAAGAAAGCAAGAGAGCATGGACAGTAAGAGGACACAAGAAAAAAACAGAGAGGAAACACCCAGTGATGTATGGTGATGAATATTCTTTTTAGTTACACTTTCATTTTCTTAACTCTTTTCAGTTATCTTTGTGGGGTTTTTTTCTTACTCTTGTGATGTACTTCCTCAAACGAAAATGTTTCTTTTCATCCAATAATTCAAAGTATTTGCCGTTTCAATAAACTTTCTGCAATCAGGAAAATAGTCAGACACCAGCTGAATTGCCAAAGGTGTCATCTAAAAAATGGTTTGTCTCCTCTAGGGGCTACAAGTCAGCACTCTGAGATATGCTGTCAGCCACAGAGACACAATCAGAATCAGAATCACACTCCATATCAAAACACACTGTTATTGCCCAAGTCATCCTTTACCAGCTCAGCCTCTTTCCGACTCTCAGCAGCTGACGCCACCTCCTATCCCACTCTCACACAGTCCTCGGCTTCCTCTGTTCCTGCTGAGCAGTCTGTCAAAAGATCGCCAACATTACTGACTCCAACCACAGAGCTCACCTTCTCAAAATCTGCAGCCGTGGAGCCAGCAGCCACCGCAGGCGTGGCAAGGGCCGACGGCCGCTACAAGCCCCACGGCAGAGTCCCCTTCCGCAGACTCAGAAACATCATTAGCAGCAGCTCCTGTCACAGAGCCAGCTAACCTGTCACCAGCAGGGCAGCGTCCACTGCCTTCCACCTGTGTGGACAGCTGATCTGCTTATGTCCCACATCCCCACATTCAAACCTCTTCATGCTGCCATAGCTGGCATACACCATATATGTGTCTGTCCTAATATTTAACCCCCAAAAAAAGATCAAGTCATTGAGTCGGTGAGTCTAGAATCATAAGTGCTTGTCTTCTAAAAGACTGAACATGTTTTAGTTTCTGGCAAGTGAAACACTTCAGCTCCTTCTCTAGCGCTTCATTGGAAACAAACGGAGGGACTCCAGACGCCGTGGTTTTTGTGGAAGGAACAGCCGGGGGGGGGGGGACAACTGTAGATATTCCTCACTGAGCACAAGACCACTACATAAGAGCTGAGAT
Organism: Brachirus orientalis; assembly: GCA_016785285.1. NCBI lineage: Eukaryota > Metazoa > Chordata > Actinopteri > Pleuronectiformes > Soleidae > Brachirus > Brachirus orientalis. The sequence goes on from JAFBJR010000172.1 coordinate 10,479,344, forward strand.
AAACTACAGCTGCTTTGTTCACGCGGGAAGCAAAGCTGATGATGTTGTGTCCAACCGGATCTCCCACAGCCAACAGCACCTGTGCCACTGGGAAACAATGCAAAACAATGCAAAACACAGAAGAAAACTCACAAGTAAAATTCACACTAACGCAACTCTAAACTATATATATACACATGTATATATATATCTGGATGTCAGAGTATAAGCGGTATAGACGACGGATGGATGGATAATATTTGCACTTGAACAATATATTTTTAGGCCTATCTTCCTTTCCCAGCCTGAAAAGTGCAATCCAATAAAAAGAACATTTACAATGACAGTCAAGATTAAGAGTCAGAAAAGGAAAAGGTCTGAGGTAAAATTTTAAAAGCATACATCTATGGCCGATAGAGATTATTTTCACATTTAGCTTGTGGATTTGACTGTGTGTGGCTATATATGCACTGAAATATGGGTCTTTGTGTCAGTGGCGTAGCCAATAATGGGCCTGGGCAGACCGGTGCCGCCCACATTACTCACTGGCCCACCCAGCCAGCTCGAGTCAATGAATTGCTCATTTTTTTGCAAAAAAGATTTTACTGTATGTGTGACTGATTATTAGGGAATGTGTTCTCTCTTAAAAAAAATTCCCCTGCTGGGTGTTTTCATTCTTCAATTCCCTTTTATTGCTAATTTGTGCAAGTAATGCGCATTTGCTGTTATTCATGAGCTGTCGGATGGTACTGAAGTTGCAATGACACAGGAACGTTGTCTGATGTTTCTCATGCAGCATGTTAGTTAACACATGATGTTTGGGTTTATGTTTTCCAGATTGTGTAAAGAAATGATTCCGTTCCATGCACTGTACAGCTGCTGGTCTGAAGATTGTATACAACTTTAATAGACAGCTTTGTAGACAGCTTTGTTCATTAAGCATATATTATATATGTAGGCAGTGTGTTGCTGTTATTGCCTTTGCACTGCATGATATGGCAAATTAAAATGATGGCTGTTTTTTTCAGCCTGTTTGTTTGCTTTTTTGCACATCTATGTTTACTTTTTCTGCGACAAGATGGTCCGCCCACTTTTGTACTGGCCCACCCCAAAAAGAAATTTCTGCCTATGCCGCTGCTGTGTGTACCGGTGCGTGCAAGAGTAAATAATGAAATCACTTGCGTGCCATGCTTTCTACACATGCACACACACACATACTATTTGGCCCAGCACAAAGGCATAGACACTTCAAAGATGTGGGGTTTGGATCAAACGCAGCGGGTGCAGGTAGGTGGTGAATGTACACAACTCTCTCTCTGTGGCCCCGCTCCCTTCATCTATCGCTCTTTTCATGTCTGTGTTTCCAGAAGCCACAATCACTACAACCCTTGAATGTTAATCTGAGTAAATTAGCTCAAATGAAATGAAAAATCTGATGTTGGATCCAGACTGTAAAACAGTGCTTGACCCTGCACTAGTAATCGGAATTGGAAAGTATTTGATTTCAAGTAACAAACTGGAGAAAGTATGAGAAAGTGATTCGTTCACTGCAAACACATACTATTGAGCGAGTCAGTCACAGTGCGGGAATCCTGTGTGTCCCCAGGACGGTGTAATGACTGCATAAAAAAATTGTGTGATTATGTAATACAATATTTAACTATTTTTAGAAGTACCTAAACGTGTATTTTGTTGCTCTCTGATCTTGCTCATGCTCACAGTGAGCAGAAAAGACAGAGTGACAGGAAACCACTAGCTATGGATTTTGTGGTTAACTCTTAAAAAATTCTGGACTCAGACTAGATTTACCTAGAGCTAGTCTGCACACGTACAGTTGTTTCCCTCCAGGCTCTTGTAAACTTTCAGTGACTCTCTGGAGTAGGATGAAGTGAAGTTAACCAGGAAGTTGAAGATGTCAGGATACTGCAGGTCTGGAATAATGTCCTCTCCGGCTGTTTACAAACTTCCAAACTAAAAAACACACAGGGGGCATTATAAGGATCAGATATACAATAAGTTTTGCAACATATTGTTCGATCTCTGTGCAGTGAACTCTGACAGTCTGAATCCAGCTCTGGTCCCATTCATTTTTGCTGCATCTTAGGCTGCCAACTCATGGAGCTCTTTAGCCTGGTATATATATGGTGCAGGTTATTTACATTTATGGATTTAAACAGTGCGGCAGAATTTGATTCTGAGTGTTGCATGACAGGAATGTGTGACATCAGCTACTGCAGCTCTTTACATTGTTCGAACATGGACACCTATGAGGCCACTTATACAATCTCACGCAAATCTTCTGCTGAACATCCCACAGATACACACACAGTCCTCCACCTTTACTTCATATGCTAGCTATGACTCGTGTCCCCCGGGGGCCTAAAGGTCGGACACAGCAGGGTGAACTTCTCCTCTGCCACTTCTGTCTTTTCTCCTTTTTTTTCACCCATGGGACTCAGAGCGAATGAAAGGGGGTCACTGCAGCTCAAAACACATGACCAACTCTGTATTTATTTGCAAAGAACAATTCTCTGTTCATAGCTATACTCAGCCTAAACTTAAAGCTGCAGGTCATAACTTTTGGTGTGTGTGTTTTTTTGGTTGTTGTTGATACTATTCTGCCTTTATTTGGTTTTTTATCACAGAGGCAATGTGAAAGGTTGTAAATGCTGCATCCCTCACTGGCAAAAGGGCTCTATCAAAAACTAAAGCAAAACTATCAAAACTTACTGAGGGAGCATTGTGTGTATACAACAGCAGTGCAGGGATGGGGCGGGGACAAGAAGCATTTATCCCATCAAACTGCTCAAAGCACTATATAATTTGATAGAAATTAGTTTCCAATAAACTGTCAGACAATGATGCAGAGACGTTCTACAGTTGATTACCAAGTTACCAAGAATGTTTAGTGACTAATTTTAGAATACATATAGTCCATTTACTTTTGAAAGTCATCTTTGTGTTTTCAGTCATGCTCCTGTTTGCAGTCATCTCACATTACTAGTGCAGTTTCTGTGTAGCCTCAGACGGGTGACACCAGATCTAAACACTGCTATACTGAGAAACACAGAGAGTCGTATGGAGATGATTGACTAAATCAACACATGTGACAGTGGTTTCAATGTAAAAGGCATTTGTTTGTATTTAAAAGTTACGCAAAACAGTTTTATAATATGGATTATACTTTAATGTAATTGTTAGTGACTGCATACTTTCATTACATTTTGGCCACCTCTTCACTTAATGCACCTTGAGAATGGCTGTGAAGCGCTCCATTGCACTGTCCGCTTTGATTCAGTAGCCATGTTAATTAATGTTCACACAGAGCGCTATGCTAAAGTGGTCATTGCCATCTGGACGATTTTCGGGCCTGTACTTTGGGTAAATCTGGCCACAAAACAGATTCAAGTATTTTAATAAAAAAAGGTTTAAAAGATATAAATGGTCAGATTCAGAAAAATTATGAAACGTGTTCTATGTTTTTCCTTTCCTCCTATACCTCTCCCTTTCACACATGCACAGTCACACACACCCATCCACTGTATGAAAAACATCTATGCAATTTTTGGTGTTTTAATATACATAATTATATGTTTGTATTTTTTTGCATGCACATATTTGTCATTCATAACAAGAGACAGATGAGCAGACATGGATAAGGCAAGAACAATGTTTACTTGCCCAGGTTTACCCTATTCTATGACACTGGGTAATTGTATTTAAGGGAAAGACAGTTTAAAATTAAGATTTTTACAGCTGCATCATTATAGGCAAGTAATATTAATCACTGTTAACGTAGTGATTTTCATTAAAAAAAAAACTCCTCACGCAACACTGCACAACCCTCCTCTGATTCTATCTCTGTCTTATTAAAGGCCCAATTAGATTGTGATGGATGAGAAAATTGCCTGTGACAGAGATGGTTATGTTGTTGGAAGAGTGAGGAAATGTCACCATGATGCCTTTAATGGCTTATTTTCAAATCACCTCTGTGATTTACAGGATTGCAAATAATTTAACGTGCCAGGCCAGTAGCGTTATTGTAATAAGCCATCTAAAACAATTTATTGTATGTTCCCTCACAGTAATTCACAAGGGTCATGCATGTTTTATAACCCATCAGTCAAACTCAAAACCAGCAGGCTGGGTAATGAGCAACTATTGAGAGGAATGAAACATATGCAAGCACAGAGACGGAGTAGGCTAAACACTTTCCACTAACTTGAACATGGTATAGCCGTTATAGTGAAGGGGAGTGTGTTTGTATACTGTGTGTCTGTGTATATCTGTCTTAAAGACTAAGGTGCATGAGTCATTTCTTTAAAACATGCAGTATACCTATATTCTGAATTTTCTACATGGTTACATATCGATCTATGATTAATTGACAGTGAGTACGTGCAGGTTTGAGGTTGAAGTTTTCATCTTGTGTCAAAATGCACATAGTGTTGATCCTAAAAGGCACAAGGCCAAGGTCATGCAGGGATTCAAGCATGAACCCCTGTAACATAGAGACACCCATGTGTCACCCTCCTGAAGGAGGTAGATGGCACGATTTGGTCCAGCACAAATTATAAAGCAGCAACAATAATAAGACTAATGCCCCATTCCAACTGCATGAAAAACCTGTTTGATCCCAGGGTTAAATGGGGTTTTGTTCATGGGAATGTGTTTAATCAGCAGCATTCACTGGCAGACCCATTTACTCAACACTGCACACAGACTTGTATCAGCTTCAGCTCTTGTGGGAACGCAAGACACAACTTTCTTCTCCTTCTGTTTAATTTTTGTCAGTAACGGTCTAATCAGTGATCTAATTAGCATAGCTGTTTAGCCGTGCATGTTTTTAGCACCTCGTTTTTTACAACTCTGGACAAGACTTTTTTCAGTTACTTCAATTAATTTCATTAGCACCTTGAGAATTTAAAAAGATTTTAAAAAATTAAAAAAAAACAAGTTATATTGTGTAAAGAATGGGAATGGTGTATTGCCTGTGTTTAGTGGGTTAACAGTTACCTGTTTATTTTAGTGAGACAGAGGCATAAATGGGAACTCCTGAGGACTCCTCCATTCGCCATTCTATTTCTTTAGTGTGCAGGGGCCATTCTTCCTTGTATACATGAAACAATTCTGCTTCAAAATGTGAACCTGCTATGTAGACATGCTGGCACAAGATGATGGCCTCCATATAGCTAGCACAAGATGGTGGCCTCCATATAGCTAGCACAAAATGGTGGCCTCCATATAACTAGCACAAGATGGTGGCCTAGTAGCTAGCACAAGATGGTGGCCTCCATATAACTAGTCCGTGGTTTAACAACACCATCAGGAGCTGGACACAACTTGGCGAGTATCGGCATTTACTTCAGGAGCTCTGTACAAAGGAGAACTGCTTCCAGTGCTGATTCTTAACTGTATATTGCTCCTGGTCTCTCTCTTCTGTCTCTCCCCCACCTCTCCCCTGTCCCCCATTTTTCCTCTCACCCCAACCGGTCGAGGCAGATGACCACACATCTTTGAGTCTGGTTCTGTCAGAGAGTTTTTTCCTCTCCACTGCTTGGTCATTGTGTGAACTCTTGAGTTTCTTTCGGCCTTATATGTAGAGTGCATTGAAATAATGTATGCTGTGATTTGGCGCTATAAAAAGCTCATGTGAAAGTATCGCCGGAGGCAGTTCTCAAAGTAAACAATGAAACTTGCCAAGTTGTGTCCAGCTCTGGATGGTGTTGTGAAACCACATGTTTCTTTTTCTCTGCAGAGACATTTCCATAACAGAGAGTGCAACAATGCTGTGGTTGATGGTGAAAAGAAATTACTACATCGCAAGATAAAAATTTACAAAGTGATTGATAAGAGGCAATAGGCACAATTCAAAAAAATAGCATTGGGTGTGAACACAGCATTAAAACAGAAAAGTAAATGTTGTAAATGATGTAAACTGTTTAGCAGATGCACTTACCAGATTAATTCAGCCAGCATGCTATCATTAATTGATACGCCTTTAAAGTAAAGTAAAGCTGAGGTTTTTGGGAAGTGTCTCGGATTTTGCAGATGCAGTATGTGGACAATGAAGTTACTGGGCAAATTAAAATTATAATTGGTGGCAATGGACATAAAAATATATAATCATCACTTTCAATATACTAGAACCTTAAATGTAATTGATTTATTTTGTTTTCCATTATTTCATGTATATGAGTAATAAAACAAATCTTTCTTAAGTTGACTCTTGAAAAGAATGTAAAAATGATCAAATTTGAGTTGCATTTGTTTTTCTATTACCTGCAATTTGTAGCTCCACAGTCTTCTACATGGAGCACTAATCTCCCCCAGGGGACATGCAGTCAATCGCTCTATTGCCTGCCCATTACTGGGCAAGCTTCCAGATGTATGTGACCATGGTGTAGGTAAAGCTAATGAAATGACACACAGTTAATGGATTGCAGTCTGATCTATATCCAAGGCTCTCCTGCCAGGTGGAAAATTGTGGCTCATTGACTAAGAGGGAGACAGAGCAGGAAATACTGTACAAAGGTCCATTCTGGCTCCCAATGAGATAATCAGCTGGGGAAAATTACTGATACAATATTTTGTCACCAAGATTGCACTGTTGTGCCATCATTACCTTTAGAAAGCACAGCAGAGGCAGAGTTGTTCCAAGAAATACCCTGCTGTCACCGAACAATCAAACAAATCCTGCATGATTTCCATGTTTTACATTCATTTTCAGTTCCACGCAGCAGCAACACACATGATGCAACTCGTGTGATGCAACACACATGCAAGGCTGTGCTTTAAAGTAGTCAGCCTTATCCCTTTTCTGTAAACTCAAACTATGCACAATTTTAGCATCAATGCATATCACATAGGTATTCATTCAGCAGCACAGACAAAAAGAAAATGGTTGACAACAAAAATACTCTGAATGGAAGCACTTAAATGAATTGAAATGCTATTGATATTAAAATAAACTTCCCAGGCAGCCTGTCCATGCGGGCCCCTTATGGGTTATTTTCAGTACCCAGGTAGCCTAGAAAGTGTATTAAGTGGGCATGGGCTTGGTTTCAGCCATTGTAGAAACCATGGAATTACGTGGTCGGGACCCATAATGTCGACCCAAATATAAACCTATATAAACCTACATTGCTGACTTGGCTCAGATTACTGGTTAACTCTAATTTCAAATTCACTTAATTAATGTAGATGGTAAGCAATGTTTTTAGATTTTGTGAATTATTTTAATTTTTCTGTGAGATTTCACCCTGAAGTGATGGAGTTTGACAGAGGCGATCAAACAAATACTCGATTTGCGAAAGCACTAGTGTTCCAAAAACACATTTAAGAAATTAAATGTTTAATAGGGGCAGAAATAAAGATGTCAGGCATAATTTCATAAGCATAAGCTGCAATGAGGCTGCGTTGAACCGAACAGCCATTCAGTTAAAAAGTGATTTGAGCAGAATTGATTTTAATGGCATTTTGCACAGCTATAAACTCACACATTAGGATTCAGAGCCTCTGACCAGACTTTGCACCTGCCTCTAAGATGGAAACCCTGTAACATCACAGTGCTCACAGTGAAGTAGGTTATATGATATATATGAACACATCAAAAGTGTTGACTGATATTTATTTTGAGTGGACTACTTCAAGGCAGCTCCAATACCACGTCTTCTTCCTGGCTGCCACTGAATGTACGTCCACACAACTCCACTCTCTCCAAATATAAATTCTGCTCTGAATATGCCTGCTGTCCAATGTGGAGCCCAGGGAACCACATCTGTGGGGGAAAGATATCAATTCCATGCATTAATAACAAATGTTTTTGTTTTTTTTGTTGTTGTTGTTGTTGCACATCATGGTGAACAATATAGTGAATGTTATTGTTAGTGTTAATGTTGTGACACAAGTGGTGAATTTTGTTCTACCAAAGTAAATCATCTACAACATCATCATCTACATCTAACAAGTCGTCGTCTATGAACATATAAACAAAAAAATCTACAAATCTACAACAAAGCAAATGTTCAGTATTTTCACCCTCATACAGTTATGTGTCATTAGTGTCCTCTTAATTAAACACCTTTTTTAGCAAATTTCTAGCAATATTTTTTTAGCAATATTTCTTCGCCTTTTTTTAAACAAATCATAATTAATATCATCACCATAACACAGTGCTGTGTCTATAAAATCCCTATAGACCTGTTTCCTGTAGATTCTACTATAATATATGATAATATTTGAATAAAATCTATTTACATAATTTCTGGGAATATTTAATCCCACAAAACAATGCAGTGCCTATAAAATCTATGGACAGCGAGTGGACAGGGACCATCTACAACATGAAACATCTACATGTACAATGATTGAGGTTTTAGCAGATTTTCTTTTACCTTACTCTGGTAGGCACAATAGCAATAACATAATAACAAACAATAACAATAACATACATTAATTATGTATGGCCATGTTTTTTTTTTTTTTGTTTTTTTTTTGTTTATTTGTTTTGTTTTGTTTTTCCACAGACATTTAATAAATGCCGATGTGTCTTTTTTAGTTTGCAAACTCCAAGGTATCAGTTTTAGTTTCACCTTGTCACTTGACACATAGTAGAAATCATTGTTCTAACCTTTTACCATCATTATTTCTTTTAAGTAGAACTTTCTGAAACCAACCAACTACACATAGAACTACAGCATAGAACACAACCAGCATAGAAGATAATCTACTTCCTTTTTATGGCTTCACCTGTGGACCTGAAAGGTCATATGATACATTGTTGCATGTTAGTTTGGACACAGATTACTAACAATACTGAGCTGTAAAAGTTCATTTGAACATAGACAGTTAGATATCAAAAAACACAATTTTCAAATGGACATGTAGTAGTGTGAATGTTGCCTAACTCTCTTTTTTGTGTCATTTCACAACACAATAAAGACATTTACAAAGTACAGCAATATTCCAATAAATAAACCCGATTAAGATAATAATCTAACCACAACACAGCCATGTAAACTGTAGATTATCTGATGACTTTAATCCAAATAAAGCCTCACTCTGAATAAGCAATAATTTAATTGACATGTAGTATTCTGATTCAACTTTCACTGTGTAGATATATTTAGTTTTTCAACAAGGAATGTGGATGGAATATTCTATCAGCAATTCATATAAACATAATAATCAAAATATCTTACTCTGAATTAGGTCAACAGTCAGATTATTGGTGTCTGCAGCAAATATTTTCAGAGAAACCCCCGAGACGATATCCATTGTGTCTCATGTGGTCGTACAGTCTTGACAATGACATAGCTTCATGACAAAATCAGAAAGAAATTCATAGATTGTGTACACCTGCATAGCACCTCCGCACACATGGGTGTGTGTGTTCTATTACTAGTTTAACTTCCCAAAAAATTGTCAAAACACTGTTGCCCTGGACATTACCCCACTGTTGAATATGTTTAGGGAAATGAGTTTCACCACATTTACAAGAATAACAAGCTCCAGGGACTGAAACGCTTCTTGTCTGCATTTAAGCACACACAATTTGACCTGCTCGGTGAATATAACACATCAAAATATGTTTGTTGTGTAATGTGTCTTCTCTATGCGTCACCTCCAACATCTTTAATAAGAGTGACCTTTTGCTATGATAAAATGTGTTTTTTTTTTCACACCACAACTGCATTCAGTGAGCTACCTCTGTCAGCAGCAGGAGAAGATAGGACATTTCCATGATTAAAATTTCAAAGTGATACATGTACTGTATGTAAATTTTTTTGAGCCAATAGATTTAAAAGTATAAGTAGCTCCAACCTAATTCTTGGAAATGTTTTATAAGCGAATAAATATTCCTGTAATTGTGTGCCATGATTAATAATGGCTCTGCAAAGGGTTACCTCAAGAATAACAGATAAGGGATGTTGGTTTAGTCTAATGTAAAATGTTCACTGAACCAAGTGTCCCTGTGTTGTTATGGTGGGATGAGCATGACTGACAGGTGAATACGGAGAAGAAAGGTTAGCGGGGCTTTGGAGATACTGCTGAAATTGTGGAAACTGGAGGGGCCGATTGTGCAGCGGCAAGCAGAGATCGTGCTCAACATCATGTTGCTATCCATAAAAAAATTATCTCATGTACAGACATCGCAAATACAAACCTCTACCTCTGTAAATTCACTGCACACATGGCGGGGGGGGGGGGGTTGCGCTTTTTCCAGGCTTATTTTTTATGCACAAAAAATATGTGTACAAATCCATTCACACACATTGACATGGGCATGCATGGGCACACAGAGGTGATGGCCGCTTAAAGGAGCTCAGTGTGCCCTGTTGTTACAGAGCAGAAAGGCAGGATGATTATCATCTGTGAACTGTGACACATGCTGACATTGTCTGGATGGTCAGCTATGATGGGGTGGCATACTGTGACAAGCTCCTGGTGACTTGAAAAGAGAATGGCAGGGGATGACACTTTACTAGAAAAATAAAAAGGGCACAGAATGGCGGGGAAAAAAATCTATAGAACTGTGTTTTTGCAAAGGAGGGTGAGGAAAAAAGACGCAAGTTTTACAAAGAGAAAAAGAGGGGGGGAGGAACGAGGGCGAATTTGATATTGTGAGGAAGAAAGAGCACAGAGGGGGAAAAAAGAGAAAAGCATGGCAGAGCAACAGAGTGACAAAAAGAGAAAATACTAAGGGAAAGACAAAAAAGGTAGAAGGGAGTCTGTTTTTAATTTGAATAAAAAGGCTGGCATCAGGATGAGTTGAATAGTGAGCCACGGTCTTGTCATCATCCCTTTTTCTTCTCAAAACAACCTGTTTGATGTGTGCAGAGTAATATGGTGAACAGCAGGTGGTATCCACAGCATCAAAGAGAATTTAAACCACACTGGCCCATTATGTCTTCTCTGTGTGTGTGTATGTATGAGTCTGAATAATAGCAGCCGAATGCCTGTGTGTCAGTATATGGATGCGGCACATCACATCACGGTGATTGTATCTCTGTACTGTGTTGTGACAATTACCAACCATCAGGTGTTCTTAGTGTGATGTGTATAAACTACCAATCACAACTAGCCCCCTGCCTGTTGTTCCATCATTGGGCCTAACAGTGGAAGTAATCATAATGAACTCCTCTTGATGATCCATGACAGAGAGGACCAGACCCAGCGACGACATTGGTTTTCTGCCAGGCTCTGCCGTGGCTGCCACGTTCACGCCTCGGCAAACACACTGCTCTGAGGTGTGATGATGGTGGTGGTGGGTGGGGGACAGCCTGAGAAACGGGGGAAGAAGACAGTTACTTGTTTCCAGAGAGAACTGATGAGTAGTCTGACTCGGAGCTCAAATGAATAAACATACAGGGCTGGTGTTTGCTGTACCCACTCCAAACCACTGATTTATGTAATCGAATGACTTGATGAAAAGCAAGTGAAAATTGTAATCAGACTTTAGCAATTACTCAGATGGAATTCAGATGTCACTGTATCATTAATATGATATTTTCCCAGCTGCAAACACTAGCCTGACTAATACCAGACTAGATCTCAATCTTATTTGTGTTAAGTCTGCCTCTGGCATGCCAGGGATTTGGTTCCCTTTTTTAGGAGATTGGCCAAAAGGATATCCTTGGGTTTAGCCAGGCTACAAACACCCTGTTCAGACCTGCTATTAACATTCATTCTGAGTTATCCGATCAGGGTCAGATCACACTATGTTCAGGTCTGAACACACCCAATCCTCCCTGAGTGTGTCCTCAAATCTGGTCACAATAACCATATTCATAGGTGGTTTCATGACATGATGACACATGTGGCCATATTTCTGATCTTCATGAACGCAATCTGTCAGCAGGACGGATTAGACGTCTTCTGACCTAATGCAGTTTCACAGTTGTAACTGTAATCGGCACTCACATGTTAATTTATTTGTTGCCATGCCCATAATACTAAAACCCATCTTCACACAGTTTCTTTTTCTAACGTTTAAAATCTCATTTCATGTTCTCACACAAACATGAAGACATTAGATACATCGGTCCTGATATCAGTATGTATTTGAATGAAGAGCAGGAGAAGCCAGCCCGATCACATGTGGTCAAAGGAAACACAAGGATAGGATAGGAGCAGGATACATTTTAATGCCATTATGCACAATCATCTTTGTCTCTGCCCACACAAGATCATAATACCAGGTCTGAACAGGGCCATAGAAAACATTATGTGACTATATATTGCCCCCCTTTCTAAAAGCCTCGATTGTACTGTCAACCTTTTGTTTTGCACCTTGAATAAGAGGGAGTGGGTATGAAAGATGTTGGATCAGGTAATCAATACTTGCAGTCAACAACGCTGTGGAACCCTGTCTGACCTTTTCCCAGTGTCTTACAGCTCCACTCAGTGAATTATGGACATTCATTTTCAATCATAATTATGAGCCATAGATTTTCTGGTTTAGTATCTTTCTGTCTCCCATAGTGATTGTGCCCACAATGAAGTCCACTCTTGTTCCAACAGTGTCTGACAGTTTAGGCCTGTCACTGTACTAGACAGCATGTGAGGATTAGCATTTTAAATTAGAGGCATTGTAGAAACATGAATGTGTATAGTTATATTTTTGAATGAATAAATATTAGATTTCTATGAGACAAAATGTCACATCACAATCCTAGTCCTGTTCCATAAAACAACTGGAATTTAATCATACAATAAACCTGGGGCAGTGGAAACATGGTGTAAAGTACATGGCTGAAGGGTTTTTTTATATGGCTTCAACAGCCTGTGTGTTGTGTTTAATAGACTGTCATAGTAAATCTGAAACTCTAGGTCAGTCACTTATCAGTTTCTACCTATTTTTAATTATTTTTACTTTTTAAACATCTGTTTATTACATGTTTATACCCGGTCCACAAAAGTCTTAATGCAGAGTTGAGATGAGTTCCCAAGAGCAGGGGTGTGGGGTGATGGGGTGATGGGGTGATGGGGTGATGGCCTGAAGGCAGAGCAAACATATGGGAAGTTCAGGAGGATGGCCGAGGGGCCAGGTGGCAAGACAAATGTGGAACCCCTCAGGAGGGCAATCAGGAGACGCAATGTCAGAGCCAGAACCTTTCTGGAGGTTGAGCAGCAGGCTGACTGTGAAAGTCAGTGACACTAGAGATGGAGTCAGCTGGACCACCACCGTCAACCGAAACTCATGGACACCAGGAGCTGCAGTCAGCTGGACCACCACCTACTGAAGGTCAGGGGCATCAGGAGCCGAACAAAAAGTCCAAGCTGAAGATTATGACTGTTCACATATGAAACAATTAATCAACTTTCAAATATTTGCTCTTTACAAAATGTGCAAATGTTGTATAATGTTTCCAATGGTTTGCAACAAAAAGTAAGATAGCAACATTTTTCTAAAAAGGAAGAAAAGGAAAAATAAACAGACTACATCGAGTACTTATATACAATCTCAGATTTCAACTCAATACTGGTCAACTTCCACTTTTTCTGTCAGGTTTTTAGAGCCTTAGAAAAATATCTACCTGCTGCTATAAGGAATGCTGAAATGCTCTGTGGAGATGAGGGAGACTGCAGAGTTAGGTGATAATTTTAAGAGGGTTCTGCACTTTGAGTAATACTTTTCATATACAGTACAAGTGCTCACATGTTTCATTGTTAATATAAAAATTTCCCCTCAGATGGAGTACAGTGTTAGTTGATTCAGAGCAATTGAGCTTGCATCAGTTCAACTGACATGCATCAGCTGCTTCATTCAGCAGCTCTGTGGCTACACCACTGATTAAAAACCCAGTCAAACCTTCTGTGTTTGCTAATTACAGGCCAATCTCCAAACTTCCATTCATTTCTAAAATCCTGGAGAAAGTTGTTTCTAACAATTACAGTCTTTTTTAAACAGAAATAGTATTCATAAGGTGAAAAAGCCATGTAGCACAGAGTCTGCACTATTGAAGGTTTTTAATAACATATTTTTAGCCACTGACTGGTAACTGGCTTAATTTGACTGCTGCCTTTGATAGAGTTGACCACAGCTGTCTTATTTATCGTCTTCAACACTGGATGGGCATTAAAGGAGCAGTACTGGACTGGTTTCATTCCTACCTGGCTGAGAGAAGTTTCTGCATTAGTCAATGACTTTGTGTCCTCCACAGAACCCCTTCGCTGTGGGCTACTGCAGGGTTCGATTCTTGGACCTCCCCTCTTTCAATTGTACTTGCTTCCTTTAGGTTCCATCTATTCCATTTAGATTATTTTGAGCTCTTTCACACAAAATGTCAGCCATTAAGAAATTTATCATAAAGAAAGTCAGAAAAAAAACTTGTTTTTTGTTGGTCTTTGCTACATTTTGGTTGGTGTTGTTGGTTTGTTGATACAGTGTATTCAGAGGTTATTCCATACTATTAAAGGTCCAATATGCTCCAATACATGAGTATCACTTGTTGTCATAGTGTGTATGTCAGACCAAAATAAAACCTATGGTCACGGCTAATGCCAGTCAACAATCATGTCTACTCTAGCTCAAAGAAAAGTAAATTATTCATGTTTCATTTTTATTTTTGTTGTTTTCTTAAGTTGTTGGTCTCAAGGGTGATTAGCAGTTATATATAGGTAGGAACGTTTCATTAGTCTGGATGTTTTGGAAGCAATGCCAAGTTAATAGACAGTAGGTAGCTTTGTGAACAAAACAAATGCATTTACTGTATTCTGTTTAACTGCAAGTCAGATACAGTAATTACAAACATGTCAGTGTGTTAACCTCAGCGAATTAAAGCGTATAAGCCTGTATCATTGGTGAAAGAAGACTCACACATCATGTAGGTATCAAATTACTCAAATGTCCAGGAGGAGATGGACTGGTTTTGAGTCATTTTAAGGTCTCTTTTGCATAACAGAGAGTTATCCTATTGAGGAAAAACTGTCAGATATTAATCATGTTCTTATTTCTCCTTCTCTGAAGCCTTTTTAGCAAAGGACATTCTTGGGAAGTAAATCTGGAGGGTGGCCTACAGCTGGACTTTGCACTACTTCCTACTAGTAGCTCACTACTCACTGTACCTGTATCTGATGAATTACTAATAATGATACACACATCATGACCCTGGGTCTTCATTAGGGCTTGTCTTGTGACCTTGCCAACATGCTTTCATACTAGCAAGCATAGTATTTATATAGGACTGCAAGACTGGTTACCAAAACAGAGGCTTGATGACACCATACAGAGTGTGACATCTCCCTGCTCAATCCATCAGAACTCTACTACACTGTATATATACATAATTGTGATATTTGTTTCCTGAAATCCTGTGATGACGCAAAATGTTATATATTGGACCTTCAAAGCTTTTAAAGAGAGAAGAGAAAGAATAAATGCAAAAATTATACCAGTCTTTATTTATCAGTAAGAATCTATGTTATGTGAACTTCTCCACCCACTCCAAACAAAAATAATAATAATAACAATAATAATGGCTAGGTCATTTTCTAAGACTCTCTGGGTGAAAAGTCCTCTGATACCAGCCTTTAGAGCTTCGCCTGAAAACCCGCAGCAGGAGGAGCAGGACGTTTATCAGGATGCTACCAATAAAGTAGAAAAATTACTTACTATTTTATGAGCCCCGTTCAGACCTGCTGTTAACGTCTGTCCTGAGCGATCCAGCCACATGTGAATAGCAAGTTTGACTGTTCTGTTGACGGACAACATGTAAGTAATTTGATTATTATTAATGATTGAGGAATAATTATCAATCATTCGACACTCTGACATCAGATCTGGCTTCCGTTGTCCTTTATTTATACACACTGTTATCTGATGTCTTTTTCTGAGAAAAAAAGTTGTTTTTTTTATTTAGTCTAACTGTACGGTACATTTGTCAAAACATATGGATTAATGGATATTAATCAATAATAAAAAATAGTATCAGTATCTACATATACCACCATCTTCTGTAATATTATGGTATTTAACAGAAAAAAACAGTAATTTGAACTTTAAAAGATTTATGTTCCTCTTAAACTACTTACAAAGTATTTGATCAGCAAATCACCAGATGCAAAGTTACAGTGTGACTTGTCAATAGTGGGTTTTTAGGTTTGTTTTCTGGGTCTACATGAGACAACTTCAAATTTTAATGTGTCCATCATATGCTCCGTACAGCTTGGGAAGAGATTGAAGTTTGTGTTTTGTTGTCATGGTTACAGTAGTAACTGCATATGTTATAAAGTGATTTTCCTGTACATTACTCCAACCTGACATCCTCACAACCAGGTCTCTTTTGCTCACTAGTAAAGTCAAGTCAAATCAATTTTATTTATATAGCCCAACATCACAAACGCAATTTGCCTCAAAGGGCTTTACAGTCTGTACAGCAAGTGACATCCTCTATCCTCTAAAAACACCCTCTAATAACACCTTTTTTCCTGCCATTATCAATGCTAGAACTTAACATGACACAATGTAGGATTTTAACCTTCAAATAATGTCTCCCAGATTATGTTACATCAACTTACAACAGTGTGAATTCCACCTCTGTCAAAGCCTGAGCAGGTCTGCGTCACCTGCATTGACACTATGTAACTTCTGGTTTTAGGTCCATGCCACAAAAAGTACTACAACTTTCTACTTTTCAGCATACATCACAGCCCCCCACCCCGGCTCAAACCAGGGTGCAAACGTAGCGACAAGGTTATATGGGTGCAACTATTAATTGAGTGGATGACACGGCAGTACAAACATTGAAGAGGGTTAAGGAGATTGATAGAATAAGGAGGCTGGATAAGAGAGAATATTGGCTGTGCTTTCATTCACCAGCCTTCATTTTACTCTGCTAGCAGAAGGATACTCGACCGAGAGCGACCTGTCTCTGTTACCGTTGGACTAGTAAGAATAAATGGTTTTCTTGCTGTCTGTATCTAGAGCATTTGAACTTGCTGTGTGTCAGGCCATGTTATTGAAGTCACCTGCACCTCTCATCCATCTTGTTTATAAAGCAAGTGATTCAGTCAATGTGCAACAATGAGCAATGGGTTATATAAGCTTAATTGAAAACACAAGCTATGCAAACTAAAGCACTTCTTTTGTAAATTTTTTGGGGGGGTTGTTTTCTTTTGTTTCTAATATTTAAAAAAAAAATGAATGTCATCATATTTGTATAAAATGCTATAACACAGGCTACTGCACCTGGTCTGAAGACATGGTTGTTTGTACATCAGAAGTCCTGCTTTAGGGTTCACAGTATCATTGGCTCGTCGACGAATGCTCGTGTTACCTCAACACATATAAGGTTGTAACCAACAGTACCGTTTACCAACCGTAGGGGGACCCTGAGAGCAAATCTTACATTGCATTAACATTACATAAACATATCACAAAACCATGCAGGTTTTTATGGTAGGACACTGCCTGTGACTCCAGCTCCCCAACTCAGTAATAAAATGGGGTATAAATGAGATAAGATGTACCTTTATTGATCCTCTAGTGGGGAAATTCAGAAACTGTGTGGTGAGACACTCTCCTCCGCAGCACATGCATGAAGGCAATCAGCCACAAGGATTCTGATATGATTTGAAAATCAGAGGTAACGGTTGGATTTCTATGTCCACACAGTTGGAAAAAAATATATATATGATTTTTAGCTCAGCCTGGTAATCTGAATGTAGCCACTTGCAGTGCAGTTGTAAATTACAGCTGATGTGAATCTGTGAATTTTGTGATCCGACACCACTATGGTAATAATTTTGCCAGTATCAGTCTTATTGTTAGAAGAAACCACTGTCAGTTGTTAAAAGGAAACAGGAAACAATCTGACCTTTGCTCCCACTGGAAAAACAGCCATAATTAGTAAGGCTACTGCAGCTTTATGACTTGCACATAAATGTGCAGTTTATTGTTGGAGGTGCTGTTCATTTTTCCTGAGAGGACAGCTTGACCTTTCATGCGTCCATCCAAAAAAAGTTAATTAATAAATAAATACAACCACTGAACAGTAAGTGACTATCCTCAGCTAAGCTCTCCACATGACATTTTTTAAGAGTGATGCATTTTACTCCGTGGCTGGACTAATGCAATATTTTACAGTGTTCACTGAGAGGTGCGACTCCACCCCTTAACTACATATTGATCTTATCTGTGCAATTTAGCAGTGCCTCAGTCTCACACTCCCAACTCTCATCCCTGGAGCTTCAGTGCCACAGACACATCATACACACAGACACAATACAATAACAGCACAAACATGGACACACAGTGTGGCTGCAAGAGAGGAAAATGTGTGTGTGTGTGTACCTGGCATTCCTTATGTTGTGTTAGGCTGATATTAGGGTTAGGTTACAGTTAGGGTCAGGGTTACAGGTGGAGTTAGGGCACTAGTAATTATGGTTGAGGATAGAGTATGTCACCAGGAAATGAATGTAATTCAATGCAATGTCCTTTGAAATCATAGAAACCAGTGTGTGCGTGTGTGTGTGTGTGCATGTGATGTGAGGTGTGTCACACTCGAATTCATGACTAATAGACTGTCGACATAGATAAATGACTTTTTAAGTAACAGAAAATTGCTCTGTATTCTATTCACTGAACAGTAGTTTCCTCTGTTTTCTCTATCTGACTCCACTCTTTCTTCCCCTTGTCCTCCTCCACTTGTTTGCCCTCCTTCACACTGTTCCCCACTCATTGTATCTCCATTCTTATTGTGCTCTTCATTTCTACATCCTTCAAGTACTGATTCCTTTCTCTTCTGCCTTTAGTCTACTCCCTGCCCTACTCTTCCACTCGTTTCCAGAGTAACACATCGTCTCGATTCTTTCTCTCTCTCTCTCTCCCTCCTTTTTTGTGTTTTTATGATGGAGGAGACTGGGGAAAAAAAGAAATCTGGGACTGCACAATAGTGGAACTATGCAAATGAATCCACCCAGTGACAATGGATTAGAGTGCGCTCTCACAGCTAACAGGAGTGGGATTGACCAAAGCTGTGAGATTTGCATTAAACAATTCTTGTCTCACAAATCAGAGTCACATTCAGTTTGACTTCTGTGTCCACAATCACCTTTGTCAAGCCTGGATCTTTGAACAGCCGCTGCGTCCATGCACCAGTGTGTAAACAGACCTGACATCGAGGACTTTGTAAAAGGTAGAACAATTTAAAGCGAAGAGACACAACTGTTGCATGACATAAGAAGATGATATGATATCTTGCTCTCCATGTGCAGGTTTATACGCTTGTGTCAGTTTGACAAATTACAATGTAAGATGTCAGAACATTAATACATACAACATACCTGTGTCAAATCTCATTTAAACCTTGTTATTTGTGTGGCATCTGGTTTATAATGTGAAAATTTAGCTTGTATCCTATTAACACTGCATGTCACATGTCCCAAAGAGAATTGGATTACTTTCTACTCTCTCCTTCATAACATTCATTTATAACCCCAATTTGAAAATGTTGGGGCGTCGTGTAAAATGTAAATACAAACAGAATGCAATGATTTCCAAATCTCATAAATCTGTATTTTATACTCAATAAACAACATAGAAAATAAACAACATATCAGATGTTGACACTGAGACATTTTACCATTTCAGGAAAAATTTTGAATTTGATGGCAGCAACACATCTCAAAAAGGTTGGATCAGAGGCAACAAAAGGCTCAAATCAAAAACAACTGGAGGAGCTTTTGGCAACTAAATAGGTTATTTGGCAGCAGGTCAGTAACATGACTGGGTATAAAAGGAGCATTTCAGAGGTATAGATGGAGAGAGGTTCACCAATCTGTGACAAACTGCATCTAAAACTGTGGAACAATTTCAGAAAATAAAATGCAAATAATTTAAAGATCCCACCATCTACAGTGTATAAAATCATCAAAAGATTCAGAGAATCAGAAGGAATCTCTGTGTGCGAGGGACAAAGTCAACGGTCAAAACTGGATGCTGGAGATCTTCAGGCCCTGAGGCGATACTGCATTAAAAACAGGCATGATTCTCTACTGGAAATCACTGCATGGGCTCAGGACCACTTCCAGAAATCACTGTCTGTGAACACTGTTCGCCGGGCAATCCACAAATGCATTAATCTTAACCCCTGCCCCTATTTTTGAGGTCACTGCTCGAAAATAATATGTCCAAAACAAATAGAGTATTTCTCTGCAATTACAAGCTCTATGTGAATTATTTCGCTATCAATCGATAACAATTGTAAGATTCCATCAGAAGTGTAAGCATCACTGCAGATGACACTGTAAATGCAGCTGGAACCCAGAATAAATGAAGAATTTTCATTCTTGCCTAAAAAAAATAAGGCATTTTTAGTAAATATAACTTTGAATATATGCAATAGGAAATTAAGGAAAACATGTAAAAACATTTGGACATAAGCTGTACAAAAGGTACAGAAGGTACAAAATTACAGAGGCCTTAGTAAAGAAAAGCCTGGGTGTTCCCCTAATTCCCCCTTCAAATAAAACCCAAATAAAACCATCTAAAGGGAGTATATTTCTCTCAAACTGGAGTAGATTAACTGTAAAGTGTAACTGGTTTGACTGTAACTGTAGTCCCTGTCCCTTTGCTGGCATCTGGTGGCCAGCTGGAGGCTCTGTCTGTTACTAGGCAAATTTCACCAACTGCACATGCTTCTAGCTCTGGTTTCCATTGGTTAATCTTGGTGATTGACACCTAATTTCCTCTAATCCTCTAAACCAATAGAATCACGCTGTGGTCGTCCACTCGTCTAGCTGCTGTTGTTCACGTCGCAATACTCAGGCCACAGTCTTCACAGCAGGCTAAGTGCTGTAGCTCTCTGTCCAAAGCAGCTTTGTCCCGGTGGATGTACATGTTTTTGATGAATATCAAAGGTAAGACAATATTTCTGACCCTCATTCCTGAGAGTGAGTTTTGCTTTTGTATTATTGTGTGGCTGGTTCAGTGAATATTTGTCCTAGAGTGATAAAAATGGTAACGTTGGAATCTGTGGAGTTTGTTTACGCTATAGTAGCATAGCGCCACCTACACTTGCTGGTTTTGACTGCCTGGCGTTTTAACTGTGTTTGATGCTCATAAAAATGGCTTGTGTGAGATTTTTGCTGAGATTCTTGCCTTTCTGTGGGTATGCGATGTGCCGGTGTTATTTGAAGTCAGGCGTCGCTTTAATAAGTTTTTTGTTGCGCAGTGCTGTGTGGCGCTGCGCTGCCCCCTGTACCGGAGGCATCAGGGCTTTAAAGCTGTATCATGCAACGAAGAAGCCAATCCAGAAACACAGCTGTCTTCTCTGGGCCAAAGCTCTTATGAGGGTCTGGGGCAAAGTAGAATACTGTTTTGTGGTCAGATTAATCAAAATTTGAAATTCCTTTTGGAAACCATGGACGCTGTGTCCTGCTGACTAAAGTGGAGAGGGGCCCTTCCAACTAGTTATTAGTGCACAGTTCAAAAGCCTGCATATCTGATGGTATGGGGTTTTATTAGTGCCTATGGTGGGGGCAGCTTACACATCTGGAAAGGCACCATCAATGCTGAAAAGTAAATAGAGATTTAGAGCAACATATGTTCCCATCTAGACAATGTCTCTTCATTGAAGGCCTTGCATATGTGCTAAACCACATGCTGCATCCATCACAACTGCATGGCTTCGCAGGAGAAGAATCTGGGTGCTTTCACCTCTCACAATAGCAAACTTTTGACGCATCATGAAACTAAAAATCTGGCAACAAAGTCCCAGGATTGTTGAGCAGCTAGAATCCTGCATCAGACAAGAATGGGACAATATTCCTTTCCTAAACTCTGGCAATGGGTCTCCTCGCTTCCCATATATTTACAGACAGTTGTGAAAAGAAGAGAGGATGCTTCCCAATGGTAAACATCACCCTGTTCCAACTTTTTTAAGATGTGTTGCTGCTCTCAGTATTATGAATCTACAGCTGCCATTGCCAATCTTAAAGCTGTAGTATGTAACTTTAAAATACTGCACATGAATGTTACATTAAAGTTGAGGCCAAATGAGTTCCCACAATGCTGTTTGGGTCTCCCTCTTTGTCTCTCTCCCTCTGTTTCTCAGTATGGAAATCTTTTGAATGTCATGTTGGCTGCTGACATTCTTGCACTGCAAGCAATTTGTTTTACGTCAGAAATGATGGAGGCACAACAGCAGCATTGTGCTAGTGATGGCTGCAGCAGTTGAATATGATTGAAAACTGTAAAAAAAATAAAAATTTAGCAGTTTGACATTATGAATGCTTATTGCAACTGGCCAGTGGATTTTTGTATGCTTGGTTAATGGTATTTGAATGTTCCATTAGGTTTATTTGTAGGGTACAACCTGCTCAATCAATGACCCATACATTTTCCATAAGAAGTTTTAACCATACAATTGTCAAGCAACTTTTAAAAAAAGAATCCCATTTATCTTATAGTTATTTGAAGCTTAAATGAGCTGTAGGCCTATATTGTGTTATGTCAAAAAATTACCATGATACTGTATGTCATCAGAGATGCAGTTAACAGGTTAAATTGAAATGCTGGCTTCTTTGACCACAGTGGTACACCTGCAGCCAATTAATTTGCAAAATCGTTTATGTTGGACAAAGCTGTGAGATTTGCATTAAACGATTCTTGTCTCACAAAGAGTATAGTTCACTCTTTGAATCTCTAGGTTGGGGGGGGTGACACAGTATCTTTTATGTGGATTGTACTATCCATTTTTGTATGTAGTCGCATATTTTACTTATGGGTCTCTTCTGATTTTTAAATGAATTAAAAGCCTTGATGGTTTACTTTTTTGACATCTCATGTACAACCTGCAGTAGCTTCGGGGTCATGGCCCACACTCTGCACATGATGATATACCTCAGTGAGTGTGTGTCACCTCATTTATACAAATTAGCTTTAGATGTTGCCCTGCTCCAACACACTTGATTCAAATGGTCAGCTCGTCATCAAGGTCTGCAAAAGCCCGATAACAACCCATTCATTTGAATTAGGTGTGTTGGAGCAGGGTAACATCTAAAACATGCAGGGCACTTTTCCCAGAGGACCAGGGTTGGGAAACACTGCTCTACAGCATCCTTTTGCAAAATTATCTTCCTGTGTGCAAGCCAAGTGTTCAAGGTGTTGTCACTGGAACAGTTATGTGTTGTGGCAGCATTATGATAGCAATAGCAGCCAGAAGTATAATTTAAATAATGGCTGTGCTATGGTTGCTGTGCAGATTAGCTGTTGGTAAATCTAGTCTGAGTCCATGGTTTACCAAGAGTTAACCATGACTGTTCCCATCACTCCGTCTTCTCAATGTGAACCTGTTTTATAGCGATGATTCACCTCAACTGTCTCTCTGGATCTGTGGGACTCTGGTAAAATGCTCTCCTGTTAGTCTGTCTCTGTCTGTTTTGGCACAACACCCATCCACCATCTCCACTTTTATGCTGAAGAAAAGGTGAGTTGTCGGACATATTGTTTTGTCTAGTATGTACTACTTCTGTAGAAATTTCCTGCCAGTGGGTGTTTCCTTGGTTGTCTGGCGTCAGCTACCGGAGCTCTATAGACAGGTTTTAGTGAAGCATTTACTGTACCATGTCATATTTAAGATTTATGGATGAAACTGTATATAACTTATTTGTTATTTTGTTAATTGATCCCGTAATTTTGTCATGACATTAATTGCTGAAGCAGTTTAATCCTCGTTTCTGTCAGTTTGTGTGTAAGAGACTATAGACAAAATACTGAAGATTCTGTTAACTTTCATTAACAACTCATTCTTTGGGCATCATGAATAGCAAAGAATAAAAATATATTTTAGTCTGAACTGAGGTGATGAACAAACTGACAGAACACCCCTTCTCTTCCTGCAGGTCCACAAACCTACAACTTTGTGATAATGACCTGAGAAGAAGAAAGAACACTCCAAGGGTGTCAAGTTAAACACCATCTAACAAAAGCACACAGACAGAAGTGAAATGTTGACTTTTGTTCTTCTGAGCTGCAGATACACTCAAAAGATTGATTTTACCAACTGACTTTGTTTTTCTTTTATTTTTTCTCTCTGATATGTCGACCACATGCTCGAGCTCTCTTCCCACATTGTTCTTCAGCACATGTCTGCATATTAACGTTCTTGTATTTGTTTGTACTAATGGCTGATACATTTTTTTTAAACTAATGTGCTGAAATGACAGGTGTGCACTTATCTTTGCAGGAGATGCTAAATAACCTGACAACAGGTATTAGGGCTGTCACTTTTTCACAAAATCAAGTACGAACGTGATGTATTAGGTGCCCTTTCATTCCCTCAGGTATACTTAAAAGATTTTCAAATAAAGGATAAAATATAATGGATAAAAAGAGGATAAAATATATGTATGTCTTTATCGCTCTAGAAACTGCTTCACACAACCAATTCAACCAGCTTTGCTGTATGTTGATACTATTTATCAGGGTGGACACAACATTAATCTTTTCTCTCTCAATGTGGTGTACAAAAGACTCTGTAGGATCATTCTTGGCTGTCATTTCACACCTCATCACTGTGCAGCAAACTTGCCTTTGGTCGCAGTTTATTTTTAAATGTATCCAATTCAATTATCCAATTCCCCATTTATTTAAAACTGTTTATAGTGCTTTTGTCGTCAAACTACCAGTTGAGACATTCTACGCAGCGTTTTTCTTTGTTCCACCAGTTTATAAATCCATTGCTAAGAAAGCCTTTAAAGCACCATCAAAATAACTTATCTGCAAACATCTGCTCCATTTCATCTATTCACTTATTTAAACATGCCCTGTCCTCCTTCTACCAAATTACCTGCACTTGTCTTACTTCCTCCACACTTCTATAAAGCTTCTCCCTACATATATTACATATACACATCATTAATCACTGACCATGATACACTGCTACAGTCATTCAACTCTCCTGTTCTCCTGATTTTGGATGCATTAATGTTTGACACCTGCTTTTTTGTTTTTGTATTGTTTTGATTTTGATTTGTTTTGTCCAGTGTAATGACCCACTTGAAAACTTCTACATTTGCTACATCTTAAGGGATTATGCCCAATTAAGTTTCATCATCATTTAAAACATTGAAATAATTTATTTATTCATTCAGTGTCTACCGCTTTATTTTGCATGAGGGTCATGTGGCTGCTGGAGCCAGTCCCATCTGTATAGGGTGAAATGTTTAAGGTACAGCCTGGAGAGGTCACTAGTCCATCACAGGGCAAACACAAAGAGACAAAAACAACCAATGTCACCTGCATTTACAGCTAAGGTCAATTTAGAGCTTCCAGTTAACCTCTGTATTATTGTTCTACGTTATACTAGAATTTGCTTAAATGTCTTTCAAAATTCTATTCTCCCATGGTCCAAGTTGTCTGTGATGGGGTTGAGATGTGACAGAGAAATTGGCAAAAACATGCATGATTGTGGTTGGTGTAGTGGTTAACACTCTTGCCTTTGCAGTAAGAAAACCAGGTCAGAACAAGGGCCTTTCTGCATGGAGTTTGCATCTTCTCCCCGTGTGTGTTTCCAGTCCAGAAACATGCAGATTTGGGGATTACTCCAATTGCACACACTAAATTGCCCATAGGTATGAATGTGAGAGTGAATGTTTGTCTCTATGTGGCCCTGTGATTGACTGGCGACCTGTCCAGTGTGTATCCCACCTCTCGTCCTATGTCAGCTGGGATTAGGCACCAGTGCCCCTCACAACCCTTGTGTGGAGGATAAAGTGGTGTAAGATGAGTGAGTGTGAGATTATATGCATGAGATGGGAAAATATATTTTTTCAAAGGTTTAACTTCTCCATTATAATTTTTTTTCTTTTTCTTTCAAAAGTGAAACTACTCTCATGATTAGTTTCACACCATATATATAGTATAAAATAGTAAGAGTATTTTATACTCTTACTATTAGTCACATAAGGGTAGGTTCTCTTTTCTGTGATACCTCACTAAGGTGGAGCTAACATTTAAGCTAAAATGAGAATCTGTGGATTTGTCTGTTATTTTGACATCTACAGTGTAGAACCCAAAATACTTCCAAACAATGCTTTTCAGATGCTTTGGTGTTGTGATTGTCCACTCAGGAATGATTTAACTTGTGTCCTCCACTTTCACAGCAGAATAACATGACATTTTCTGATGGACAACGAGGGCAATCAAAGTGGAGCTAAGGCCAAGCAGTGCTAACGCTTGCCTCTGATGGAAAACATGGTAAGTACTTCAGCTGGTTTGATGTACTTCTGGGCCGTATATTTTGAACTGAAATGGGATTTCAAAGTAACACAATGTAGGATTTGCTCTCAGGTTCCCCCCAATAATTAAACGATTACAACTACATTAAATTACATGTCACATTAACATATATTTGTTGACAAGCCAACAATTCCAGTGAACCCTGAAGAAGGACCCTTAATATACAAACATTCGTGACTTCAGACCAGGTACAGTGGCCTATGTTATAGCCTTTTATATAAATATGATGACAATGTTTTTTTTTTTTCACTGAATTAGAAACTAAAACTAATGACAAATACAACAATGCTTTAGTTTACGTAGCTTGTGTTTTCAACCTGGTTTATATAACCTATTGCACATTGTCTGAATCACTTGATTTATGAACAAGATAGACAAGGTGTTGATGTACCATCAAAATAATCTTGTAGACATTATTTGAAGACTAAAATCCTAGATTGTGTTACTTTGAGGTTTAACGTTCCTTTCATGATGCAGTGCATGCTCTATGCCTTGAGGCATATACATTCATGAAATATAAAACAAAC
Organism: Brachirus orientalis; assembly: GCA_016785285.1. NCBI lineage: Eukaryota > Metazoa > Chordata > Actinopteri > Pleuronectiformes > Soleidae > Brachirus > Brachirus orientalis. The sequence continues at coordinate 10,506,098 of JAFBJR010000172.1, forward strand.
ACAATTAGCACCCTTCCATATACATTGAAGCTGTTCTTTTATGTGGTTTTCAAGGAGACTGCAGGTTGTCTTGACTAAAAAAATACAAAAGAAAAAAGAAAATGTGAGCTGTTGGAGGGAGAGAGTCAGCACTTGTACTTTGCACCGCATCAGCTATATCCTCCCCCCTGTGCTTCAGTGAATGTCTGACAGGGAGCAGACTTCATAACAGCCTAATAACACCCTCCAAGAGGTCTCAAGATACAGCTATTCTATCTCTGCAAGAGCTGCCATCATCTTTACCTCCACAATCCAGCCTCTGTCAACAGCCGTCAACCCCTACAACCCCCAACTCCGCTGATATTGACAATAAAACAGGAGGCAGGATCAGTGAGATTGTGAGCATGTGAGTGTGTGCACACATGCATGTGTGTGTTTGCGTGCTGGTGAGTGGACACTCGTACCAACAACAGCATCCAGAGACGAGCTGGCAGAGCACCTGGCTGCTCTACGCTCTCACACTGGAATGAAGACAGGAGGCTTGGGCAGGAATACTGAGCAGCAGCAGCATCAGCCACACAGAGAAAAGAAAAAAAAAGTATAATGATTCCCGTTGTCACAGGCATGACTTTTGGACAGCTCTGCTTACTCGCAGTGCGCTGCAGAGTAGATGGAGAATTGTAAGGCTTGTCATGCATCATAAATGTAATACCATATGGGAATGTAGCTCTCACACACAGTGCAGGAAATTTGTGCTGCCCATAAAGAAGAATGTATTGCCTTTTACAATGCAGCAAAGGACGTATTGTTTGGCAGGCCCTGTGTTTCTCTTATGAGTTTTTCTGGGATTTGAAGGATGGATGTATATGGAAGGAAAGAGGAGGGAGGACTGCGGATGAGCAGAGACACTATTTACACTGAGATGGCTGTATTCCTTGAGAAGGGAGAGAATGCGAAGAAGTAGTCAGGATGGAAACATAGGAAAAGAAGATTATTTGGTCTGGGATCTGAATAAGAATCTGGACAGGAGGTTGAAGGTGCAGGCAGAAATAATCATGCATAGGATGATGGGTACAAGATCAGCATGCATACCATTCCACTCACCTCTGCCCCCAGAGCGGCTCTTTCCAGGCAATCCCACAGTTTCCTTTTTTTTCTTCTTAACATTTGCCATACATTTATCAAACAAAATGGAGAGGTTCTCGTCACGCTCACTCTGGTGGGATTGTCAACACAGGCAGTGAGGGGAGTTACAGCATTCTGAAACCTTCATTTCTTGTTGATGCCATCATCCCCTCGGTACGAATAAAGGACAGTGTGTGTGTGTGAATCAGCTTGTGCCATGAATGAGGACCCCCTGCACCTCAAGGTGAAGACCCCCATCATCATTGCTGCTTGGTGCACAGCTCTCCCCAGGGAATGACAAAGGTCAAGACATCTGCCCAGATTTGGCAGTGCTTATTTCACTATATCAGGGTTTTTCTCTGTCCTCTTTCTGTGACTTAGCAGCATGTGCAGTAACGCTGATCAATAGATCACACCAACAAGAGGTCTCGAGGCCAATTAGGCCAGGGGAGCTGGGTGAGGGCCAAGCTGGTGTCATGCTCCGTGTCAATACTGATGCTTGTCTGCCCTTAGAAATAATGGATAAGGAATAAAGGCAGTTTGTGTGTGGGTGTGGGGGTGTGTGTAAGAAAGAGAGAGAGACTATTCTGTGAATATCTGTGACCTTTTCTGGTGAAGTGAGGTGGGGTTAAGGTTAGGTCTGGTTCCGAATAATGGAAGTCGATACAATGCAGACAAGGATACCTCTGCAAGTGTGTCTGTGTGTGGTACATGTTTGTGAGTATATGTTTGCATGTTCTTGTATTAACTACCCCTTTAGTACCTTTTCTGGTATAAACACTAGCCTTGTTAAGATCAGTAGTCCTGAGGGAGACCAAAACCTGGTCTTAATGAGGCAGGACCATATTTTTGGGAAAATTGTCAAGTTTAGGGCTTAAAAAATCATTTGTAGTTAGATTAAGGTTAGGGATAGGCATTAACTAGTTGTGGTTAAGGTTAACAACAATGCTTTGTTTAGATTGTCAGAATGAATGGAAGTCAATGTGTCTTAGGAGAATAGTGTGTAGGTGTGTGTGTGCATTTGTATAAATACCTTTGAGGACCAAAAAAACCCTTCACAGGATGGGAAGACATTTTGTGAAAGTGAGGACAATGTGGCTGGTCCACACATTCTGTCACACCTTGAAAGGACTGTTCGGCTTAGAATTAGGTTTAGTTTAGGACTAGATTGAGGATTAAGGTTAGGCATTTAGTGGTGAGGTTATAGTTTGGGTAAGGGGGTGGAAAATGAATAATGTCTATGAATGTCATCGGTAAAAGAATGCTGTGAAAAAATATGAGTGTGTCTGTTTCTAGGATCTTTTCTGGTCCTGGTTCCAAAGACTGACAGTTGACGCAATGCAAGCAAGTGTGCGTGTGCCTGTGTGTGAGCCCAATGTGCTGTGGTTGATTTACATGAAACACTCACCAGATTATCCCAGGCAAGTTGTGGCTCATCTCAAACCCACAGGCTCACCCTATTTTGAGCAAAAACCTCCTCCACTGTGGGGTCTGCTCCTACATTCCAAACAGAGGAGGAGGAGTGTGATGAAGGGCTGCTGTTCAAATGTCATGGTCTTGCTTTCATGCACAGTGCTTTAGTGCCCTCTGTTGATGAGTTGGATGAAAGATTTCACATCCCCTGACATCAGAGTGCACTCAAGGGTGTGCATATTTTCAACCAGCTGCTGACTTAAAACACATTACAGTGTAAGTTTAATTTCTCCTTGCCTTTATCAAAAAAGGAAAAATCCACTCAAGTCCAATCCTGAAATATAATTTATCTGTGTCTGATACTCATCTTGTATTAATCATGAAGGTGAATTCATTAATCTTAATTGCAAGGTGAAAGGGTGAGGTGTGGTGAAGGTTCATAAAAGGGGAGATAAAATCCAATTCATTCTCTATTGATTAGAAAAAGACCTCTGGCCAAGCAATAAATGAGAACCTCAGTCACTCACTCTCACACACACGCACACACACACAGCCTCTCGATGACAATCAACTTAATTAAAGTAGTTGAACAATCAGGTACTCGGAGTCAAGACAGAATTAGACTCCCTCAAGCCAAGCACTTTAAATCTTAATCAGAAATGCACTAATTAAACTTCATCAGCTCACTTGAAAATTCACCATTTTGTACCACAGTGTATTTATGTGTATTCTATACACATGCTGTATGTGGAGTATCCTACTGTGCAAAAGGCTCAGGGCATCTCGAGCTTTGTTGTGTTTTTGTCTGCCAAATCCTGTCATCATTGGCATTTGGATTGAATTGATGTGAGTGAAACTTGGTCTATTAACAAAATTCAGAAGACAACTTTTCATTTCAGCCACCCTACGAATGGAAACACAGCTTTGTACATGATGTAGACAAAGATAGATTTCTGAACGAGCCTACTGGACCCAGGGCCAGGAGCCAAGGGTTCAGAAAGCCCTGGGGTCCAAGCCTCTGCACTCCTATTCGGATACCTTCACTTCTAATTCATTCATCCCGATATATTTTGAGTCCGTGCCCAGAGGCCCACTGGCTCATAATCCGACATCAAATAAAATCTTTAACTACAAATACTGAAATATATGTAAGAGCCATGCTGAAGGGATTCAGTTCTATACAAATGGTTGAACTATAGGCTAATGAAAACCAAAAAGAGAAAATATTCCAGTTCAACCAGTGTTGTCACAATAAATCCTCCTCTGGGCAGAAAATGACTCTGCTGCTGCTTCTGTAATTGCTCTGCATGTCAGTTCAGGCCAAGCAGGAGCAATCCAGCCTCTCTCAACCTGGGGGACACCAAAACCAGGAGTTCAGTCCATGAATCATGCACACCCAAACCTCTGACATGAAATCACTCATTTGTCATTTTTTTTCTGTGGATGGAAAATGTTGGACAGTTTACACCAGGGGCAATTTTCCCTAGCTTGTAATGCTTTCAGGAACAAACTGCTTCACTCAGACTGTGTGAACAAACAGAAGACTGGGAGCTGAAGAGTTGGGGGTAAAGCTCCATCTCATATTTCACTGTGTTTGTGACCTCACTTCTTGGGAAGTATGCAGCCTGTAGTCATGGCCTGTGGCTTTTTTCTTTTCTTATCAGTGTTTCAGGTTTTTACAGCACCTGGCGGTAAAGGTCCATCACACCTTAACTGCTGCTGCTGCATGGTCTCTCTGTTTTCTGAATAACTTGCATGTAGAAATTCAAGATGAATGGCAATAAAGATCAGAAGTGACGTTTCCCACAAAACAAGGTAAGTGTGTTTCATCTTCTCTATCACATTTTGTGGGAACGTAACACGATTAGAATGGTGTTTCCAGCTGTAGTTTAATATTCCTTTTGACACGCTAATGAGACGTCGTACAGACGTGAGTCTGTGAGTCGGTCTGCTCTCTTCTGCTCTGTCGGTGAACTTATCACACCTGCTCAGGCAAGAGCACAAAAGCAGCAGGGAAAAGAAACCACTATGCAAGCTAATCATTGACACAGGACAACTGGTGACATTTCAGTACACATTAGTATCAGGATGAAAACCTGAAGCAGTTCAATTTATTGCCCTGTCACTTCCTGTAGGTTGTGAATTCCTGTCATTTTGTGTGGACAAAAACGGTAAAGTTGAATTTCCAGATCCAGTTGGTGGATCAACAAAGTCTTTTTTTTTTTTTTGTCTGGGCAGTTGCAACAGGACAAGCAGAGGGCAGCTCCCTGGGGGCTCTCAAGAACAGCTGAATACTTTAGACTGACAAATAGATTTTTTTTACTCCCTACCACTGGCCAAAACTGTGTATGTCCAGAGCTCTTTACATTACAATCAAGTTTTCAAACTCAAGTTTCTGTTTTTTTTTTTCTTTTAAACTCAAGTTTCTTCAAGTTTCTGCACTTTAATTTAAGTAACATTTTATTCTAAATGTTCTTATTTATGCTAAATTTTATTGTTTTGTGTAGAGGGAGACCACCAAAGTAAAAATGTGATATTCAGCCTTCCTCTGTTTAGCTATCTTTCCTTTCCTTGGTGCTGCTCCTGGCTTGCAGGAGCAGCACCAAGGCTTATGCACCCCCACAGAGGCTGGATCTTTCAAACTGCAAAACGTCTTTCAATACCAAACCTTTTAATTTTTGTTTTAAATAATTTCCACCAACAGTCTGTGATTTAGTTCAGGGATGTGATTGCATTACTGCCACAATCCTAACCAAGACCACTTTATTTCTAGTGTTTTTATTTAGTTGGACTTTGATGACCTGATTTGGTTAGAGTTTTATTTTGTGTGGGGTTTTATGTGTGTGTGTATTTTGTTTTTTTTCTTTGTTTTTTTGGTGGATTTCCCTGTTATATTTTGACACTTCCTGTTTTGATACTCACCTACCCACTTTATCCCTCCCTGGTCTTTGTATGCTTTCCCACCTTTTAAATGATCTCCCCTGCCCTAATTAGTTTTACCTGTTTCTGGGGTAATATTTATTTTCCCAGATCATATGTTGCTCTGAAACCTAACGCAGTGTAACATACTGTAACATCAGGTGTCCAGTGCTTTTTATTGTCTTTTACTAAAATATCATGAATATCACCATAAAAATGAAAGGAAGTGGACATGATGCCAGGATAATTCACGTGTCAGTTTGATTTCATGTTGTTAAAGTAAGGAAAGTGAGGAGCGACCTGCAACTGAAGAGAAGTCGCACACACGCACACACACAAAAACACACTCTGCTGCTCTGTCTGCACTCAAACCTCTGTTTCTTTCTTCCTTCATAGGTCAATAAGTACTTCCTGTGAAAGCTGCACATCCAACCACAGTCATCATGTATAATCCAACAAAAGGTGAGTAACCTGCAGGTAATGTCACCTGTTGTATGTGGTACAGCTGTTTTCACCCTCCTCCTCACAAAGACTCTGTTTATACTTTCACTTTCACAAACAGCCTCTGTGTGTTAACTGCGTGGTCAGGTGTGAATCACGATTGTGCTCGCAGTGACTAGTGACTCATTTGCTTTCACCTGTCTGGCTGAAATAGTACCTCTCTGAACTAGATTAATAATTTTCTGTTGCTTATATAAACTAATACTTAATATTCTGTTAAGTTTGTCAGTTGACAATCTGTTTACATTCAAATATTTCAGCATTTCTCCAATTTCCTTAGATTTTTTTTTTTTATCACAGTTTTAAATCTGCTGCACTCAGTGAACCATACTGTTAGCAGTCAAACTGGTTAATCCACATCTGTATTTGTTGTTCTTATCTCTGATATACACACCACACCACGGTGGTGATGCTGTTACACTGATATATGTCACAACCATAGACCATATAGAGAATATGTCGACCTAGGTCCCTTCTGAAGTAGTGAAGTGGCTGGTTGCACAATTAACTAAATTTAAACAGAGCCTGTACTCGTTTACAACATTATTAAACAATTTCCCTAGGAGTTAATAGTCTTAATAATTAGTTTTGAGTCTTTTCTTTAGAACATGGTGTCAGTTTTGCAAATGATTTTCCACTTAGAAAATAAGAGTTCAGCTTTATTTATAGAGATGGCAAGCACATCAGCAACAGGTTAACTATAACTATATAAAGACACTCTGGTGTAGAACAAGGCAACAGAGGCCTGCACTGTGATGCAACATCTCTACTCAGGATAACAGATGATTGAGGCTTGACTTCACGTGGTATTAACCGCCATCCTCTGTGATCCCATTATAATGTGTGAAGCGCTAAGCATGGCAGTTCACACCTGACATTAAAATGCATCCTGATGCATCTCCTGTGTTCACATGAGACTAAATCTGGCTTCTCCCTCCCTTTATTCAAATACACACTTGTGAAATATCTGTTTATGTGAACAAAATTATATTTTTTAGTGAGTCTGACTGTACAGATGTGTCTGTTGTCAGCATGGTTGTGTGTGTGCCTGTGCAGGTGACAGAGAGTGAAAGAGAGACAGAAAAGACATGGGAGACGCTCAAGTGAACCCAAGCTCTACTCACACTGCTGTGATATTAAATACGATTTTAACCATTAGAAAAAAATGAATTAATGTATGGCTAGCACAAAGAGGCAGTATAGATCATGGCAAGCATCATCCTCACACCAAGAATAAAATACTTCATATAAAGTAGGTATAGAAAGTGATACCTGCAGTTAAAATGTGTTATAGCAACAACTCAAAGTAAAACTCATGGTTAAACATTAAAAATATGATCACATATTCAACCAGAAATCATTTCTAGTTATTAAAGCAAGTCTTCACTGTAAATATATGCAGGAATTAATATTAAGTTTCATGCTGAGCGAGTATTTTTACTTATAAATGTGTGATTTTCTTTGTTAAATGTCAGACTGAACTGCAGCAGAGAAAAGTGTTTAATTAATGTCTGATGAAGTCAATCTGACTGCCATATTAATTTATAATCATGTGGGAAATATTTAATTGCGTGTGCATAGTTTTTGTAATAAAGGGGATTAATTTTTACTTCCATTATCATAAAATAAGTCTCGTCATGTTATTCAGAGCTGCAGTGATATACATAAGAATAAACACAGCCACATTGAATCATGTTTGGGTTTAAAGAATATCTGTTTAGTAAAAATGACGTAGTAAGATTAGTATTTAATTAGTAAGGTAAACTTCTTTTGTTAGAGGCTCTGTTTTAAAAGCAAAATGGCAAATGGGAAGTCTCAGAAAAACTAAATCAACAATTTTTCCACTTTATTTGTTATCTATCATCTGAGCCTGGTCCTGAACTGAGTAGCTGTTCAACACATGTAACCATAGAGATTTACAGAGAGGCCGTACACATGAAAACACGCTCAGGAAATCCACCGAGGGTTTTTATCGTATCAGTGTTTTATCCACACGGACATTTTGTTTTGGGAGCACTGAAAATTTTTTTTGAAAACGGGTCCCAGAGTGGGCAAATCTCAAAATGCCGGACCTGGAGGGTCCACCCACATTGGAAACACTCTGGTCGTATAACAAGCTTCGACCAAACCTCGACTTTGGTGATGTCTAGGTGGATCTTATCTACATATTTTCATCAACATAGATCACAGGATGCCAGCAAACTACCAGAAAACATAGGCTGTTACTGTGGGATGCCTGACATACTGGAGTGCAAATCAGTAAAATGCACAAGATGTCTTAATGTCAGTTTGGAAACTAACAGCTATGACTGCCTGATGGGAATAACTAAACAAAAGAGGGTAAAAAGAAAACAACTAAACAAAGTAGGTACTTTAAATGTTTTATTCAACACAGGCCACCCTGTGTTGCCTACCTTCTCATTTAATGTGGTCCAAAGACTGGTAGTGTATATGGGGACCGACTTTTAACAGTTCTATTTACAATATATACAGTACATGTCATGACATGCTTCTTTGGGAAAACAATGATGTCATAGTCCCACGTCTCTTTTGCACTCCACTGTCGCTATCACCCTGACTTTCTTCATTCTGTCTGTTTCTGTGATTATGTACATTGTAATGTATATAAAAATAAAGCTTTATTTTAGAAAAAGTTTGAACAGAGTGTGCATGCTCTGTATTTGGTGCATTTCTGTAACAGCGTTACAGCGCCACATACAGGCCTGGCATGTGTACTACAGCATTTAGACTGGTTTCAGTGGGTTCTGTGTGGATGATAACATTTCTTGTAACTGCTGTGTTTACGGGGAAACTTTTTAAGGAGTGAAAAAGGAAAAGTTTCTATGTGGCTAAAGCATTAGTTTTGCATGGAAAGAATGTACAGTTAAATCGAGCAAAGTTTGTAGCTCAACTACACTGCTTACTTGGACTAGTGAAGAATCGATTTACTAAATAAAGTGTGTCCACGTCCGGTACACTAGGTGGCGATACGTCCCCTTTCAGCTTGCTAGTATAAAGCATTTTCTGGTTGACAAAGGCCAAAATAACTTTAGATGATTGAGGGTTAGTACGACAGTAAGTCAGCTGTGTAAAACCTCTGTTCATAGTACAGACCCTCCAACGTGTTACATTCCCTTGCAATGAAATGCATTCTCAATTTTTAGAGACAAGCAAATTAACATAATATTGTTTTAACGGTGTGATTATTTTGGCTGACATAAGTAAGTGAGGGAAAGCTACAAATCCAGTAGCTACTGCTTTAATGAATTTCTGATAATGGTTAGGGTTAGGCAAAAGGAAAAAACCAATGGGTTTAGAAACAAAAATCACCTGGTTACAAAAAGATCACGTGCCTCCACAGTTCAAAGTTCTTTCACACCCTAAAAAGTTCCCCAAAGCAGTTCAAAGTTCCTTTGGCACAGTTCCTCCATACATTTCCTTTTCTCCTTCCTTAATCCTCTTTCTTCAGTCACATCCTCTTCTCTCCTTCCTTCCTTCCTTCATTGCAGTTCAAAGTTCCTGAACACAGTTCTCCAGCCAACCACCTTCCCCTCTCCTCAGTCCCATCACATGTGTTACAGGTCGCCACCATCTTGTCCGCTACCATGAAAGAATGTTGCAAAATAGCAATTCGATTACAGTTTAGTTGTGTGAATAACTTAAGTAAGTAATGGAATTTATGTGAGACAGGGTTGGGCCTCTGGCGGAGGTGAGCTTGTATACACTGGCAATGGAAAACAGGTTCACAGGTACAGTAGGTGTGAGGGATCACGTGACATGAAGAGAAAACAGGACAGGGTTCACTGCAGAGCAGGAGGAAAATATGAAGCGAAAGACAGACTCAGTTGTATACAGTGGGTCCTGTACAGCAGGTCTTCCCAAATGTATATGGAGATCCGATTTTGGATCTGGATCAGGATCATTGGTATATGATATATGCTATATGGATATGGAGTATTTAACGAGCTCTAGTCATTCCTCTGATACTCACAGAGAAGTCTAATTCTCACTGTTAACACTCTCACTTGGTGCAAATTGCTTAGCCCAACATTACTTGGATGAACAGCTCTCATGTACCTGGGTTGTCATGGCATTTTATCAGGTATGAAGTTAGTCAGAAAACTACTGTGAATCCATTTTCCTGTGAGCATCTCCGGTGGAGATCCTGTTCTCTGAGTTTGACTGTGCATTCATTTTGGCACATAATTGAACAGATGTGTCAAAAGCCAGCTTGCTTATGAGGGTCTGTTTTTTTTTTTCTCCCAGAAGACTTTAGATGAAATGTCAAAGTAAAAAAAAAAAGAAAAAGAAAGATAATGTTGAAAGCATGTTGTTTTACATTTCCCCCCTGCTCTGCTTTCAGAGGATATTTATGCATTCGCCCTGTCCAAGACTCTGACAAAGGTCCCATCACCTGCAACTGTAGGACTCTACTCTTCATGTCACAATCGAATCAACATGATTCTTGAACAAATGGAAGGTGCGTAAACTTTTCTTTTCAGACCATCTGCATCTTAGCATGTTGTCATGTTCAGAATTTTCAGTGAATTATTTTTACTACCTATTCATGCACAAAAGAGGAATAAATCACCCATTCAGAAACTGAAGTCACATTGTGAGAAATATATGAGGTCAAAAACATGAAAATACAAGTTTTCTTTTTCTCTCTGTGCAGTACCTGACATTGAACAGTCTGAATGAAATATGTGCAGCTGTATGGAAGGGCTCAAGTACAAAAGACATTTTGAAGCTTGTTTATGACTCTACCCCTGAAGGTCTGGCAGCACAAGGCTGTGACAATCTTTATTATAATTCACCAACTTCCTGTTATAATCAGGGCTCTCAGGTTTGAAACTTGGAGTGAGATGGGTGGGGGGGTGTCAGTGTTTGAAGATAATACGTTAATCTAATGTAGCGCACCCTTTGCCAGTCTGTGTATAAGTGAGGGTCACTGCCGTGTCCTTTTACACTAACAATGGTAAGAATAGCAGGACTAATTTAACAGGATCAGGATCAGTAAATCTTTTTATCTTCTCAGTTATGGAATATACCGACAACATAAAAATATAAACAATTCTAAACATTAACCAGTATTTAACCTCCATTTCAAATAAACATTCAGGGGCAATGAACTGTTAAAATTTATACTTTTTATTTATTTACACATTTAAATCACACCAATATTTTTGTTTTACATGAAAACAAAAAAAACCCCAATAGCCAGCAATATGTTTATAAGTAACCAATGTTTAGGCAATGTGTAATTACCAAAGTTTCTAACAGTCCAGCTGAACCGTGAAGACAGTGCACCCACGCTAAGACAGGTCTAAAATTCGATAAAACTACCACAGCATATTTGAAAGCATTAGGATAGACCCTAAGGCAGCTGTTAATAAAAACCAGGCCCTACCATATTAAACCTACCGTCTTAATATCTCACAATAGCCGAGTGGTATTTCTGATCACATGACTTTGGTTCACAATTTATAGTGCGTTATTCGATTTGCCTTTGTGAACTTGAACCGAAAAATAAACAGCGTATTGAATTTACATTAGATGCAGACCAACAGAACAGACTATTAGGTGTGAACACACCCTTACATGTCTTAAGATTTCTCTCCCTTGACTAACATTGTTTAACCTCGCCTCTCTTCAGCGTACATGGACAAAGAGGCTGAAAGGATTGAGAATGAACACAAAGGAAGGCCTCGCTCAGTGACACCTTCATGTACGAGCTTCTTTGCCCTCATTGGACGGCTGATCTTCTATAGACCCATTTGGACTGAGAAGAACCAGCAGCACCATGACATCAGGTTCATGTATGTCGACTTCAGCGCCTGGCACTTTGCTGGCAGTGACCTGCTCTGGGCTGGGATAGTCATACGACTGTTTCAGGCCATGCAGCTGAAGTTTGGAAAATTACAGCTTGCACTCTACCGTGTAGCTCAATATGACAAAGAGGATGAAATCAAGAGGAAGGTAAGTGCATGTACTCACATATACTCACAATCACAAAAGATGAAGGTCCAGTGCATTTATTTTTAGGTGGATTATATTGTTTGCAGTTGATATAATCTGTAGTGAGAGTAGGAGACTGATGGAAAAGAGCCTGGAGAGGTGGAGGTCTGCACTGGAGAGACGAGGAATGAATGTTACAGTACAACTGTAGAAGCAAGAGAGAATACCTGCATGTGAATGACAGTGAGACGGGGGGGTGCAGTGAAGATGCAAGAGTAGAGGTAGAGAAAGTGGAGGAGTTTAAATATCTGGGGTCAAACATTCAAAGCAATGGACGGTGTACAAGAGAGGTGAAGAAGAGAGTGCAGGCAGGGTGGAGTGGGTGGAGACAAGTGTCAGGGTTGATGTGTGACAGAAGGATAGCAGCAAAAGTGAAAGGGAAGGTCTTCAAGATGGTAGTGAGACCTGTGATGATGTATGGCTTGGAGACAGTGTCACTGTCTAAAAGACAGGAGGTGGAGGTGGAGGTGGAGGTGGAGGTGGCAGAGCTGAAGATGCTGAGATTTTGGTTGGGAGTGAGCAGGATGGACAGGATTAGAAACCGAAAGAAGAGTAGAATTTTTCGGCGATCTATCAACAATAATTGAATAGAATAGTTCTATTAAATTTGTGCAATTGTTTTCTGTCATTCCGCAGTCACGAGCTATAAAAAAAATCGAATCCCCTAAAATCATGTAATGAATAAAGGTTAAAATTTTGAAAGACAAACAACCAACCATTCACATTCACACCAACAGTCCAATTAACCTCTGCATGCTTGTAGACTCTGGAAACCCCATGTGCAAAAACTATTACATTGCAAATACTATTCCACTGTGTGCCATAAACATTTGTGCAAAATATTGTGGCCGTTGAATGATTTTCAAGATATTTCAGTTGAAAGGACCAATGATGCACTGATATGGCAGTGGTTTGTTACCTGCTTCTCACTTGTTCTGTGTTTTGTATGCCTCGTTTTTAAGGTAGTAGAAAATGGTGATAACAACTGGAGGTCCAAGAAGATTTGCTGCTGCCCTCTGTGGCTCCTTGTCCTGTTAATTCTTGTGGTTCCAGTGATCCTCCTGATTGTCTTTTTGGCGTTCGACCTTCCCAAGTCTGTAGTGAAACCAGGAGAGGAGGTGAATAAAAAAGTGGGTGTGCTGGAGGGCCTGATCATCGCTTCGTTAGGAGTCCCCGCAGCAAGTGCAGCCAGATTTGGCTTTCAAATGGTGAAGAACCTCCTCTACAGCCAGGACCTGAACATAAAGAAGGGGATGGACAACCAGCGAGTCAGCAGCAAACTTGGTTTCATGAATGAGGTGAGGAAGGAAATGTGGTTTGTGTCTCGCTTCATCCAGTTTATGGAGATATTTGAGAGAAGGAGGATTAGAGTGGTGCTGAAAATCACAAATCTGGAGCGCTGTGCCCCAGAGAAAATTGTGGCGGTTCTTGAGGCAATCGACATTCTTCTCTCTGATGAGGAGAGTCCGTTCATTTCCATTCTGGCTGCAAACCCTCACGTTCTGGTGCAGAAAGTGAACTTCGCAGATGGCTGCTTCAGCCGAGAGGATAGAGCGCATGCACTGTTAAACCGCATTGTGACTCTGGCCTTCACAGTCCCCCCACTGAGCGATGAATCCAAACACAGTTTATTCCACAGCATCACCCACAATTCATCATATACCCAGGATGAGAGCATTAGGAACAATCAAATTAGATCAAGAAAATCCCCAAAAACATCAGATGTGTCAGAGGTACTTGTTCCTCTCGAAGAGTCAAATCCACTGATAGATAAAGCTACAGTAACATTGGATGTAAATGATGAGGAGGTAGAGATGATGGTGAGGAGCATCTTGACCAGCGATGACAAAACTCTGAACAAGTACATGTCGGATGATGCAATATCTATGAGGAGGGTGATCAACTCCCTCCGGATGACCGTGATAATCATGATGGCCCTGGAGCAACGGCTTCCTCGGCCAGAGTACATCGCAGCATGGGTGGTGTTAGCCAATCAATGGCCCTGTCGTCTCAGCTGGATCATCCAGTGTGCAGAAGATGCTCAGCAGAGAGCGGAGATTGACGGTAACAACGTGGCCAAAGCTGCCGATTCAAAGACTTTATGGGAAGTGTTCAGTGAGTCCAGGGCGGAGCTGTACGTGATGAGTGAACAGATCGAGGACATCCTCGAGCAGGATGGAGACCCGGAGATATTTGAGAGATTTCTCACCGTGGATTTCCAGTTCACCATGAAGGACTTGAAGATACTTGAAGTAGCAACGGTTAATCTGGATCATACCATCAAGAAGCAGCTGGCTCAGATCAGAGGGACGTCCAGGTTGAAGGATTCTGGTTGGATGAGGGATTTAGCTCCTCTGCCAATCACAACTCTCATCAAGATGGATACAGAGGACGTATGCAAGGAGGTATGAAACTGTCTTAACTTTTAATATTTAGTTGTTGTTGTTGATGTTATTATTCAGCCACTGTTTAGCATTATTAATATGCTGCGTCCTTCATCTGAAACCAGACACTGTCAAGTAACACTGTCAGACCTAAGTGAGGGAACGCTTGTGTGTGCACAGCAGCAGTGCAGGGGCGGGCGGGGACAAGAAGCATTTATTCTGGCAAACTGCTGAAGGACCAGGTTATATGAGCAATAGAATTGACTTCTGAAAAATTTCATGGGCGCTTCTTTGTGTTTTCAGTCATACTCCAACCTGTTTGCAGCCGTCTCATTTTATCAGCTCAATGTTGCTGTTGCCTCCGTCCGTCTTCCTGTGAACAGGGGTGGGAATTTTGCTGGGCAACAAAAGATCTAAACACTGCTATAGTGAGAAACACAGAGAGAGTTGTGTGGAGCTGACAAACAGAATTTATATTGTGTGAACGTATTTGACAGTGGGTTGAATATAACAGGTTACACACTACAGTTTTAAGTTTTCAGTCCTCAGAAGTATTCCATGAAAGTGGCTAGTCATGGATTACTCTAAGTCTGACTTATGACCGAATTTATGTAAAAACTCACTTCCACTATTTAATCTCTGCTCAGTAACCATTGAAACAAAAAAGACAGTTTCACACCATATTCACAAGTTTCCTGTCTCAGTCTCACCAAGTTATTACTCCCGTAAACCATAATAAAAATAAATTAGGCCTAGGCTTTTCAAGCAGGGTTTCTGAAGAGCAGTTAGAACCCAAGAAGAAAATGATCATAGCATTGAAGATCCTGGATTAACAGTAGGCTGTTTTGTGTCCAAAAAAATGTTCAGATGTTCGATGATTATTGATTATTATAAGCTGTGAAGACAAAAAAAGAGGAATTGAATACATCAACATGATAAGCATGACCTTCTGTGTTAGAAATGTTTACCCTCAATTTTCCCCTCCAATGGATTTTTCAGGGCTGCTCATGCAGCCCGTGCATGTCGTCAGGCCGAGCAGCTGAGTTCTGTTAGTGGAGCAGACTTAAATTGAAGCATCAATTGATGTGAATTCAAATTGGAACTTTTTACTTCAGCATGAATGATGTGGTAGTTACTGGTGGTGATAGAGTGTTTTAATTCTTGATAAACAGCCTGTTAGCAAAAACCTTGTGTGACAAATAAAGCAGATTACCAGTGACTGCTTCACAATAAAAGCCACTCTGTGACAGTTGAATGCATCCTAAATAATATACAGTGTTGCAGTGGCTTTCATGATATTGTCAAACCATTGCAGTGACTGAGGTTCTGAGTCAGGTTAACAACATGTGATCTGTTAAAAACACCCCCGTAGTGACCCGAGTTGGTTTACACCTGCAGTCATTTTGCTTCATGTCTGACCCCTTTCATGTAAACCGTCCTATCAAATTAAAAGCAAAAAGCCCCAAAAATATATTTACCTTTTGTCACTTCAAACAAACCTAAATCAACATTACTTTTTTTTCAATAATTAACTAATTAATTTTAAACTTGACAGACAGGGCAAAATCCATATTAATATTTTCTGAAATTAGATACCATTACCAAAATATAGCCACAATTTTGAATGTATTTTAGGGCTCCAACGCTCTGTGTATCCCAAGATACAAATAAATCTATCCAGAAAAGTATTATCAGTTATGAAGATGAGTTGTCAGTCACAGCCTCACAGAAGTGTCACTTTTTTTTTTTTTAAATCTAAGTAAGATGTTTAAGCAGATTTAATGATGGTGCAGTTTGAATGTGTTTTTGTTTGTTTGTTTGTTTTTGCACATTCTCAGTTATTACTGTAATTCTTCTCATCTGTGTTTATAATAATTTTTTTTTTTCCTAGTTGGAAAGGATGGAATTCCCCAGCAGGTATGCTGATATAGTGAAAATCAATGGCCTCAGTGGGATGGCACTGCTGTTTGGTAATTCAGAAGACCTTAAAGACCTCCTAGGTATGACCTTTGGGGAGTGGGCAACTTTCAGACTGCACTTCCTGGGTTTACCACCACACCTACGACCACAGTACAAGAACCCGCCACTGGCGCCTTCCAAACCTCGGGGCCATCTTTTCAAATTTAAAACGCACGTCGGCTTTCATTACTCATCCAATCCCAGTCTGTCTAGCTAACAGCTCTTTGTAGGAATGCAGTCTCACAAGCTGACATTGGTCTGCATGTGAGACATTAGCAAGAGTAAATTAAACACTACCTGAGCAAAACAACAGACAGAAATTGGTAACTGATGATAAAAATGATAATGCAAAATGTTTTGATATTACTAAGGCCATATTCAGAGCTGGTAGTGACATCAGTCATTAGTGATCCAATTGCATGTGGACAGCATTAAGTAACACAGTCACCCCTGAACTTTAAAAAGCGTCCTGGATTCATCTCATATGATGTTGCGAACAGACATGGTGTTTTCAATCAGTCTGATTTTACAGATGATGTCACTTTTGTTATGAGGGTGTATGTAGAGTAGTTAGTATCTATAAAGATCATGATGCAATGCCAGATAATTAAGATTAAGTCTTGGTCTTGTTTTTTGGTCTTGTTTTTTGTAGTTTTAAATAGACAAACATTTGACAAATCGGAACTAAAATATTTATATGACGTGTCTTTGTACAAATCAAAAAGATACTAAAATATACAGTATATATTGAAACTTTGTTATATTGATATTGAAGAAAAATATATCATGGATGAGCAGAAGAGAATCGGGGTTGTCGCCGGTTCAAATCCCCACCCGGTTTAGTGCTGGGGTAGCCAAAGATAGCCAATCCCCATTGCGCATGTTGATTGTTAACTGAACAATCTAAAAGACTTGTATCAGGACCTAGCCTGATTCTAATTTATCGATTAACCATGAATGAGTCATATCATCTAACTGAAATGCATGCCTTGGCTTGGTGGGACATTAAGAAGGAACAAAGCTATTATTTAAATGTTTTTAGTAAAAATATTTTACATGTCCTCCAAATAAGAACTTGTTATTACGACCCCAATTCCTAAAAAGTTGGGACGCTGTGTAAAATTTAAATAAAACAGAATGCAATGATTTGCAAATCTCATAAACCCTTGATTTATTGCCAGTAGAACATATAAACAACATATCAGATGTTGAAACTGAGAAATTTTACAATTTTTTTCATGAAATAGTAAAATGTCTCAGTTTTACCATCTGTTGAATAAAATATTGGTTTATAAGATGCGTAAATCATTGCATTGTGTTTTTAGTTCACATTTTACACGGCATCCCAACTTTTTGGGAAATGGCGTTGTACCTGTTACATGACTTAAAATAACGGAAAAATAAAACCAAACAAACAAATCCACAACGTCTTTTCCCTTTTTTAAAAATTATTTTTGTACTGGTTATAAGGGTTTTCATTTCATGTTTACTTTTTGTGTAATGTATCTTTGTTATTTAATGAATGAAATGCATTGTCTCGTGTTAAGGCAGTTTATTGATCATTCACAGCTCAATACTGTATATACAGTATATACTGCAAAAATAATGGTTCTCCATTTCATGCAAATCAAAAACAAATTCAAAAAAATATGAAAAAGCATTTTATAATTAAAAAAAAACATTCCTGCAAATATTTTTTCTTGTCACTTTTGTAAATAAAAGCAATGTGCTGACTCAATATTTTAACATCAAATGTCATAAAATCGTCAGCAGAAGGTTAATTTCATCTGAATTATTTTTAACAGTCGCCCTTCCAAAGTTAGACTAAATTTATCAGGCATTCATAGTACAAGCAATATTACACTAAATATACAGGACATAACAGTCTACACAGCGACGGGTTTAAAGATTAAGACTGATTTTTCTCCAAATATATTTTTCTCTCAAAATATTTTGATTTTGATGCCAATTGACAAGTAATCCATTCAACTAAAAACATGATTTTGCTGAATAAATGATTATCACATCCTGCTGTTAGAAAGATGACAAGAAGCACCAAAAGAAAACTGTAAGTCATTACATTTTTAAGAAAACAAAAGCAATAACCATTAATGTATTAAACCAAATATACCCATGGATTCATTAACTATGTGTTTGTACTGGCTCCTAACTTATTTTACAATACTTTGCCTAATGAACTCGACTTTGGAGTAACTGTATCATGTATGTATATACTGTATATATATATATATATACACACGTATATGCCCGTTACCTTTTAAACACAATATAATTCCAATGCAAACTTGAAATTCAGGACATTTTAGCCGTGACTCAGCATATTACGTAAACACCATAAATGTTGGCTTGAAGAGACACTTTAGGAATGTACAAAAAAAAAAAAAAAAAGAAAGAAATCACATCTGTTAACTGGCACATTTATAACAAGACCACACTGGT
Source organism: Brachirus orientalis (assembly GCA_016785285.1). Taxonomy (NCBI): domain Eukaryota; kingdom Metazoa; phylum Chordata; class Actinopteri; order Pleuronectiformes; family Soleidae; genus Brachirus; species Brachirus orientalis. The sequence continues at coordinate 10,524,856 of JAFBJR010000172.1, forward strand.
GTATTTACTATAAATTTAGAGAAATACCTTTACATAGATTGTTTTAATGGGACCCTGATTTACATTTTCTATGATATCGAGTGACGCTGTCATGTTACAAAACAGCAGATACTTTTCCAGACACATGTAGGAACTGACTCGTGGTGATAACGTCTGACTGAAACAACTCACTTGCGTCCCAAAGCTTCTGCCAGCTTCTTCAGCCTTTTCTTCAGCTCCAGAGGAAACTTCTCATAACACTTTTTACAGACTGGCTTCATGTCAAACTCCACAAACTTGTTCCTGCAACAATGAAAAGATAAAGACCACGTAAATGCTAAATATGTCACCTAATGACTTCTCCTCCTGCCTACATTAACCTTTTCAGATTTCCCTCCCACCTGCATCATTCCCTTTATCTAAATACTATTAAAATACATGATCAATGCATATTAAGATCTATTCCAAGTTGTCATCTCCTCACTTTAAATTAGATTATAATTAGTCTCTCAGTTTTCTGTCTTCTCATCCTGATTTATAATGGAAACCACTGTAATTATCTTTATTATAGCTTTGCCCTTTTACTGCAAGATGGCAGTTACTTGTCTCATTTAAAAAAAAAACAAAAAAAAAAAACTCTTGATGGAAGCTTAAGTGTATTAGGCCTAATCCACATGTAGGCAGTTATTTTTGACAACCTTGGTTTAAAGGGTTAGCGTGTCATCACACATTACATTTTCAAATACATCTTTTGTCAACACGAAAACACAAAAATTACCTGTGAAGTGCAGTAAATATAAAAAAAAAAAACAGGCAGCAATATAACCATAAATGTAAGAGAAAAAGACCTGTCACTACCCGTTCCAGTAGGTAAACAACAAAAATGACAACAACAACAAAACAGTATAACTGCATAACAAGCCAAAACCTCTAGTTTTCCCCTGTCTAAACATGAACACAGGTGAAACTTCACCCTCGAAAGCATTTTTCACAATGCGAATTTTCAGAAACCTAACTGTCAGCATTCATGTCTATAAAAAGGCCAAAATGCACAGGGAAAAAAGCATTTCAAAAATACCTGCCTGTGTAAAGATTCATTCCAGTCAGAATATACTGCGTATAAGTGCAATAATCCATCTAAAGTAATCATCATGTGGTTCAGCAGGGGGCGCTCTGAAACAAATGGTATATATCATGCAGTCCTGACAGACAGTAAACAAGGAGGACCACAGACAAGTGGAAGGCAGAGGGAGCACCAACCCACGGCTTGAGAGGCAACAATGAGAATTCTACAGACACACGGAAAGTTTTTTCTTGCGCTCTTTGGCATCGCGCTCGCGTCGAGCCAGGCGACGTTTCAGCTCCTCAGGCATGCGCTCATAGCAGTGCTTGCACACTGGCCTCAGGTCAACTTCAACGAACTTATCTCTGGGTTAGCAGACACACAGTGAGTGAAATGTGAAAGAAGAGACATTAGAGGACGGAGGGGGAAGAAAGGAAAAGAGTTAAAGGGGAAGAGTCATAGATGTGAAACACACAAAGCCAGGACTGTTAAGAGGAAAACTGAGAGGACTACAATGGTAGTTATTACACTTACAGTAAAGAGTACATAAAAGAAGCTGTTGATGAACATGGTCATTACTTACTTGAGAGTGAGTTTTGTGTTGCAGGTGGAGCATGAGAAACAAGTGACACACCAGGCCTTGTTGAGGGCAGATACAACTACGTGGGAAAGAAAGAATACAATATGCGTAAAATAATACAAATGCTGTGCTAAATATGAGTTGTATATCGGGCTGGGCGATATGGCAAAAAAAAAAAGACAAATTTATTGTCCGATATTGTTCGATTTCAATTTTTATCGCAATTTCTTTTCAATACTGCCAATTTTAGAGCATCTGTAATGAAAACTGAATAAATAGGAGATTAGCAAAGCAAATAAAATACATTAAAACGATAAATTAAGAAAACACACACAAGTTATTCTTAATTTCTGATACTATATGATAGAAACACAAATCTGTTAAATTGATTGGGATCGAGTGTGGCTCTCTTTTGTTGTCCACTGATGACAACACCGTGGACAGTGGAGTGCTGTGCGTGAGTGGAGCGGAGACAGCTCACCGCAAGATGCAATTATACTCTCTCCATGGAAGCGGGTCATGCCTAAACATCACCTTTGCTGCCCTCGGCTTCACTTTCAGCCATTCTGTGCTTTCCTTTCTCAACCTTCCCTGGAAACTCACAAACGAGAGTGGCGAAGGAAAAGGTCGATTCTGATTGGCAGGTGACGCGCACATTCCTACTGTGTGTGATCCGGTTCATATACCCAAAGCTTATCAACGTAACCAAACCTGGATTTTATCGCAGTCACTAATTGCAATCAATTAATCACCCTGGTTGTATCATATCTACACTCACCATCACCCTCGATGACACGGTTGCAGTGATAGCAGACATCGCCAAAGAGCTGAAAGACAGGAAGACAAACTGTTTCAGGAGACACATCCTCATTTAAGCAAGAAGAGGAGATCTTACAAACATTATACTGTCCTTCGTGTCCACGAGACATTGTTTTTTTCATAGCCGTGCCTTTTTGTTACCTGGTTATAATGAGTCTCACAGTAAGCCAGTCCCTTTCTTTCATAGTGACGATGACCAAGGAAAGGTTTCTCACACTTGGCACACACAAAATGCTGTAAAACAAAAGTTAACGATGTTGAAACACAACATATATCAAGTCAGTGTGCCAAAAGAAAGGAAGAACAAAAATAAATTTCATTCAGTCTTTCGTTTTCAACCACTTAATCCACCACATGAGGATTGCAGGGAGCTGACACGGGGGGAAAATGTGGGGTACACCCTGGACAGGTCACCAGTCCATCACGGGGGCCAACACACAGAAACAAACAACAATTTAGGTTGTACAATTAACCTGTTTTGCATGTTTTGCATGTGCTGTAACACCAATGGAACAAGTATGTAGACCACAGGGGAGACTATGTTCAAAGATAAGACACATTTGGTCAAATTCCACCAGTGCGTCATGGTCAACCTAACCAGCTAACGACTGTTAGCACAGTTCATCTCACTTCTCTACTACATGTTTTGGTAGTCTGGAACTCTTCTACACAAAGTTCAGCAGTTTCCAGACAGATAAACACATTTTTTTTCTTCCACTGTACTCTGCCAGAGGAGAGACAGTTACCTACTACTTTCCTACTGCCTTAAATCAGATTATGTCATTTACAATTTTGGTACTAACGTAGTTTATTTTATGAATTAATTTTCCTGTGCATAAGTAATGATACCTTAATGTTAACTGCATTATAGATTTTTATTTTTACTTAAGTGCAAAGGCAAACCTGCTCATCAACTATAAAGGTGGTCTGCATGACATTTGTCCCCTGGAGTCTCTCTAAAGAACACACTCTGTAGTCCAAAGTACATTTTTCCTTTTACAGAAACGCTTCTTAGGTTTTGAGTAATGAAAATAATCAGTCAGAATGATGATTATAACCTTCAGTTTGTTTTTGAACACTGAGTATTTAAACAGGTATAATGAATCCTTTGTGATCTTTCTCATATTCTGTACTGACAATATTAAATGTCAGGCACTGACGTGCAAGCATGTATCGTTCTAATGATTCCGATGCGACGCAGCCTCTCATGCACATCAGGTACGATGAGAAGAAACTAATAAATTATGAGGAAGAGGAGAAAAAAAAATCAGGTCTGTCTGCAAGCGGAGTGGGTTTCACACACACACACACACACGCTGCTGCTGTTGTCTCTGGCTGTTGCAGCTCACAGTGATGTTGGGAAAAACTATTTTGAAGCTTGACTCTCACTCCCACCATCTCACTGAAGCACCTTTACAACCCCCCTCCACACATCTGTAATTCTTATATAGCTCATTTTTGTTTATTAACATGAAATGGGTTTTGAGAATCAAACACAATCAAGGGATCTGCCAGTGTGTTACAAGTTTTGACTGTATGTCATCAACCATGCTCAAGAACTTTGAGATGTGTTGGAAACGCAAACTACACAGATTACCAGGAACTTTTTTTACCGGGGTAAATAAGTTCTTTGTAATAAAAGTTCCTGGTAATTTGGGTAGAAAGGGGGCTATTGTCCGATGCAGGATTCTAGCTGCTCAACAGTCCTGGGCCTTTGTTGCCAGATTTTTCATTTCGTGATGCGATAAATGTTTTCTATTGTTGAAAGGTCTGGACTGCAGGCAGGACAGTTCAGCAGCCGGACTCTTCTCCTGTGAAGCCATGCTGTTTTTGTGGATACAGTATGTGCTTTAATGTTGTCCTGCTGAAATATGCAAGGCCTTCCCTGAAAGAGATATTATCTAGATTGGAGCATAATGTTGCTCTAAAACCTCTATGTACTTTTCAGCTTTGATGGTGCCTTTTCAGATGTGTAGGCTGCCCAGACCATAGGCACTAATGCAACCCCATACCATCAGAGATGCAGCCTTTTGCACTGCCCTCTGATAGCATGCTGGATGGTCCCTGTCCTCTTTAGTCTTTAGTCTTTAGTTTGCACAGTGAACTGTGTTCACAGCACGTTTTGACCTTTGCTCTCGTCCAATGGGCACAGAGATTCTTTCTGATTCTGAATCTTTCGATGATTATACACTGGAAATGGTGGGATCTTCAAAGTCTTTGCAATTTTACACTGAGGAACATTTTTGTGAAATTGTTCCACAAGTTTTAGATGCACTTTGTTGCAGATTGGTGAATCTCTGCCCATCTTTACATCTGAGAGGCTGAAATGCTCCTTTTATACAGTCATTTTACTGACCTGAGACTGATTGAATTTTTAGATTGACTTTTATTTTACTGTCCACAGCTCTCTTACTTTTCTTAACAAGGATACAAAGTGAAAATTCAAAGAACAGCAATAAAAAACTTGGGGTAAAATGAAGTGTTTATGAAGTGTTTACAAACCTCCACATGCCACTGCTTGCCCATAGCATTGACGACACGACCCTCAATGGGTCTCCTGCAGGCACCACAGATCGGCACACCCATCTTGTCATGGCACGGCAAACAGAAGAGTTCTCCCTTCAGCTCCCTGGCATCTGCTGTCAACTCCTTCCTGTGCACAGAGAATTGTCCATATACATGTATTTAAAAATGTTTGTCACGTGGACCTGAAATATGATGTAATTCTAAGAGTGTGCTGGACTGAATCATGCAACTGACCCACAGTTGTTGCAGTTGAAGTGGTCAGGGTGATAGGGGTCATTCTTGAAGATCAGTGGCTGCTCTTCAATGATGGCATGGCACTTCTGACAGATATACTTGCCCAGCCCACGAGCTTTCTCGCGGTTATGGCACGGACGACAAAGGTGCCTGGACCAAAGGAGAAGGAACAGCTGTTCAAAGTTTACATGTTTGTGAAGAAGCAGAAGTGAGTTACTAACCAGGAAGTGGTTGCACCAATTCGGCCCAAGTGTCTACTAAATTCAGACTTTAGTTATTACTAAATCGTGAGCACAGCTTTAGTCATTATTAGCTAATTTGCAGCTAGTTGTTAACTTATTCCACCTTAAGGAGTCCTATAGTAAGACAGACAGATATAGGTAATTTTATCAACTTTCAAGACTGTCCTGCAACAGTGCATTTCTCATGAATTCATTTATATAAATAAAATGTCTATTTTGTTTAGTGTATTTATGGGTACACACCATGAGAATACAATGGAATCTAATATTACTTGTCAAATGTCAAATTATTTTGTCAATATTTGAATGACTCTTTATGACAGGGGAACATTTTTTTTAAACTGTTGCAGTATTTAGACAATGTAAGAGGCAGTGAATGTGCTTGTGAACATTAAGAGGGCCGTGAATTCTCTAAATGTTCCCACACAGGGAAAAGTTTCTCTTTCTCATTGGTACAATCAGAACAAACTATGCATGTCTATGTCACACAAACAAATCGCCACCACTAAAAGTTTGACTGGATCGACTGCAGTATGAAAGTCCTCCAACAAAACAACTATGGGTCGTGTGCAGGAGATGCTGGCAGTTTGCTTATTGGTTAAAGACATGGGTTTCACCAGACTTCTACAGACAGCACATTTTTTTATTTTTTTACTTTTATTGGCTAACCCTGTCCTTTTTAGCCCTAACCTCACTCCTTCTGTGGCCCCTAACCTCAGTAACACTTCTACCTAGAAAAATATCTGACTTTTTGAATGATGTTCATAAAGAGCGTTAAAACGTGAACCACTTCAGGGGTCCTGGAGAGCCGGTTCCGTCAGATAGTTGAACCTCGCATTCTGGAAGAGCAGTGTGATTTTTTGTCCTAGTTTTGGAACAGTGGACCACTGTACACTCTCGGCAGGGTCCAGGAGGTTGCATGGGAGTTCACCCAACCAGTCTACATGTGCTTTCTGGACTTGGAGAAGTCCCGTGGGGAGTGCTCCGGGAGTATGGGGCACCAGACCCCTGGATAAGGGCCATCCGGTCTCTGTATGACCAATGTCAGAGCTTGGTCTGCTCTACATTGGTCTGTCATGGTGAATAAGGAGCGGAGTTGAAAAGCAATCTCTCAATTTACTGGTTGATCTATGTTTCTACCCTGACCTATGGTCAGTGAGTTGTGGGTAGTGACTGAAAGATCACAGATACAAGTAGCAGAAATGGTTTTCCTCTGTAGGGTGTCTGGGCTCTCCCTTAGAGACAGTGTGAGAAGCTCGGTCATCCAGCAACTTATTCAGCCTACTGTTTTCGTCATTAGACAAATCAGGGGACCTTGGGGTGTCTGCCAATACCCGATAATACAGTTCCAAGAGAGTAATAATTGCAACTTTTTTGGAATTGGGGTCATAAGATGGGATACTTGCCTCCCAGCATTTTTGACAAATCCCACGTCTGCAAGCACAGCCTGGCAAATGTCACAGCGGAAGCAGTCAGGGTGCCAACTATTATTCATAGCCTTGATGACACGACCAATGATGAACTCCCCTGAGAGAAAGCATAAAGAAGAGGTCATCCTAAAGTAAGTACAACTTTTTCTTTTCCGATATTTACTAGGCCAGCAAGCATTTTCTTTTGGTGCTCTGCAGTTCATAATGAGCACTCCATTATGGAGTCAGACAGTTCTTACAGTGCACTGTGGTGCTTTCTATAGTGTTCTCAAAGTGACACTTGATTGCTGAATGCATTTTAATTGAGCATTTAATTTAATCAGCTGGATTTAAATTAATCTTACATGGCACTAAAAGGTATTTTGGGGGCTCTAAACACAAGTGAGTAGTTATAAATGAGAGTTAATATACTTTAAGTTCTGCAAGGATACACTTGTATCTGAGCTCACAAACAATATATGAAGGTCAGGGATACGGACATCCTCGCATGTACCATTGTGCAGTCTTTACAGCACTGGGGGAGCACAGAAAGTGCTGTGCATATTGAGTACTTCTACACACTGCTTGCAAACTATGGAAACTAAACTAGAGGCTGAATCAAACTAAGACTGAAAAAAAAATCTAATTACGATTATTCTGAGAGGTACTGCAATTGCCGTTTGGTCTGTAATGCTGTAATATTGTGTAGAGCATTGAAAATGTGATGGAGCATTACCATATAAGATTAAATCAAAATATTAACCACTCTATACTCTAATGCAAAGGGAAGACTTGAATTAACATAACTGCAGGTCATAACCATAAACCTTGCGTCCTATATGCCGCATAATATACTGCAAATCCTAAATTGCAGCCTTTGTGATTTGTAAAACAATTGCATTATAGAGCAGCTATATTAATCATCATGCAGCTAACAAAATTTAAATTTTTTTTACAATAATTTCTGTACACACACCAACCAGTGACAGTGAATTTGACCTCTGCATTTAACCCAACTTTAACACATACCAGGGAAGTGGGCAGCATCTGCGACTGGGGAGCAATGGGGAATTGGGTGTCTTGCTCAGGGACACCCCAGCCTATGGCCCTTCCCAGGATTTGAGCCGCTGACCTTCCAGTTACAAGCCCGATTCCTTTCCTCTTGACCATGGGCTGCCCAGATAGAAGCTTCACTATCACTATCAAGCTGTTGCTCTGTCATTTGGTTGCAAATCCCTAAACAAACCTAACAAAATACTATAATTTAAAGATATTTCTACTCCTTCTGTGATAAGCTATTCTGGCTCAAGTGCTGCCCAGTGTATAAGAGAGAAAATTGTTCCTTAAATCTTGAGTGCTCTTAAACTAAAAAAAATAAAACACAAAAAAAAGAGGAAGCTGAGCAGACAAGAAGTTAAGATTCATGCAGACTAAAGAATAGACACACAGCTGATATCTCATCTTCAGCAGATGGTATGACAGGCACAGCCTTGCAGTGCCACACGTGCCACCAGTAAGCCAACCCGTCCACTGATCCAACAAATGAGTCTTTATTAGCCTTCAGGGTTTTTCTCAGCCGGGTAACAGGGGCACTGTGCCCTCTTACTCATCTTACTTCTTACCATAATGCCAATTGTGTGTTGGATGCAATTCCTTACTACTTTACACTTGGGTACTGGGTACTGAAACCCACTAAACCGTTGATAAAGTTTGAAATACCATAGTATTATTAAGTGTTAACATTAACGGTATTGAACACAATCAGACTGTGTGTGACTGATTTTTGCTGTTCCCAATCCTAAGGAAAAATCTATATGTACCTCTCTCTATGCAGGGGGTGTAACTAGCTGCCTGTCTCTCACACACACACAGGCAGCAAGAGCTTCACACAGACACACACCCGCTGCAACAAAGTCACAGTGGAAAAAGTTAAACGTTCAAAACTCTGGTTAATTTTCACCAAAACTGATCCTAGTCCTTGATTCAAGTGCAACAAGTCTTTAGCTTGTGTTAGTTTTCCTGCTTAGCTTATAGACTGTCGACAGAAATCACAGGGGATGGATTTCCTCCAGGAGAGAAGCTGTAGCTGCTTTGGGCTGACACTCTTACTTTTACAACTGGGTGAAGAACATATGAACACTCAGCTTGATCAGGAGGAGTGTATTTATTTCTTCCAACAAGCAACATTTCAAACATGAGTTAATAGTAATGATTAGTTAGTTAAAAAAAAGATTAGCTATCATTTCAAGAATATTCTGAAATTGTTAGTCATAAATATATTTATCATATAATTGTTATTCATAAAATAGATGAGTACTTAATTAACTTATTGAATGAGACTGAGCATAGGCCTTCATGTATATAGACAAAGGATTAGTATCTATAATTATCACTACAAGCGGGAATAGGCATGAAGGAACAGCTATTTACTGTGTGTGAGTGTTCCGTTTATATGTGGCGTAGCTGGGTTTCAAAAATCAACTTAGATTTTTAGATTTTAAACAATATTTTCATCAATTCCATTTCCTGTTTCCGGCACACACATCTAGCAAGAGAATCAAAATTACAAAAGCCTTGACCACGATAGTCTGATAAAAAAAGATATAACAATATAACAGAATAACAATACTTCCGCACACCACCTTTCAGAACTTTAAAATAACATAACATCTCCCGCTATTACCTTAAAGTGACTAAAGACACTACAATCACCAGTGTCTGACTGGTGATTGTAGGATGGATATTGTGAAACTGTATTAAAGACACAAATGTTATATACTTTGTAGCATTAGTACTGTGAAAATCTCTTCATAACCAAGTAAAATTGGCATGAAAACTGAAATATCTCTATCTGAACCTATTCTGAATCAAAATGAATCAAAAGTTCAATTTAACTGGTACCAGGGCTGGGCAATATATTGATCTTATAGCTATAGTGTGACATGAGACAAGATATTAGGGGTGAGGGGAGTCAATAACAGTAAAACATTGCAATATTTTGAGTGGCGATATATTGTTTAGTATCGATTTTTTTTTTAACTGATGTTACAAATAAACATTAAAATTTGTTGATTAGCATAAAAACATTTTCAGTCCACCACATGGTGCCAAGTGCTCATTCTCACTAGAGCTGTTGTTCTAAATAGCCTTCATTGTAACATTAAAAAGCCAAAGAAACAAAACCAGGTGTTATCTGAAATTAAAGATAACTGTATTTTAAAAATGTAATGCAGATTAGGGCTGGGCAATATGGTAAAAAAATTATCACGATTTTTTCCTCGTGTTGTTTGATTTCTATCATGATTTTTTATTTTATTTTTTATTTCTGCCAGTTTTACAGCACCTATACTGAAAACTGAATAAACTAGAGATATTTACACCCACACAAATAAACGCCACCACCCCACAACACTGTCATTGCACCTCCAATACTCCACAAATGTCACTGTTTTCTTTACTTGATGAACAGCTTTAATAATAGTTACATTATTATCAGTGCTACTAGTGCTAGGGTATTAATGATATACAGCAGTCATCAGTACAGTGGGATGAACACTCTGCTCTGAGCGCTACGACTTTACGCTCTTTATCTAAAATGTAATAATGTTCCATCCAGTAGCCGTTTGTCAATGCAAACAGCTTAATTTCTGATGTTGCTTTGACAGAAACACAAGTCTGTCAAATTGATTGGAATCAAGTGTGGCTCTCTTTTATTGTCCACAGATGAGAACACAGCACACAGCGGAGAAGTGCCAAGTGCTGTGTGTCAGTGGAGCAGAGACAGCTCCCTTCAGTTATACTTGTCTCTCCGTGGAAGCAGGTCATGTCTAACATCACTTTCACTGCCCTTGGCTTCACATTCAGCCATTCTGTTCTTTCCTTTCTTAATCTTCCCTGGAAGCTCACAAACTGGAGGGGCCCAGGACAAGGTAGACTCTGGCTGGTGACACGCAGAATTCTGCTGTGTGTAATCGAGTAAATCGTGAGGAACCTGGATATTATCAGCATCACTAATTGCGATTTGTTAATCACCCAGCCCTGATGGTAGATCATAAACAGTGGATATTTTAATTTAGAGTGTATTACTTTATAGTGTATTGTCACTCTCCTTTGAGAAGCAACAAAGATCTCAAAAACTTTTCATGAGCCCAGGATAACAACCTGTGTACAGCTTTATATCCCAATATACGGGATATAAAGCTGCACACAGCCTAAAAATAATGCAGCTTATTTATAAGCCATATCACCCAGCTGTACAGAAATATTGATTTGATTTATATGATTTGTGATATATATTGATATCACTTTATTTAAAAAAGGTATACCATGGTACAGATTTTCCCATATTGCTCAGGCCTAATTGGTACCTTAGAATATGAATCACATCAATTCAGGAAATCAGCAGCGATACCCAGCACAAGGATGGAGAGAGGTGGCGCGATAATGAGTTTGACTCTGTGGTAGATATCACAGGATGGTGTTAACATGGTATAGCAATAATCATGACAACATTAGTTGTTAACTTAGTGAGCTCATATGGTAAGACAAGTGACTTATCCTTGCCAAAAGAAGTTAAAGTTTCACACTTAACCCACAAAGGACCTAAAAAGCCAAAACATTCCCCTTCTCTACCTTTTAAGCTGATTGCAAAGCATTTTTCTGTGCAGCTTCAACCCCCACAGAAAAAATGAAAAGCAAAAAGGGAAGCAAAGTCGAATGAAATAATTACTTGACACACACCTCTCAAGTATTGTAGCACCACTGAAGTTAAACCACTCAATTAAATCTTCACATTGTCTGTATAAATATGAACACAAAATACTTTTGACTTGACTGGCCCGAAATAAATGTTTGTGTAACACTCACCACACTGATGACAGCAAGGAGCAAAGAGCATCTGGAAGTCATGTTCACAATATTTTCTTCCTTCAAACTGTGGGGATAAAAGGTTGAGGTAAAGTCACGGACGAAAATGATTAACCAAAAGTGGTCTATGATTGCGATGTTTTGGGGAATAAATTATGGTAACTAGTATATACAGTGTGCCAGTGCAGTACCTCATAGAAGAGTCCCTCTGGAAACTGCTGAAAGCACTGGGCACACACGAAGCACTGCTCATGGTACAACTCTCCATTACTGTTGACAATCTTCTCAGTTGGAGCAAAGCCACTTTTACATCGCTCACAGGCTGCACTGGCCAAGGCATTAGCAATGCTGTTAGACCAGAAAGGAAAATATTTATAAGTACATGACTTCCCCTGTGACAAATAACTGGGGTGCAAAGCAAGACTGATATTTATCATTTCTCACATTACTCCTGCTGAGCTTTTATCAGCTGCTGTCACTGAAGAGAAGGCAAAAACTATGTGAGGGGGGGATGACTTAGTAACACATGCTCACTGCACAATCATCACCTAATATGGTAAAAAAAAATTGAGGTGCTGAAAACTAGTTGAGACACTATATGCAGCTTTTCCTCCACAGTCACACTAGAGCTGCAGATACCTGGTTATTTCATTATGAATTGAATGAAAGAAAACAATAATCTAAAACTATTATGTTGATTAACTTCCGGAGTATTAAAGTTACTCAAATGGGATGAGTTGCTGCTTTGTCTTGCATTTTTACCATTAGGAGAATAAGAAATGTGAACACATAATGTTGTACTTTGGGTGTTATAGTGATCATCATCGTCTGACAGTTTACAGACAAGCACACCAGCAGCAAATTCAAAGAAAGCTAAATTATACAGACTGGATGATAATAAAAACAGGAAGTGTTTGCAACACTAATACAGCCCCAACGACTTAAAAGTATACATATACTCATAAAGCCAATAATAACTACACTAATACATATTAGTATTATTGACAGTTTAATGTGCCACACATACAAATAATGTAGAAAATATCACAAAATATCACAACCAAACGTCATTTAAACTTAGTTTATAAATTTACCAAATAATGTCATTTTTAAAAAAAAAAATACAGCAAACGGGCGGTTAATTGTGATAACTGACATAAAGTTTCGAAAAAAACACACAAAAAGTTGCAATTTGAATGGAAGTTAGAGGTAACTGGCATGCTAACCTAAGAAAATGGAAAAAATGCATGTGTTCTTGCTGGTGTTGTTCAACGAGCATTACCAAATCAAATGAGAACAAACTATTCACCTGTTCCACACATGAATTTAGTCACATATTTACCGTAAAATATGGCATTTATTCTCGGGTGTTGGTAAGCTACTAAAGCTAATATACCGTTAGCTTTAGCTTGTTGCTTAGCTCCGAAGCTAACCTGACCGCGTAGCATCAGTTGTTTACGTTGGTTCAAAAATTGGCAAAGCGGTGGAAAGTGTTACCTGCCCGTCATTCCTGCCACCCCCAGCATCACCTCTCAGCACCGCAGGGTTAGATCCCAAGCTGACGAACTGGGACAAACAAGCAGAGAGCTAAAGCCTCTCGCTAAGCTAACAAAGTTTTATCGCCCCCTTCCAGCGGAGACGAGCCTGCGCAGGCAGAGGCAGACAGGGGCCGCGGGTTCACCCCACCCACACACGGGAGAAGAGAGTCAGGGAGTGTCCTGCGAGAGGAGACCCACCATACTGAACAGTCCAACACAAAAATAGCTATTCAATAAATTAAAAAAAAAGCATACTGCACATATCTCTTTTGATGATCCATTCAATGTTTGTTATTTCATGCATAATTTTTATTTAATATAAGCACAAACAGTATACAGGTTGGAGAGACAGACCATAATATGTTGGTGAATAAATCAGCTAGCTCAACATATGAGTCAAAAAATATAGCATTTCTAAACACATCAGCCATAAAAAGGCATATCTGATGTATAGTATACTGTGTACGTATAAAGAGCTAAATCTGCACCTGAGGAGGTCCCCAAAATGTTTTTTTAATCTTAGAGGGCTCTTGGTTTCAGAAAAGAATTAAGAACCTCTGCATATAAAACATATCTGATACATTATATTAGTATGTAAGAAAAATGCATGCATGTTTGCATGCATTTTTCTTCAACAGGATATTTAAGTCACTCATTTAAATATGAATGTGTCTCTCCATTCACAATTATAATAGAAATTCACAAGGATTTACATATTCTCAGTGCTTTTTGTTACGATAAGCTCTTCTATACTGTGCCATGACTAAGGAGAAAAAGTAAATTCATTTTACTTTGGTACTTTCATTTCAGAATAGTACATCAATAAATTCCTGACCAAGCAAGCAAGCTAAAATTATTATTAAGAAAAATAAAGAGAGGTTGCTGGAATAAAACACATCTGGTACATAGGCATTTATGAAACTTCACACAAATAAAACACTGATATATGGTATATGATATATGATACTGTGTACGGTAATGTATTAATAGTATAAAATGCCACATAGTGGAAGTTGATAAGCAGCAGAAGAGAGCAGTAGTGATAGATGTGAAAATCCAAAGTGACAGCAACATCAAATAGAGGGAACATCAGAAGCTTGAGAAATACCAAGGGCTGAGAGAAGAGCTAGAGAAGATGTGGGGAGTAAAGGCAACTGTGGTCCCAGTGATGACAGGAACACTAGGAGCTGTGACCCCCAAACTGGGGGAGTGGCTCCAACAGATTCCAGGAACAGCATCTGAGATATGTCCTTTAAAGTACAGTCCTAGGAACAGACAAGATACTGCACAGAACCCCAGAACCCTCCCTGGTAGAGGACCCGTGAGCTTGATGGAGACACAAGACCACCCAAGTGGGCGAGAGAGAGAAGTGTTTATATGCACACATACAATAAACAGCCTTGTTGACTGTTGGAATCAGAAAACATAAATGGAAAACATGATCATAGGCAACAACTGTTTAAATATTGATGTAATTTTTTTTTTTTTTCAAATGATCAATTAAAAAAAAATACACCATATATGACAACCTTAAAACACAAATCGTCTTAAAAAGAAAAAAAACTGTTCTTTTACATTTATTTGTTTCATTGCATGGTCCAGGGGTTTAATTCACAGGCAACAATCTTAATAATTCCATTTTGCAACATTTCCCAGCATCAGTTTCACCCAGACTTCGACAAAACAATAGCAAGACATTTCACATGGGTTTTTCCAAGATACCTTTAAAATCCTGGAATGACTTTAGCCGTTTTGCTGAAGAGTGAATTACTGTGTGTGTGTATACGTGTGTATATATATATATATATATATATGACTGAATGTGTAGCCCTAGACCTACACATGTAACTTAACTGTAGCCCTAGAACTAGCATTTACATCTTCAATTTCACATACAGGAAAACCTTTTTTGTTTCTTGTTTTAGTGTTTTGCAAATTGATCATAATTTATCCTTCTCTCTAAGTCTTAAACAATTAATCAGATTTGTCAGAGTAGTGTTAGGACCACAAATAAAACAGAACCATTTATTCTAAATATTTTTACTATGATAAACTACAATATATCTTCCTTTGGTACTGTTAAGCAGGGTTGGTTTGTCTCTTTCCATAGGTCTGTATTTTATTGCTTAACAAATGACCATATGATTTGTATTGACACTGACATTTGGTTGCAAAACAATTGATTTCATGCCCTAATGACACATTAGCTCGAAGTGCAATGTTAATTAGAGCAAGGGCGCATTAATGGGATTCATTGTAGAGATGCATGACTGAGATTTAAATATATAGAAATCACATGTGTAAGTTAATGCAGATATACATATATATGAAATATCACATTTATATAATGTACATATATGTGCTTGTGACTTAAGTGCATCACATTCAGAAATGCTCTCCTTTAAAAAAGGGATCCAGTATGGATTATATATATTATTGCCACTGTTAACACAATCATACTCTATAAAAAGCTTCATGTTTGTTGTACTTTCACAAAGTGTCAATACTGGAATCATAGACCCTAAAAAGTGGCTCAGAGAAGAAGGTGCTAAATGTGTAACAAGACCAACAAATGTAGACATAAATATTCATATAAATATAAACTTTTTTTACGTGGAACAAAAGACAGAGTTTAAATGAGTGAACATGTTGTAGGCTTTATAAAAATTCAGAGATGTAAATTCTTCATGTATTTGGGGTGGATGAGTGGTAGATATGGTGTCTGAGACAAACACAATCCACACAGTCACCCAGAGTGCTACCAGGTTGGCATCATGTCTGGGAACCAGACGCGACCCAAATGCTTGGACACCTCCCAGTGGACATCATCCAGCCCATAGCGGTGATCTGGGACCAGCACTTCCTCCATGATGGATAGCTGCGTCAGTCTGTCTCCACACATCTTGACAAACTCCACAAAGGCACTGCAGGACACTTCACATTCCCCCAAGCCTATGGCCGATAGCTGCGTGCAGCGCTGGGCAATGCGGATCAGCTCATCATCCAGCGGCTGCAGCCCGTTGGCGCACACAACAAGCTCCACCAGACGGGGGCAGGTGAGACCGACGTGGCCCAGAACGTCTTTGCTGACAGAGCGACCAAAGTACAAATGCGTGACAGGGATTTCATCACGGAAGAAAGGGCCAAACTCATCTGCGTAGAGAAAGTAGTACATTACGAGATTAAATTTAGGGGAGTGGCGCACCATGGCGTCCCAGCTGCTCTTCTTGATGGTGTGGAAGTGTTGGCCTGGATTCTCGCTGACTACGTCAACGCGAAGGTGCTCGAGGTGAACGTGTTTCTCTGAGGACAGAGTGCTGAGGAGTTCATCACTCAGCAAGTGGTAGTTGAGAACAAGTTCTCTCAAGCCATGGCACTGATCGGCCATACACAGGATACCTGGGACAGAGAGAAAAGAAAGGTTGGAGGTGAGAGATCCACACAAACTTTTAGGATCTGGGTCATACTTTACACATTCTGTATATTGCCCACAATTCCTTTCACTCATCCATTGTCTACTGCTTTCCAGTATCCTCTACATGAGGGTCACAAGTGGCACTGGAGCCAAGCCTAGCTTACATAGGGCGAAAGGCAGCATACACCCTGGATAGGTCGCCAGTCCAGTGCAGGGCAAACATAAAGAGACAAATAAACATTCACTCGCACATTCACTCCTACAGTCAATTTAGAGCGTCCATTTAACCTAACCTGCAGCAATGTACCTGCAGGTGAAACGTGAGGGCAACTGCTCATTTTTAGCAGTTTGAGTGTGTCACTATTATTAGCCACCAGGACCTTGAGGGAGGGGTCATCCACAGGGGTGTCATCAATCTTTAGTGAAGACAGAGATTTTGGAGTTGACTAAAACCACCGTCAGTGCTGAGATGAAGTGAGACTGGTGAACAGAGGAAACAGAAATAGTGAGTAAAACTTATCTAACCAGTAAATACAGTCAAGCCTTTTGGGCTTCCCTGAATGCTCGTTCAATTCCATTTTCAAGCAATTGCTCAGGAACAGAGGAAGACTACAGAGAAGGTTAACAGATTATTTGAAGCAGGACATGAGGACAGTTGGTGTAACAGAAGAGGATACAAGGGAGAGAATATGATGGAGGTATATGATCCGCTGTGGCCACCCCTAAATGGAAAAGCCAAAATAAGAAGAGGATCAAGCAATTGTACATGCAGATTTCATTGACTAATTAGACGTAATCTCAGATCTCATTTTCCAATCCAATCCAACTTTATTTACAAAGCACTTTAAAAACAACAACAGCTGAGGCAAAGTGCTGTACATTAGAGAAAAATAAGATAAACTACTGAAACGTACTAAAAGATAGACAAAACGTAAAATAATGTTGATTGTACATATGTACAGACATATACAGTACATCCGTGTAGCAGATGAAATGGGCTATATACACATACATATGCACAAACATACCTACCTACATACACACTGCATACATATGCATAATATATATATACTCACACATACTCTCTCTCTCTCACTCACACACACCTATGTATATACACAAAAACAAACATAAAACCAATAAAAACAAGTAAAATCAATGCCTCATACTGGGTTGAAAGCCAAAGAGTAAAAATGGGTCTTAAGATGCTTTTTAAAAACAGACAGAGAAGGGGCCTGTCTAATATGTAAAGGAAGATCGTTCCACAATCTAGGCACAGCAACAGAAAAAGCTCTGTCCCTCTAAGCTTCCGTTTAGACTTAAGTATCTGTAGGAGCAGCTGATCAACTGACCTCAAAGACCGGGCAGGAGTATAAGGATGAAGCAACTCTGTGAGGTATGGCGGGGCAAGACCATTTAAGGATTTAAAAGCAAATAGAAGGATTTTAAAATGAACTCTAAAGTGCACAGGCTGCCAGTGCAGTGAGGCTAAAATGGGAGTTATGGTCCAGTTAAAAGACGTGCAGCAGCATTTTGAACAATCTGAAGACATGATAGGGACGACTGGCTGACTCCATTTTAAAGGGCCCTTTGTCATTACAGAGACTGGAAAAATCAAGCCTTCCCTGGCGTTTTAGTAAAATAAAGGTTCAGTAAAATATAATATCTAAAATAGATCTGGGCAATATATCAATATTTTACCTATATCACGACATGAGGAAATGTATGATAATCATCATTGTTTTATATTGAATATGTGTGAAATACACTAAATATTATAAATTAAATATTCTATTATTAATTAAATCCTAAAAAACATTGATATGACATTGACAAAATTATATTAAAAACACTTTTATTTTAAGCTTAACTGTTTGGGTGTTTGTGTTAATACCAAAACAGCGGCCTGTGTCAGTCTAATGCAGGGGTAAGCAAGAAAATTTGGCCCAAATGAAAAATTTTACAAGAGTCCAGAGAAACAACCTGTGTGAAGCATTATACCCCATATATCTCATATACAGTATATCCATAAAAATATCTAGATATTATTTATATATCACCCAGCCTTAAAATATTGATTGTATTCATGTATTAAATATATATATAAAAAAAGATGATTTTTGTAAATTTCCTCATGTCACAACATAGATAAAATACTGATCTATTGCCCAGCTCTATTTTAGATATCACGCAAAGAGGCTGCATGCACTGTATTTGGAGAGAGGGGGCAGACAAATCATCTGTATGTATGCATGTGTGCGTGTTGAGTAAACATTGCCTTCACATGCACAGAAAGAGTCTTCTTACTTTGGGCAACTCCATGAAACTGGGCCTGGCTGTGGAAATGAGCCCAAGTGTTTTTAATGAACAGTTCACCAGCTGAGAGAGGATGTCGCATGCTGCCTCTGCAGACTCTCGGCTGCCGTCCACCTGATGAATACAGAAGAAAAAAAAGAAAAAGAAAATCCCCACTTGAAATTTGAGTAGGACATACGAATTCATTGCACTGAACACATCCATCACTTTAACCAGCCACACCACACACACTCCTCTCCTTCTCACTCTTATTGATACCTTGAAGCTGACATACTGCAGGTGGTTGGAGTGCCTGTTGATGATCTGTTTGATGAGGTCTGGGTGTGTGGCCTTCAGGTAGGAGGTGGCAGGTTGGTTTAACTCAAACTCAAAGCAGCGCCACAGCTCTGGCATGTGGAAAGCCTGGTTCCAGCCTCGACACACCTGCAATGACATCAGCAAAAAAAAAAAAAAAGACTTGTCTGAGCATGATTTGCTTATTTAGAATAACATTTTTAATTAAAATAAAAGAAAAATTCTTCATATTTCATCTGCTTTATATCAGCGAGTCATGAGTCATGACTAAAACCATCATGAACGTAATTTAAGACCCGTTTCATATCCATACTGGCAAAAATGTATGAAGCGTAAGGAAAAACAGAGTCCCAGAATTACTTGCAAAGTAAATGTTATTTATTAATTAACATAACCAAACAGAACACTGGGTAACAAGTGTAATGTTGCATTACAGAATCTCCTCACATTCATTTATGATGGTTTTGAACTATTTGCCAGAGCATGTTTTTCAGTAAAACTGTACAGCTAGCGCCTTAGCTGTGCATGTGGTGTGTGTCACTGTGTGTGTGTGTGTGTATGCACTGAAGTGTGATCATTGTGTGTTGTGCTCACTAACTGGAGGACTTGCTTGCTCATGCTTGGGCCGGATTCCGATGCTCCCGCTATACTGATGTGGAACAATAGTGTCTGCTGTCGAGCGCTTGCTGTTGGCTTTTTACAGCATTAGTGTTTCTCCAACTTCGTGTGCGACTGTAATGCTTTTATTCCCAACATCACAAGCTGTAGCGTCCTCTTACATAAAGGTGCGGCGGGCTTAAAACTGGTTATCAAATGGCCTTAAACCCTGACGAAAATCACTATGTTGAATTTGCTCTCCCCTATTTTGTGCAAGTAAAAAAGCTAATCCAATCCTCACGTTGCCAGACTGGCTTGTGTTGGTTGTGTGCCAATAAATTTTGACTGGACTGCAATTAATGTTAATAGCTATTGGTTCCATGTATCTGTATGGTTATATTACAAAGTAGGGATGCACCGATCTGATATTAACATCTGTTTATTGTGTGTTTGACTTAGTTACTTGTTTGATCTAAGTTCCATCTGTTATATATATATATATTATTTCTTTTTTTTTTTTTCTTTTATTCTTGTTTATTTTTAATGCTGTCCGATTATTTATTTTATTAATTTACAGTTCAGTTCAGGCTGTATGTTGATTTGTTACATTTATTTTTATTATGCAAGAGCCTTATGTTGAATGATAAAAGCTGTTCCACTGTTTGTTTATCATTTGTGCCAAAACCCTAGTTTCACAAGTCAACTAGTTGCTTAATATTGTTAAAAAATATAAATTATATAGTAAAATCATACAATCCATGTGTGAAAGAAATTTCAGAAAAAAAGAAAAGAAAAATGTCTGTGAAATGAAACTGGTACATAACACGTCATTAAAAATGAAAGGTGTGAATATCCAAAGAGCACACAACCAAAAAAGATTATCCCTTAACATATTCTGTCCTTGAGGTGTGTGTTTCACACACATTCATCTAATGATTTTTCTATGGTTTGGTTGTATAATTAGATTTTCACTTTATGTTTGCATTCGTTGACATTTATAGTGGCTGTAGCTTTTTTAAGTGATAATTTAAAAATGTGTAGTTTATTTTACATAAAAAGCTGTGTGCTGTGGTCATGTTGAAACACAGCCCTGCATCACTTATGCTACTACATATAATACTGTCAAATATTATCGACTATGTGTAGCCACTGATGAAAAAGTATTGCACATATACCTGAGAGGCATAAGCTCTGTCCAGTAGAGGCAAGTACCGGAAGATGTGAAGCAGGATCTCCTGAGGCAGACACTCCCAGCGGTCACCTTCCTGCTCTTTGTCAGTCCTCTGCTTACAGGGCCGTTTAAGAGTCGTCCGAGACCCAGCGCTGGTGCCCCCTCCATCCTCCTGCTCAATCACCCGGTGAACCCGTTTCATCCTGTTTTAAACACAAGGGGAGTTAACTAAATCAAGACAGATCAGGGCAAGTGAAGAGCTTGATAAGAACTGATGTTTACCTTAAAGATACCTAAACACAATAAGTTGCTTTAAAACTCAATTTACAAACATGTTGGTTTTCAAACTCGGGATGGCACACTACCAGATAGCAATATCACAATCACAATTTGAGACTCTTCAGACAACTATATCAGTCAGTTTAGACCTTTCAACTATGACGCTGTTAAAAAAAAATGTGCTAGCGATTTCAAAAGACAGATATTTTTCCAAATGTGTAACAAATATTTTCCTCCTATAAAAGATACAATAAACAGCTCACAGCATGAGTCAGCTAAAATGATGTTACTGATGTTTAAAATATATAAATTTTGAATTTTACATCTTATCTGTCCAATAACTGATGCAGTGATTTTGTCCAGTATTGGACTAACGCCGAGTAGTATTTGGTATAAAAAGTATAGGTAAAAGTATAGTATAGGTATAAAGAGTTTGAAAACCACTGTCTAGATGATATTTCTATAATTTTTAAAGCATACAAGTGTCTTAAACCCTTCCCACAGGATCACTTTATCTGATAAAATTTGATTTATTAAGTATTTAAAACAGTTTCTTCCCCCATGTCTATGTAAAATGATCATTTACTGTTATGGATTTAGTTCTACATTCCTTTCGCTTAATGCATGTGTTGCTTTGAGATTAAGAAAAAGATAATTCTTGAGTAACTATAATGGGCTTTTGAGTAGAAGGTATTCTGTTGGGTTTTCTGTTACTATAACATCCATGGGTCTAACAGTCCCACTTCTGCTATAATACTTGTAAGTATGTGATGCTTCCTAGATCTTGGGTCAGGCCCAGGGGGAACTTGTCCACCCCTTTAATAAACCTAAACATAAAATCACCATTAATTTTCCCTTACATTGTTTTTGCTACATCCTTTTTAGACCAGGCAAAAGTGTCTTGAGATTAAAAAAGAAGGCAGCATGAACAGATGGTCACAAATTTTAAAAATACAAACTGTCATACAGCATACACCTGTCACACACAACAAATAAGTAAAAGCAAATCATTCAACCAATATAGGATCAGGGACAAAACAAATTATAATACAGGTTCAGCTGCTAAAACTATCCCAGGTTTCATACCCATGCCCATTACCAGTTAACCTGCTGATTGTGGAACCATCCAGAACAGTGTTACTTCAAATCAGACAGGCAGTTTGAAAAGCACTGATATTTGATTGTTTTATTTCTGATGGCTGATAGTTTTATGCCAATTAAAATATACATGCGTGTATATTGAATATTCCTTTATCTCTAACTTCTAATATTGCATTAAAGTACAGTAATTATTATTTTGATGTTGTAACGTGGTCATGCTCCACGATCACATTTTAAATCTATTGCAAGTTTAATATTCAACTTTTATAAAACTATACCACAACACAAATCACAATTACAGTCAAAAAATATACTGTATGTAATTTAATATTTTCTCCAACTCACTTAGCCCTACTTTATATTTTAAGCAATGTGTTGAAAATCAGGTGAGACACTTGGACTGTCAGGGATTTATTGTTATTTCTGTGTCAGACAAAGGTCCTGTTTACGTTGGAACATCAGGAAATGGCAGACGTTGAGCCACCACTTCTCTGTTCCGCATGAATACATCTGTTCAGTTTGTTTATTGTTTGACAGTTTATCTCAGGTTATTAAAATGTCATCTTTGAGCCCTTTAAACTACAGCTGGCCTATTCATTTATACATGAAGCTATGTCTTTTATTTTGTTTACTTGTTTTGCTTATTTTAGCTTGCTTAGTAATAGTAAAACAACTATATTGAAATGTGTCTATTTTGGCTTATTTAAACCCAACAGCAATATCATATATACAGCAAAGATACATTTTTTCATATAATCTTTACACATTGTGAAATATATTCTTTGAGATAAGACACAGTGAATAATTTTGAATATTTTATTTCAGATGTTTGAAAGGTTTCTCTGTTTAACAAGTGTTTGGCTTATTTGTTGTTTCATGTTTGATACATTTTTACCACAATTCCTGATGAAAATGAACATTTAATTATTTGACATTTAATGTTAAATTACCTAAATCAACTACTTTGTTTGACATCACCTAGTTTTAAGTAGAGGTAAAGCCATATGGGTTTTTCTGTTGCTGATGCTGGCAATAACAGAGGACACTGGCCAATATATGTTGCCATGGCTGATAAGTTTGGACGGTTTTCTTGTTTTCCTCCATGTGATTAAAAATAAAACAGTTAAATGGTAACGAACAATAGACAAAATTACAGACAATAGTTTCTAACATTTACAGTGTGTGAAGAGGATGAACTCTTGTTTTGCTTTTGCACAGTCTTTAAAGTTGGTTTATGCGTCAGGTTTACTTGGGTAGTGCCATTTTCCTTTATTTGCATAATACACTTCTGCTTTAAAATACAGAACACAAAGCTCTGACTGGTTTGTTTGCTCAGAGTGCTATGGAAACGTAATGACCCCAGATGGCTCAGTGGTGGAACGAGTTGTTTTTCGACTAGAATATTCTGATTTTGAGTCGCAGCTCTTCTAGTCTACATGCTGATGTGTCCTTAAAATATACAATATAAAAATGTGCTGCACAAAGATGCACTGAGTGATTGGGTGAATGGTGAAGCTGTACTGTAAAGCAAATTTGAGTGGTCATCAAGACTAGTAAAGCACTATACAAATACCACTACTGTCTAGTACTCTACCTGTTATTTTGAGTACCAACACTTTGATTTACATTTCGGGACTTCTGTTGAGATGCCAGCACTCTGCTTAGCTTGTTTCTAAAGTGATTATAATTTCCAAGGATGCACTATGTGAGATGATGTTCAAGTATTCTCATGAGAGTCTAGTGTTTTTTTCTAGTGTCTACAGTTTTTATTTTTATTGTTAAAAAAAGAACACTATTAATTGGAAGCGTTTAAATATTTTCCACTAATGTTTAGTTATATTTACTGACCTGTAGCCACATTTATGTCCTGGAGGACAGCATAATAACAATATACCAAATAAAATGGCCTGTGTGCTTGAAGTTTAAAGGGGAATTCCATTTTTTTTTCCAAACCTGGGCCCTATGTTTATGAATGTGAGTATATATGTGAATGATACTAACAAAAGGTTTCATAAAAGATCGTATCAAGTGGCATCTGGGACCGGAGGCACTGGCTGCAGTGTAGTCTCTATGGGGCAATCTTGCAAGAGTTATGTCTGAGTTATTGCCAAAAAAAAGTGCTTGATTTCACCATTAAATTGCATGTTATGACTGGAGCTGTAATGTCACTCAAAGCCCTGTTGATCAGAGGGAAAAATCCTCCGAGGTGGTGACACAGCATTGTGTTGTGTCCAACGTGCCCCTGGATTACATAATGACCATTACTTTCGGACAGTAGCAGGTCCCACTCTTGACAGCAAAGACATTATTCTTCTGGAGCATACTTTCACAGCACTCACATAGACACCACAAGTTTCAGTGATTTGCATCCTTGCAGCAGCTAGTTCATCCTTGTCTGTAGCCTCCCCCTCTCTCATCTGCATATCAATTTGAATGAGCTCTTCGTCTGTGTACTCCGGTTCAAACAAATGGGGACGGCCATCGAATCCAAATGGCTCATCTTCATTGTCCGCATCAGCTATATATTCAGCCAATAAAAAAGGTAGGCTAGTTGCAGTCCTGGCACCTTCTCTTGGTAAACTACTCACTCCTCTCTCTTCTTCCTGCAACACCTCTCATATCCCACAAGACTTTGAGTGACACTACTGCTCCGGTCATGTTGCCAGACTCTTACAATAACAATATGAGCCATTTAATGGTGAAATCAAGCACTTTTTATGGCAATATCTTAACTAAAATGCTCCATTGAGACTACACTGCAGTCAGTGCCGCCCAATAACAATCTACCGGACCAATTATGAAACCCTTTGCAAGTAGCATTCACATATACACACACACATTTATAAAAAACAGGGCGCAGGTTGAAAAAAATGGAATTCTCCTTTAAATCATTGTTGGAATTTTTAAGGATAACCTAAATATACAAGTTGGCAAAAAGTGTAATATAATCCAGTTTTAAGTCCTTTTAATACAGACTTTAAATAAAATAACTATCACTGAAATCTTCTGGAAACTTTATTTTATTTAAAATGTTCATAATTTTGTGTTTAATGTTTTGGTAATGCAGACAAACACGCCTCATGTGGATTAAGGAGAGTACTGGGATTTATTTTTTCCCACTTCACATAGTAATACATTTAGTGAGAACTGTGGATACTGAGCATTGAAGCTAAACCAATGCACATTTAATCAAACTGTATTATTTAATTTATTTTTGCATTTTATTCCACGTTAAGCACTTCATTTAGGACTTTGTATAGCAATTTTGCACGGAATAATATATGGTTAGGTGACTGAGCTATAGACTGAGCTATTGGTTGATTGGAAAGGTTGCCCTTGTGGTGACTATGGCGTTTCCTCAAATTCCCCTACTTGACGTGCACAACTGCACAGCAACCGAGCCTTTCCTGTCCACAGTGTCCATAAAAACGCCAGCGTGAAGTCTAGTAACAGAGAGGAGAACAACTTTCCTCCACACAAGACGGACCAGAGTTAGTTTCTAACGCGAAAACGGACGTATTGTCACCGGGTATGTGTGGACACATGTGGTTTAATAGTTAACTTACAGCACGAACCCGGCGAGCCAACCGAACCAAGAGTTAGCATAGTACAACATCTTTGCTAGTTGCTTAGCAAACAAGTTCTGGCGAAAGTGAAGTTGAACCAGCAGCTTCAACGTGTGTCTAAATTCAGCATAATTCAACATAATGCTGAATTAAGACAAACGTTTTCTTTCTCTACAGCGTCAGCAGTTCTGCAATCAGTTTGTTTCTTACCTGTTTGTCACCTTCGTCTTGTGTTTGTCAGAAAATCGCTCAACGTCAACCTGGTCCAACACAAAAAAGGGTGCATACGAGGTGATCGGACCATGGAACAGGGCGGTTCGAGTCCGATTACACACTCAGTAAAAAGTGTTATCACAGCGTGTTCGTGTCCACGGAGCCTGGCCCATTGTAACCTATAACTCTGCTGTTTCTCCAGTTTCCCTCCTGTCACAGACAGATGGCGTGTACATGTTGTTGTGGCGAGCGGAGCAAATAGCCGCACTTACACCGAAGCGTCGACAGAGGGAGCTGTTACTCAGACACTCGGTTTGAGGTTTTCTCTCTAGACTAGATTAGATTTGACTTGATTGGTCAAACACTGGGGAAATTCTCTTGTTACAACAGCAGGACCGGGAGCAAAATAAAATAAGCAATATAAAATATGCGAAATATACGTGTGCATAAATATAAAAGGTACAATAACAAGTGAACAGTCAAACAGGGATGAACATTGTTCATAAATATCAAAAAGTGCTAAAAGAAAATATATTTACATGTGTTACTCACTATGTTGCATATTTTGTTCTTTCTGCTTCTTTTCAGTTGTGTATACTCACCTTTGTTTCTCTGGTTTCCTGAGGGTTTTTATTTTTCTAGTCATGTATTGTTAGGTTGAAGCCTGAGTTGATTATTCTTTATCTTTTTCTTTGTTTGGGCCTTAATTTTTTTTTACTTTCTTTATTATTATGTTATCAAAATTTACTTTTGTCAATTTAAATTATTGTCGTTCAAGAAAAAAAAATGACTTTACACATTTGTGTTAAGCTTCGGGGTAGCAGTGGAGCAGTGGTAGAGCAAGTTGTCCTTCAACTGGAACATTATGGGTTCAATTCCTGGCTACACTAGTCTGCATGACAATGTGTCCTTGGGCAAAGCACTCAACCCCGCATTGCTCCTGATGGCTGTGAATGGACATTAAAGGTAGCAACATTTTTGTAAGGCTAGGAAGTATGGCTTATCAATAATATCAGGCTATTTTAAGGCTATCTCCTGATATACGAGATATATGTGGATACAAATCTGCACTTAAGAAAAGTTTTGTTATGAGATGTTTGTGCTTCTCAAGGGCAATACACTGTAAATGCACTGTAAAATAAAAATATCTACTGTTTATCTGTATTACATGATCTTAAAATACACTGAAAATACCTTTCATTTCAGATAATACCTGGTTTATTTCTTTGGCTTTTTAATGTCAAATGAAGGATATTTACATGTGTTAGAAACAATGAAATGCTGCTATAACACAAATAATTAGGCATGAAAGTGTTAAGTGGCTTTTAAAAAATATAATTATCAATTCCATTTAGTCTATCATTAATATATATTATTTAATTTATAATGCCTAGAGTATTTCACAAATGTATATAATATATAAGATGATTATGAATGCAACAGCCTTTAAAACCATGAAAAGTCATCATAGATACCTTTTCATGATTTGACGATATTCACAATCTAAGACCATATCCCGTCTCATGTCAGAATATAGATATAATACAAACATTGTTACATAATGCAAAAACAGACGTCTGGGGCTCAGAGTGGGGATGTAATACAGTAGGAACCATTTCCATCTCCAGTTAAAACTCAATGAACCACAATGATTCTGAAACTGTTATTTAGCAATTTGTTGTTTTAAAGCTGCAGTGCATAACTTTTGGTGATTTCTTTTGTTGTTTGACGTTATTATTCTGTCTCGGTTTAGTTTTCACTTAACCCATCGTTGCTTCCGACATCTGTGCTGGCAGCATGTGAATGGGTATGAAAGGTTTGTGGAAAATGGGAAATGTGTTGCACATACAGTAGGATATGCATGTGTGAGTGAATGGGTAAATAGCAAAACTGTAGTGTAAAGCAGCTTTGAGTGGTTGAGTTAATAATCTGCCACTTATCATGTGAAAACATACATGTGATTAATTCCATGTTCAGTTATTTTCCCGTTTATTATAAAGTGGACAGAAATAGTTTGTGCACTCCATCCACATTGGCATTCATTAGGAAAGCAACAAACAAAGTACAAATGCAGTATATACATACCAGTATACATATATTTATAAAATATTTTTTCCCCATAGAACTGTAGGGTATCTTTTATTTTTTCTTCACAATTATTTAATTAGTCATTGTTGGGGGGCTTTTATGCCATCTATGCAGAACAACAGGTTGTTAGGACAGAAAAAATCTGCAGAAGCTGTGGATTTCAGTCATGGAAAGCAACTCGACTGGATCTACAATATTCAGATGTCCATGATAGAAAAACATTCCTGTTTGCACACAGTTCCCTACAGAAATGGTTTACAGCCACAAGACTTGAGCATAGACAGCAGAGGCACCGGAGAAATGAGCAAAACCAAAAACTCCAAGGACTTTTTCTCTCTGGAAAATAAGATTGTCCTTGGCTTTATTGAGGAATCCAGATACATCTTTTGACAAGCTAGTTTAATTTCTCAGCTTCTTAAATGATCATATTTTATTTGCTCCATATAAAAAAAAAACAAACATTCAAACTGAATCATTTTGTTTTGTGAACAAAACAAGACATTAAGGGAAAAAAAACAAAACAAAACATAATTTTGAGGGTTTGGAAAACAAACTTTACTGGTTTATTTGCTTCATATCAAAGAAATAATTAAATCAGAACTATTTTGTTCAACCTCTTTAATTATCTTACTTGATTAATCAAGAAAATCACTGTCAGTTGCAGCAATAATTTGGTTGAGCATTGTGTCGAGTGTTTGTTGTATGCAAGGCTGCAACGACTAATTATAAATCAATTACCAGATTAATGATTCATTGTGTTTTTTCCAAATGAAAACCAGATTTCTGATTTTTTCAGCTTCTCAAATATGAATATTTTTCTAGTTTCTTTGCTCCACATAAATCATTAAAACTAAATAATTTTGTCAATACATTTAAGAACATCATTTTGAGGTTTAGAAAATACTGGTCAACATTTTTTAACATTTTCTAACATTTTATGGACTAAACAGCTAATCCATTAATCGGGGGGATCTACATATTATTTGATTATGAAAATAATTGTTTGTTACAGCCCTAGTTGTATGTACAGGTTTGTTGTGTTTCTTTATTTTAGTGTAAGTCTGGGCAAGCATATGTGATGAACTTCATGCTTCCTTCCACCTTGGACGAGACAGTTTTACGAAGTGAAATAATTTTACGTGGTTAAGGCATTTATTTAAACTAAGCATCATATCCATCAGACATTTTTTTGGAATATGGCCCCCAAATTTGACTGCTCTCACAATTTTGCAACACAGACACATTATGCACCTGCACAGGTGAAACGTTTTACGAGGACCAAAGCTGCACTTTACAGTGATCCGACACAGACATGACGTTAGGATGGCACTAAAAGGACAAAGTGGTGCTTTGTGATGACAAGTCCGTAAAGAATTTTAGGGCTTCATTATGACGGAACAGGGCCGACTTCCATTTTCAGAGGAGGTGTCAGGATTAAAAGGTTAAAGCCATAACTTCAGCCCTCGGAGGGAGGCAGTTATGAAAGCGGAGATGTATGAAGCCGTATGTTCTTGGTCCATCAAAGTCCTGGATGATAAAGGTTTCGTCTTTTCACTGTCTCATTCATTACTTTCTGTGGGGAGGCCGTGCATTCTCATGTGCATACCAATGCTCTGCACTGTCACTGGATGTCAGTTTATAATTTAATTATTATTTAAGTATTTAATAACACATCTCCAGACAGTTAAACCATTCTGCATATTCAAGACCAGTGTGTTGTGACAGAAAGAATATTGTGTCCTGAAAAGATAATTGTTGTTTCTTCCTATGACTTAAAAGACACAATCAGGCAATTAGACTATAATAGTAGTGAAGAATATCAAAATGTCATTTCCCATATGTTCCACCTCATTGTATTTGGTTTATACATTACTGCCCTCTAGTGGACGGATGTGTTTTTACAGCTTAAAGAATGTAACATATGAAAGCTGTAAACCTTTTGAAAAATTACTTTTCACGAATACTGATTTTACAAAGATTTATCCATCAGTTTCATGCTACACTACCAGTCAAAAGTGTGGACACACTTTCTCATTGAATTCAATGAGAAAGTGTGTCCAAACTTTTGGACAGATTTGTCCTGTGATGTAAGAAGCTGAAAGCAATTCAACTTTTTCAGTATCAGTCATTCCCACACCTAAGAACACTAATTTAAGTGCATTTTTTCAATTGGAATTCAGTGCAATTTAAATCAAGTCTTTTTTAAATATTAATTCAAGTTACTTTTTTCAATTTTTTGTAAATAGCGAATGGTTAATGGTAAAAACTGAAACATACTACTGTTAATTCTTAATGTCCTTATGGCCCACTTGCAGTACCTGCACAGCCCACAAAGGAGCTGAAGCCCATCAACATCACACACGTAAACAAACACCAGTTGGACAGTGAAGAAACCTCTCATTTATTCACTCAATTTTGAGGACTGAGAGAAGCTGAGTGATGAGGAACATTGAGGATGTATGTGTTGATGTTCCACAGAAGATAACATCAGTAACAGACATTCAAAATTCACCATTTCATTTTGGATAAAACTGCTGCCAGACAGTTAATAAAATTAAATATGGTGATTATAATATAACTACAGTCCTTGTGAGTGAAATGGCAGCACTGAAAACACCCCTGAACTCTTCTCATTCATCAGCGCTGATGAGTCTGATAAATCAATAAAATAATAAAAATCAAGATTTTTACCCATTTAAATGAATTAGCCTTCATATAACAAAGAAATCATTAAGACCGATTAATTTTGTTTTTTAGAAAAAAACACGACATTTGAAAACATCATTAAGGTTTGAAAAACACTGGTCAACATTCTATGGACCAAAACGATTACTTGATTACTGGAGAAAATAATTGCAAGTTGCAGCCCTATTCTGAAGTCCCGGAAATTTCTCAAACTCAGGTGGACAAGGTGACATGGACAGGGAGAGACGACACAAAAAACACACAAAAAAATGGACCAGAGCTTTGATTTAATCTCCATTTAAATTATTTAAAAAGGCAGGGCTTTCCTTTTAATCATTAAAATTTGCAGAAAGAGTGGCATGACTGCAGCAGAGGAATAAATAGCTGAAATCGTCTGTTTCAAGCACGCACACACACAGACACCTCTTTCTTTGTAAACCGCTCTCTGTCAAAGTGTGTTCTGTGCTCTCTTTTTTGTTTTTTAAATACCTCAGTCCTCAGCCAATCCCAACTCTCAGTGTGCCCCTGCTTTATTCTGATGCCTCCAATCATCACAGGTCATGTGACAGTTTCAATGGCAGCGTCTCACGTGTGGTTACTGTTATTAGTTAGCAGTCTCTTTGTGGGCGAGTCTCTTACTCTGTGGGCGACACAGTGAGTGTGGACAGGCACTGTGCTGGGCAGACAGACCACGTCAGGCCCACTGAAGGTGTTGTGGCACAGATGGCAACCCTTCTTTTCGGACACCAGGATGTGTTTCTTTCGCTCTTTCAACTGGAGAAAACAAAGATATGACAGAAAAGTTAAAAGGAGTAATGGGCACCAAGATAACACCCTATCTTGACCACATGTCAAAGTAGTGGCACAGCAAGTTATCCGGGTTCCTCCAGTCCAAAAACATGCAGAAGTTAATTGGACACTCTAAACTGACCATAGGTGTGAATCTAAAAGGAAATGTTTGGTCATCTCTATATGTGGGCCCTGTAATAGAGTGATGACCTGTCCAGGGTGTACCCAATAGTTCCTATTACTATAATAAACATAAGCAATGTTTTTGCCAGGACTGAATTTACAAATAAATAGCCAAAAAATGTTTAGATTAATAATTCATTGATAAAGCAACTTTATTTACTAAATTTACTAAGATTTACTTCAACTGTTCAATTTCATTTGGTTTATTCAGAATTGCTCAATCCATTGGAGAATGTAACTTTTTGTGATAATTATTATTGCTGTAAACTTTTTGTATCTTTCACATTAGGAAACTAAATGTTTAATCAATCATTAATTGTCGACTAATTTTATAATTGATTAATCACTTTAAATGTTTTTTAAATCATTAGTTGCAGCTCTATAATAATCCAATAATTGGTACTGTACACACTAAAGAAGTTTAGCGGTTAGAGGAACTACATTGCACATGTATTATATTTTTGTTCTTTGGCGTGTGTCTTACCCTGTCATGCAGCAGTTGCAGGTTTTCAGAGTGAGCGAGCCCCACAGCAATCTGGGAAGTACGGCAGGCATGCATACTGGCCCTAACCGCTCGACCCAGGAAGGGCCGCAGCAGTTGCAGTGACCAGCTCTCAGGGAGCACCTGGAGGACACTAATGGCATTGAACACCTCGCTGTGACGATTTAGGAGGTCCACTGCTGCCATCTCCAGCTCTCCACTGCCCCCTGCTGCGGTGTGGGATTGTCCACCATCGAGATAAACGCCCAAGAGCAGGTGAAAGAGCTGCTGTCGATAGGTAGAGTCCCGACAAGATGAGGCCCACACACAGAAGGCCTCAGCAGAGCGGAAGTCTCTGAGCTGGTGTACCAATATGTGCAGTGCTTTCTCATGCTCCTCCAGTTTCCCATGTAGTGTTGCACGTTCTAGCAACAGCTGTTCACAGTTCTCCATCTTACCTAAAAGAGCAGGACACCACAACATATCAGTTAAAAAAAAAAAAAAAATGACTGCAGGATGATATGTCCACATGTTCAAAATCATCAAGTCTTTTTAGAGGACTATGCAGAAATCTGAACAAGTCTGCAATGCAACCATGGTGCTACAATCTGCTTAGCAACTGTATTAAGAAGAAGCTGAAAGAAATATTGATATAAAAGAGAAAAGAGATACCATAACAAGCTTAAGAACATTTAAACTTAAAGCTCTATTAGGTATGGGTGACATGGAAAAAATCTTATGATATACTGTTTTATATAATTCACTATCAATTTCATCCTATAGGTTATGTTTTTAGATGAAGGATTGCAGCAGACAAAATTTTTACAAAACTTTCATTCACAAAGGCCAAACATAAATATAAAACAATAAATATCTGCATAAGGTAGACACTGCAGATTTGAATCACTAAATAACTTTGTTAAAATCCTGAAAAAGCCGTTTACAAGACTGCAAAACAGCTTTCTTCAGAGTTTACCAAAAAAAAACAAAACATTTGCCTCACCTAAAAGTAACTGTACACGGTAAAGGTTAGACTCCCTGAGAAGGGCTTGAAGCCTGTCTCTGGCTGTGGCTAGCTGCTCCTCATCTGTTGGTGACTGTGACTGAAGTGACAATACCCTCTCCAGGTACAACATGGCCAGGTGTGTGTGGAACTTCTCTTTCTGTAGCAACATGCACAAACAGGAAAGAAAATATCAATGTGATTAACTTCAGGAAGCTACTTAAAAAACAAAATCCTTCTGAACAGTTATACCCCCCAACAAAATATATATATTTGTACACTGATAAAAATGAAATCAAATACAAAATTCATATAAATGCTTAACTATGCACAGTCTGTAAAAATGTAAATAAAAAAATAACAGCATTTTAGCTCAGTCAGGTTGTGGACTGTTTATCTCTTATTTACGGGAGAAGATTATTTGTTACACAGTTGGAATATTAGGTATTTGAAATACACTTGAAATGTATTTCAAATACAAATGTGCTATTAACAGCTTTATAGTTTAAAAGATGTAAAATGACTGTAACGGGCTGATATTGGTAAATTACTAGAGTTTGTGATACCTTTATAAGATATGAAAAAAAAAAACGTGAAAAATTGTGCTATCCATCCCCATTTAATCTGTATTATCTTAACCAAAAAGATGATCAGAAAATAACCTCAAAACTACACTAATACAACATACTAGAAATGACTGCCTGTTGTCATGGCATATAATATACAGTGTCACATCATTTGTGTGAATTGTCAAAATTAGCAGGTGAGATATGGCCAAAAATGTATTTAGTGAGATCACAGTGACCATTTGGTGAAATCACACCTGCATAATAGCTTTCGATGTGTCCAGAAGACAGGTCCTTATTATGCAAATACAACTACTGCTGTGCAACATTACAGGAGAGGTGTGAGAAGCAAAGACAAGGCATCACCAGGGCAGAAAAGAGGTGAAGAAGAGAGAGAGAGAGAGGAGGCAAAGGAAAGAGGAGGCAGAAGACAGTAATGCAACATTAATGACGGCAACTGCTGTAAAACAACAAAACATCTAGGTGAGGATACCTGTTTTTTTTTTCCATTGGCTCTATGTTAAATAAAGGATATTTATGTGTGTTAGACACAGTGAAATTACTTATTATACGGTAATATGGTCAAATTCTGCTATAACACAAATAATGAGGCAGGGTGCCTCCTATGTAACTACATCAGGAAGCCACGAAGAAATACTGGTGTTATCTGATCACAGAAGTTTGACAACTTCCAGTGAGGACAGTTCATCATAAAAATGCTATTTATTAAAAAAATATAAATATATATATATATATATATATTACACGACAACCAGAGTGTCTGACTTGAAAATCAAACACCTGAAACAGGGTCATCCAGTTCTCTCTCACTGACAGCAGACACATTCATTATTTCACCGTACCTGTATCTTTCGCTCCAGCACCAGGTATTCCAAGTAAAGAAGCAGCGCCTGGCCATGTTTACCAAGATAAGCAATGACATCATCAGGATTTAACTGTGACACATCTTTAGTGAGAGGCCTCTTCGTAAAGATACGGATGCCTATCTGCAAACAAAGAAGGGAAGATCAGTTTTAAAAAGCTGAATGGTTGACTGACAACATAGTCGGGCAATTTGAAACCATTTAAAAAGGTAATTGTTGCAACTATCCAAAAAGAAACTTAATTAGTCACATAATGGTGGCTTGAGGATTGCTTTTAACTCGATTCCAGGAAAAACAAAATACTGTGCAAAGGTTGTTCTCTTTTAGGTGAGGTTCCCATTTATTGTAGTAAAGAAAAAATGGGAAAAAAACAGAACGTTGGAGCTTAACATAACTGCCTTTCATCTGGATGTCGAGTTAAAAGCAATCCTCAAGCCACCATTATGTGACTAATTAAGTTTCCTTTTGGATAGTTACAACACAAGTAAAAACTGTTGTGCTCCCCACCACCATTCCACTCACACTGATTCCCACCTTATTTCATACACCTGGTGCTGGGAGGTTACTGGGTGGTTACCAATTAACCAGAAACAGAACTATACTACGCCCTTGTGGTCAAAATAAGGTACTTTGCCCAAAACAAATGATGAATGGCTCCTACAGTACTGGTAACCTACGGTGGGGTCTTTCAGCAACGCCCAGTCTGCATACTTCCATAAGAGGTCCAGATTGGAGCAGGAGGAGAGAAAGTCCACAATGTGCTCATAAAGGTCAGCTCTTGTGGAATCCTGCAGATCACCATCTGCCAGACGAATCCACAACTGACAGCAACATAAAAAAGGGAAAAAGGTTAAATCCTTTAATAGGTTGATTGTAAAGTGAGAACCAGAAACAGGTCATTTGTAGGCATACATACCTGAAGTGCTGCAGAGTCTTGACCGTTATAATGGTAGAGCAGCCCAAGTGCAAAATATCTACATAGAGGCAGAGACAAGACCAGTAAATTAGCCACAAGCCTTGATTTTGATTATCCCAGGTGTCAACTAGTGATGGGACAATATAGGATATTATCACTTATTGTGACAAAGAGCACATTCAGTAAGTTAATTGTGAATTTCTATTACCGTGATAATTGTAGCTATTTCATGTGAGTGACTTAAAAATCCTGTCTAGCTCACCAGTATATAGTCGTATAGTGATTAATTTTTTCAATGGAGAGCTGCTCCTTCACTCACGACTTATTATCCTATCCTATTCTATCGGCCATGTTTCTGACCACCAGAAGTGCAGACAGTATGTAATGTCTGTTTTAGTTTAAGAATGTAAAAAAAAAAAAAAAATTCAGTCCTCGCAATAATACCATCCCCTGCCCAGAGTCAACTAGCTGAGAGGGGCAAAGAACGTGTTTATCAAACAAAACAACAATGACCCTGTGGAAAAGCTGATGCATTTTGTGAACTCAATAATAAATAATAATAAATTTTACTTATTCCACAGTACACTGTTGATGTTTCCTCCAAAGGTTTTAGAACAGCCTAATTTGCTGAGTTCCTTCAAAAATGTGTTAAGTGCAAGTGTACCTAAAAGAATTCATACTATTCTGGCAAAAGGATGGTCACACCAAATGTTGACTTGATTTAGATTTTTCCTCTATCAGCTCACTCCACAATTTGTAAATTCATAAAAATAAACAATTAGAATTTATATTTGTAAAAGTATTCTCACTTCACAATATTCTTTTTTTTCCCCACACCTGCCTAATACCTTTGGTCAGTGTTTTAGTCTGAAATAAAAATTATAGTGCACACACTTGTGATATTTTTCTAGCCATGGGACGCTGTCTGCCAGCAGGCAGGCATTGTCTGAAGTGAGAAGGTCTAGAAGGTTCTCGTGATCCTGTTCAGCATACAGTTTTAACAACGCTGTGTCCAAGTCCTCTCTGCAAACATTCACCACCTCTGTGTTTCGTACCTGCACATAAGGATAAAGACAACCCTCTGTGATTACACAAACTACAAATTATGACATGTGCATTAAGTTAATTTACTCAAATTTACTTCTCCCAAATAACTGATGAGGAATTTCTTGCACTGCAGCACTTTTTCCTGGTCGCCCTGTGCAAGGTGGTTGAGGTCTGCAAACTCATGGAGAGGTGGGTGGCAGCGAGTGAATGAAGAGGAAGCTGGCAGCAGTAGGGGGTAGAGAGAAATCAGCTCTCGCACATCCAGCTGACCCTTCCTGGAAATATAAGGATAAGGTCCAAAAATGTTTTGTTTGTTTTATATAATAAAATAGGATATTTTTTTCTTTTTTCTTTTAGATTCAGTATCACACCAACAGATCCTCTGTTATAAATGAACGTTCACACAGGAAATCAAACTGAGTTAACAAACTGAAACAGCTGCTCATACAGAAGTAGTTCATAATGTTTATTTTATACAAATGATTTTTCCACACAAAATAATTCGCAGTTGAAATAGATTAATAACCAGATGTGTTTAATGACTATTGGTGTAAAAATGTACCCCAACATTGATTTTTACTTCAAATTATAAACAAAAGCTCTCTCTGTCTGTGGGCATGTGATGAAGCCAACTATTAAATGGAAAATTTTAACTAATTACAAAATTTACTGTAAAATATACCCAGATTCAAGTATGTAGAGATACTTCTAGGAAAATGTTGGGCTTATATGTATTACTTTATTATCATGACGAGAAAAATGTGTTTACTAAAAGCTGGAAATGATCAGACACTAACTGATCCTCTTACCTGAAGTGCTCTCTTGCTTCTTGAAACTGAAGTTGGCCAAACTGTATGAAACCCACCTGCTGAAGGATTCTTTTGTGCAAAACCTGTACATGCAGATAGTTACATTGCAATATATTATATTATATTAGAATATATTAGATACATTGCAATATATTAGGCTATCGTGGACTTCTTGGTGCTGCTCACATGCAGCATCAAAGGCCTTTTCCACACAGAAAAAGAACTGTCTCTATACGATCTTTTCCCTTTTAATTCTTAGAAAGTTTTCTATAAAGACAACATCTTTTCTAGAAATGTGTAAAACCCTCAAAATGAGGCTAAAGATGGCACTGTTTTTTGTTTTTTCAACAAACCTAAATATACTGTGTATATTGATATAAGGTTACATAAGTATAAATTACAATGTTTACAATGACAGAAAGAGACAGAAAGAAGAAAGCCATCAGACCAAACAATATCCAAACACAAGAAGATGGTGAAATTGCATTTTAGGGCTGTCAAAATGCCAGTTCTGTGTGGACAGAAAGCTGTTACAGTGAAAAACAGATTCACATGAACTTGTTTTAGTGTATAGCCCCAAAAAATGTGTACATCAGAGGCGGGTTTAGCCAAGTAATTTTGGGATCTCCCATCGTTACTAAGCAACCAAAATCTGCTAAGATTACTAAAGTTGCTTACCTGAATTTATTAATGCATTGAACTAAGAAAAAATCCAAATAAAGACATTTTATCACTAGTGTTGCTTTTCTTTCACCCCAGCTTTGCTGTTCAAATACGTGAGGAGGAAAAAAAAAGCTTGTAACATTCACCAAGTGACTGAAGAGCTTCAAAACTTATTTCAGAGTAGATAAAGACCAGTTTGACTTACTGTATGTCTTTGGCACAAGTATTGGAAGACGCACAGTATTCAAAAAGGCTGAGATATTTTTATTTAAATATGCATCTGGCAAAGGGCTGCAAACATCAATTAACAAATTTAACTTCTTAAATGTGAATATTTACTGGTTTATTTGTTCCATATAACAAAGAAATCATTTAAATGTAATCATTTTGGTTTGTGGACAAAAGACATTTGAGAAAACATGATAATTTCAACGTTTGGGACCCACCATTTTTCAACATTTTCTGACATTTTATGGACTAAATGATTAACTGACAAAATAAGTGCAAGTTGCAGCCCTACATATGTCTCCACTGAAAATAAATTATTTGTGTTAGCAAAAGACTCTGCATGTGAACAGCCCCTGTATTCATTTATGCGATTCAAATCACATTGATCATCATTGCTATAATTCCAAAGTCCTATGATTCACATGTAGGGCTGCAACGATTACTCGAGTAACTCGATTACAAAAAATGATCGAGGAATTTCCTCTGCCTCAAAGCCTTGTTTAATTAAATTTGAAGCTCATGTTTTGCACGGATTCTTTTTAGTGCGATACAACGTACATCACAGGCTATGCGTCCCCTACAAAGCGGAAGAAGACGGAAGCAGGCTTTGGGTAACGTGGACAGTTTAGCTGTACAGAATGGCAGAATGGACCGAAAACAGTTAATACAGCGAAAATGAGCAAACGTAGCAAAGCGAACGTAATAGGAGGAATAGGATAAAAGTATGTTTTATCCGATTACTCGATGAATCGATGGAATATTAGATAGAATACTCGATTACCAAAAATATTCCATAGCTGCACCCCTATTCACATGTCATGTTATCTTGTCAACACTTTCCAGCCATTACAATGAAAACACACTGTTAAATTACCTGAAACTTGTCTTTGGGAATATTCCTCTGTGCTCCCTCTGTGAGGGTGAGTGCTTCCTCCACTCGGTGACTGGCCAGTAAGTCCTGGATCTGTCTCTCCAGTGGCAAGGGCACCAGGACATAGACTGCTTTAGTGGAGGCCAGTATTACCTTCCCTAAATAAAAAAAAACAGACAATACATGCTCAAGCAACTAAAATAATGGTGATATTACAAGGAGGCTTATTAGTTTTAATACTGTTTCACAATGGCCTTTACAATGCTTGATCTGGAATGACGACACAACTAGTAGAGAATGTCAAAACCCTTTGCCAATATCATATTAGGACTCCAGATTCTACACAGCTTTTAGTTGCTTTTTACCTGTATAAAATGTTTTGTGGTCACAGCCCAGCAATCCAAGGAAATGTCTCTTTGTATTCCTGGAATATTTAATAACAGATGGCTGTTTTCCTCCATTCAGATGAACAAATTAAAGGTTAATTCTTTCCACATCAAAGTGTGTTGACAGGTGTCAGGGATACCACTGCATACAGTACATTAATAAAAGTACAGTTTTTCTCACAAGTTTACATACCATGGCAGAATTTGTGATGTATTTTCCATTTCTCAGAGAATATGAATAATACAAAAATGCTTCTTTCACTGATAGTTAATATTTGGGTGAAGCCGTTTATTGTCAAACAGTTGTGTTTGCTCTTTTTAAATCATTATGACAATGG
The DNA here is from genome assembly GCA_016785285.1 of Brachirus orientalis. Classification (NCBI taxonomy): domain Eukaryota; kingdom Metazoa; phylum Chordata; class Actinopteri; order Pleuronectiformes; family Soleidae; genus Brachirus; species Brachirus orientalis. Next base: position 10,565,001 of record JAFBJR010000172.1, read on the forward strand.
TAACTAGCCAAACAACCCTGATCAAAAGTTTGCATAACCTAGTCCTTAACACAATGTATTGGCCCCTTTAACATCGATGAGAGCTTGAAGACATTTGTGGTAGTTGTGGATGAGGAACATTATTTTCTCAGATGATAAAGCTGCCAATTTTCCTCTTGGCAAAAAGCCTCCAGTTCCTGTAAATTCTTGGGCTGTCAATGTCAGTGCAGCACTTGATGAAACGTGCAGGGGTTTGTCAGGATCCCAGAAACTCACTGACTTTTTATACACGTACATTGATTAAAAGCAAACATATCACAGGTGAGGATGGCTACCTTTCAAAAGAGCAAACACAATTGTTTAATAACTGGCTTCACCCAACCACTAAACATGAGTGGAAAAAAGTTTTTATATTATCATTTATATTCTCTGATTAATGGACAAAAAAATCTTATTCTGCCAGGGTATGTAAACTCATAAACACAACTTAAAAGCAAACATATCACAGGTGAGGATGGCTACCTTTAGTAGCAATTTAAACCTGTGTGTTTACTGTTAGCAGGCCAAAATTTCAAGGGAATGTAAACTTTTGATTAGAGTCATTTGGGTAGTTTCTGTTGTCATAATGATTTCAAAAGAGCAAACACAATTGTTTAATAACTGGCTTCACCCAACCACTAAACATGAGTGGAAAAAAGTTTTTATATTATCATTTATATTCTCTGATTAATGGACAAAAAAATCTTATTCTGCCAGGGTATGTAAACTCATAAACACAACTTTAATTTGTGGCCACACAGAAAGATGCACAGTGATAAATGTCCTTGGTGGATACCTAAATCAGTGTTTGTTCTGATGGTGTCGAGTTAGAGCTAGATAATGGGTCAAGACTCATTAATGTTTAGTAGTACTTGGCAATTTTAGTAATTTTGTGGGTGCCAGATACATTTGCTCAATATTATTACAGCATTTTACTAGAGATTTACTAGAGACATTTGTTTTTTAAAAAACATGCTTAGAATTGAATTGTTATTAATTTGGCAAATATATTTCTTGATAATGTCTGTTTAGTCTAATCAATATAATATTAAGTGTTTCAGATATTGCAGCAGAGTCAAAAAGTTATATTATACACTACTTTGCTTTAATCACAGTTCATAGTGTCCCCATATAAAAGTTTTGAAAGAGAATAACGAACAAAAATTCTACCAGAATATCAGGAGCTGAATTGCATTGTGAGTTGCATAAGCTCCAGGTTCTGAATGGAATAAAAAAATATTTGGTCTAGCTCACCTTTGATGATGTATTACTTTTTAATGTGAGAGGGAGGTGTGTATAATTTCAAGAGCTTATTGACCATTGTCCCCATTTAACCTGTTACAGACAGTCAGAAAACTGATCAGTCAATTGGCAGAAAGACTGATCATCATCAAATGATCAGTCTTTCTGCCAATTTCTGTCAAAAAACTGGTTGGCTTCGGTTTCAACATTAATGTGATAATACCTTCAAAGTCTTGCAGAATGTGTCCATCCCTGAATGACAGGGTCTGTTTCAGCTGTTGATCCAACATGCTATGGACAGTGATAAAGTTCTCATCCAAGGCCACCACGTATGGAAAACACACAGCAGCACCAATCACGCCCTCTGACCAGTTGACTGGAGCCCGCTGAGATATCCCCTCTGCATTGGCAAACATTCCTAGAGGAACAATATGGACTGTTTTAAATACATTATAACTCATATGTCAAGATATGCTACAAAAACATATAAGAAAAGACACAAAGATAATTAGTATTAGCAATATGGTTGGCACAATATCACTTTTTCATGTCCAACACTGATATCACCAAAATCAGTCATTTCAGGCCTTTTAAACTATGACACATTTAACACATTTGATCTGATGCATTTACCACCTCCAGACAATTAAAGCAATTTCCAAAACATGATCCTCCCACCGCGTAACAAATATTCTATTCCCACAAAAAAGAAATAAGCAGCCTACAGCATGACTCAGCTAAAATACTTTACTAAATTTTATTTAAATTATTACAGACTGTGCATAGTAAAGCATGCGATATATAGGATTTCTGAATCGTATCAGATTTTACATTTGGATCCTTCTGATATCAATAATTTTGAACAGATACAGAGGATCGTATCGATAAAACGTAATACCTAATAGCAATGTCTTAGAGTTCGCTTTGAGAATTAATCGACACATAACATGACACATATAGAGCATTATTCTCATTAACTGTTAATTGTTACCACTAAGCATACACTAAACTGCTACACAAATAACCACCAATCACTGAGTTTTAGGATCTTTAGTAGGGTTCACCAAATTTGTTTTAAATACATCTCATGATCTGCAGACACCCATTTTTTTTTCCTAACTTACCTAGACCACCAGGAGCTGCTAAGAGGAACTCCTCCCTGCCAATCCTCTTCAAAATGGGCTTCCTCTCTTCACTGTTGTAAGGGAAGAGGTCTTGGGAGGCTCCTGTGTTGTAGTTCAGGATCATGTATTGTGTAGCAAGGGCCAAGCACAAGAAGTAACCATCAAGACTGACGGCACAGGGTTGCTCAGGAGTGCTCACCTCTTTGACCAGTTGGACTCTGTCCTCATATACCATGTAAATCTGCACTGTTCGCCGCTTGGAGGAGAGTATGCACATTTCCACACAGAAGGGATCACCATTAACTGGGTTCTCATTAATGCAAAATGCAGTCACACCTCTGATCTTGGCTCCACCCCCTGCCGCTGAAGGCACAGTCTCCAGTGTCACCATATCAATGAGAAACACTATTCCATCACAAAGCACTATCAGACGCTCCAAGGCAGAAGCAGCCCGCAGCTCAGCAACTGGTTTCTTTAGGCCCAGGTACTTGTGCAGCAGCTTCTGAGCCAAGTAACTCAGTTTTCCTTTGGAGGAAGTGACCTCGTCCAACAGGAAGTGGTGGATAAAGCAGTCATTGGTGCCCACATACAAGTGCTTCCCACAACATTCAATGCACTCGATATTGATGCGAGCCTTGTCGCCCATGAGGAGATCTCGCTCCACAGCGGGGACAAGCTCAAAAGCCTTCACACTCATCTCAACAAAGGCATCTACACTAGATGATTCAAAACAGACAAAAGTCAACAAGTCAAAGATTGCAACAAGTCAAAGACTGCAAACAAAATGAAAGTATTTATATGAAAAAATACTGCATATCATGTAATAATACATAAATTGTCATTTCACTGTCATTTTTAGAAGACACTGAGAAATGAGAGTATTCTTCATTCAGAATAACCTCTACAACTATTTACCTTTGATGGTTTCTGTTATTTATTTGTGGCTTTACAGACACAAAGGAGTGTGAGCCTTTAAAATATCAAATATATTTAAACAGTGAAATGAATACAATCATAAGCATTTACCACTATTGTGGACATTCTATATCACAAATTTAATTGGACAGTTAAGGTTCATGTCAAGTCCAGAAAGGTAACAATGTTGATGACACTTTTGAAGTTCCCCCTTCAAGCATTTGACATTTTCGACAGTTAAGAAAATGTTAAAATGACAATATAATGTTTTTGATAGTACATACAATATGTTTTAATGCATTTTAAACAATTACTTCTGGGGGCGGGGTTGCTGTATATGATTGCTACTGTGTGCTTAACAAAGAGCGCATAGGAATTTATTTCAACAATTTTTGAAAATATTACATGGATCACTGATAAAATGTGGTAATGGTAACCTAACATTAGCTAGCTTACAAAGCCCGTAAAGGATAACAACAGCAACAAGATAAAGTTTGGCAGGTTAACAGTGGCTGTCTGGAGGTGTGGCTGTCTGGAGGAGGAATTAAATGCATTTAAGGTAGACTATTCGTGCGAGGAAGGCAGTGGCGGTTTTATTAGATAAAGTTAGGGTCTAGGCCAGCTAGCTAAACAAGCTAACGTCAACTGAGAGTGGCTGTTCTCCAGTGGTGCCAATGCTAGCAAGCTAATTAGCGCTGGGATATTGCACTTTTTCTATGTGCCTAAATAAGGCTTATTAATAATGCGTGCATACCCGCTACAGTGCTACATTACAACAGTGATGGACTGTAATGTCAGAGAGAAAGCAACTCATTTCCAACCGACCTCCCTTTGCTTGAATGCTGCTCTGTGCAACAGCTCGGCACCTAGTTTCTCCTGTAGCTGTTAGCATACGTACCGCTGAAGACAGCGCTCAGGACAGCACACGGGACCACCACCAACAGGCAAGCCTTACTGCTGCAAAAACAGCGGGCACAGTATATAGTTACAGCTGCACAGAGTTGTGCCCATGCTGTTGTGGTCGGCACCGCACTGTTAAGCTTGCATAGTAGCGTTGGCTCCTTCCTTGTCCGAATCAAACACCGCCCAGTGACACTGAACGTCTGCTGGCTGCCTGTCGATGAGCTGCGTTCAAGACTGTCAAGAAAGCGGGGAAGTTGACGATTTTAAACATATTTCAAACTGTCTTCTTAATCTGTTTAGTAATACACATATAAACAGCCGTGAGGTTTAAATGGATTTAAAAATCATAATTCGGCCCTATACAGTGTCATGGAATAAGAGTGTTGCAGAAAGTAGAACTCCGAACTGCCCTCAAACGCAACTCAGCCGCTTTTCACCCAAGATGCACCTGTCCAACTGAACCGCCTGAGAAAAGCCATTTTGTTGTGCTAGTTAGCTAGGTGCTAAAGAAAGCAACCAAAAATATTGATCTGTTATAACAACGCTCCATATGTCACCTTTAGATTTTTGTTTACTGCCGCGGAACACATACATTCATTTAAAAGGGGAAATAGTCCAGACTGGCATGGACTAGTGTTTTGGAGAAGACGAAAACTAAGCTAAAGTGTTAACATTCTGTTAGCTTGTTTATGTAGCTCACCGCAGTTATGTTTTGTGGTTAATTGATCTCACGTTAGTCACTGCATGTTTGGATATGTTTTAAGTAGACTGTGACTCTTTGTTTCGTCAACAAAAAAACATTTTGCCTTAGGAAAAGACTGTTGTATGCCTGTATAATAAACAGCGGGGACTGCAAGAGCCAGCAGTAACTCAGCAAAACACGGACTATACATCGTTAAACCAAAGTGCTAATCTGATCATGGCAGAGGACACCCGACAGGAGAAGAGGGCCAGCTTCTCTGCTCTATCGGAGCACAATACAAACGGGCTGGCCAGGACGGCAGCTGTGGCTTCAGGCAAAAGTGGCGCTTCAAAGAAGTTAGTGATCAAAAATTTCAAAGGTATGACTCGGCATAAAAACTTAACTTTGGGCTCATTCAGTAAAAATGTTACTGTCTCTTTGTTTATGAAAGCTATTATCGAGTACAAATGATTGAACTGACTGTTCAGGTTAGTGTTAAGTTTTTTTTTTCTTCGCAACATCTGCTGCACCTCTGGCTTTTGAACACAACAGGTGTAACTATTGTCCAAAGCAACTTTCCCCAGGTAATGGAAACAAACATAAGTCAACAAGGGAGCGTTTCCACATCCTGAAAGACATCTGTTTCCTTAACCTAAATCTTTTCACAAACTCCTCCCTTAGTGTGGAGAAATCAGATTACACACAACCAAAATTAAAAGGTGTTAAAGATCACAACCCTCTGCCAAGAAGACTCGTTTCATATAGTGGCAAATACACTCTTCTATCTCACAAGGTTTACAGTTGATTTAAATACATCTTGAATGTAATGTTATGAACATTATCCTCCTTGGATGATAACCTACATCCCCAGAAAACTTAATTCAAATTGCTTCTTTAATTTTTGTGTTCACAAGCCAAACCCATAACATCCTCCTTTTTATCCAAAAAAAAGCTTCTAAATAGATTCAAAACTTCCAAAAATGTTTTTTAATAACATTGCTCCAGTTTTGATTGGCATAGCTTTTTCCATTTTGGAAGACCTGCACCATTACAGTAGAAAGGCTTCAGTTTTTAGAAGCGAGCCAAGGTTTGCTGTACCCTCACATACCATTTTCAGGTTATGGGCAGGATAGTTGTGTTCAGCTCAAATATAAAAACAATGTCTTGGATTTACTTGTGTTGCCTTTTTCCAAATATAAAAGCTATGAAGCTATGAGCCATTATGAATTCTGGAGGATAAAACTTTTCTTAGTACACAACAACAGCATAGTATACTCAAATTAACAGCTCTATGTATTGGTAAAAAAAATTGAATCAAAAATCAATAATGTCATTAAATCTTTACCCAAGGAATTGGAATTGAATTGTATCTTGAGATTCAGAAACATTCACACCTCTTAGTTACTACTGAGTAACTAAGTAGTTATATAGTACCTTAGTTACTGCACATATTCAGTAACAATAATTAATTGTAAGCTTTCTTAAAGAATGTGTTGTATGTCCACATTGGTCAGGTTAATTTTAGGGCTGCAATTTATTATTTTAATAATTGACTCATCTGTCATCTTTTCTATGAAATCATTAATTATTTGGGCCCCAAAACGACAGAAATTGTAGAAAAATGTTCATTGCAGTTTCCAAAACCCCAAGATGTTCTCAGGTGTTTTGTCGACAAACCAAAATTAGTTTGTTTTTAAAAAATATATATTCTGGAAAAGTGCTTGATGTGGAAATCCTTTGATTAATACTTGATCATTACTGCCCTAGTTAATTAAATAATAGAAATTGAGTCACAGGTAAAATATCTATAATTAGAAAAATCTCTCTCTCTGAACACCTGCAGTTTGATAATGTTTATCCTGTTGTTGTAATATTATTTAGAAGATCACTTGATATTACTAAAATATGAGGCCTTATTATAAAAATTGTCACTAGACCATAAACAATTAGGGCTAATAATTGCCAAATGTTGAGCTTATTGTTTCTGTTTAAAATGTAAAATATGCTTTCTTCGCATGCTCTTCTCTTTTGTTTGTTAGTTCACGCGAGACCTATCTTTGAACTTTTTTGCCGGCTTTTTTTGTAACAGACAGGCCAAAACTAGCGGAGAACTACACTGAGGACACGTGGTTGAAGCTACGGGATGCAGTGGGAGCCATTCAGAACAGCACATCTATAAAATACAACCTGGAAGAACTCTATCAGGTTTGCTCACTCTCTCTCTTTCTCTGCAGTTTGTTAATATTTATCCTCAGGCCATGATAAGTGTCATGTTTCATTAGGATTTAAACAGATTTAGTTGAAATAGGTCATTTTATCACAGCACCAATAGAATGCAATAGAATGTTTACTTTTATGGTGTTTTTTTTTTTTTTTGTGAACACCTTTTTCACTGTGTCACGACTCGCACTGACAAGTTTGTGAATGTGTAAAGAAAAGCAGTATGTAGGGCTGTGGTGACTTCAAAATGTAATTTTGAGCTTGTGAGAACTTTTTGGAATAAGTGTATGGCCTGCTGGAAATTTTAGGAAGAATTACAAAAGTCTCGACTGCATTTTCTGCATACAAATGTATTGTATTTACCAACTTCACAAATATAAAAAGGAATGTGACATTCAAGTATCATAAAAATTAATAAAATAAAATGAAAAATCACCAAAACACATTCCTAGTCCTTTTTAAAATTAAGAAGTCATTATTTCAAATTATGAACTGTCTGGGTCTCTTGTGTTCTTTTCTCTTCACCTCTGAAATAAGGCTGTGGAGAATCTTTGTTCCTATAAAGTTTCCCCTACTCTGTACAAGCAGCTACGACAGGTCTGTGAAGATCACGTGCAAGCTCAGATCCACCAGTTCAGAGAATATCCTTTTTGTGAAGAGCTATGTGAGGTGAGATGTGTGTCAAACCCACTGTATACTGAGCTCAGGATGAATGGGAGACATAGGTGTCCTCCTGTTAAATTGCTGCTGGTATCTCGTTAGATAAAGGTTTATGTAGGACCAGACATTAATAAAAAATTGAACTTAACTGAACCCACAAGGGGTAAATATAAAACGGTTTTGGCAGTTGTACATTGTAGTTTAAACCCATCACAATGGAATAACAGCTGTGAGTGGCAGCTGCTGTTAAGAGGCTTCACTTATTGTAAAACAGCAGCTGCCAAACAAAACACATAACGACTGATTTGCACTATGTCTCCACTAAACAACTTCTCTGTACAATAAAATTAGGGCACTGCACAATTTATTCCAGCTTCCTACAAATCTTGTGCAATAAAACAAGCGGTTTGGCACCAGTCACGCGAACATTTTGGCTCCTTCAGCACTTAAAATTTTATCCTTAATATTACTGTTATTCCTTATACGTTTTTTTTTATATTGTTGTTTTATTACTATTTAAGTTGCTTAATTTTTTTAAGCATCAATATTTACTGTGTGAAGGATTTAAAATGTGATGGATATTTACTGAATCGCGATCAAAGTATTAACTACTATATTCTACTGCAAAGATGAAAACGTTAAACTCTGAATTGTTTCCAACATTAAAAATTATCTCACTCGAAAAAAAAAATGTCAGGAGAATAATCTCATTAATTCAGAAAACATAGTCCTTTTTTCAAGTGAATGAATAAGCTTCCATAAAATTTATGTATTAGTCTTTTATTTTGGCATGCTGTTAAAACTAGAACAATATATTACAGGGCTAGATGCTCTTTTTTTTCTAAGGAGCATGTGTGCTCCTAACAGATCAAAAAATTTGCCCAAAAAGTATGCTCAATCAAACTGTACACTGCTGCTCAAAAGCAAGGGATATCAGTCCTCCAGCAGTGTTTACAATCACTACAGAATACTGAACACATGTTGGAATCCCCTGTGCATAAAGATTACCTCTGTTAGACACAAGTGCTTGCCCACACACAAAGCAAAAAAAATTATTTATTTTTTTCTTCCAAATATTGTACACAGAATGTGTGGAGAAACATTATTACAGTACAACACACCAACGACTGTTGTTTTTGTAAAGGCAAGTTAGCTCATGTTTTGAGCGGCCCCTGCTAACGGATTGGAAGAATTCATCATGTGATTGTGTCTTTGACACACAACTTTGATTCAGACGGGTTGCTGTGTTGCCTCTTCTTTTACTTTATTCATCAATCAAGATTCCCGTGTTGAGAAAGTAACTCCCTAACTGGCCATTTTTGTTACATGGCCAATACATTTCACTTGTCGCACGCATCTATTTATTTTTTATGCAATTTGCTCATATTTTTGTCTTTATTTTTTGCAATTTTTATTTAAAAACAATACATTGTTCATGGCATGTTTACATGTTTTTCACTAATTCTTCTTTTGGCCTCTCCCAGTAAGGGGTCACCACAGCGCATTAACTGTTTCAATCTTGTCCTATTTCCTGGGTACTCTTCTGTTACACCAACTGTCCTCATGTCCTAAGCTTATTTATTGATGTTTAATATCTTTTATGTGAAAGATAAAAAGCGGTAGAAGATGAGTGAGTGAATAATTTTAGTTTTCGGTTGGATGATTTGCTTTATCCGCTTTAAACATCCGTTCAGTGATTCTCACCTAGCTCGAAAGCCAATAATGCTTCCCTTGAGGAATGTTCTTTAAATATTTTTTGGTTTAATGGCTTGTGTGAGTGAAAGAAAAAAATCCTTACCTTGAATCTCACAGAGTCCTTGGACAACCTTTCCTTCCTAAAGCGAATGAATCGCTGCTGGCAGGACCACTGCAGACAAACTGTAAGCTTTGATATTTATCAGACATACTCATCAAAACTGTATTTTTTTAGTTTTCTATTTTGAAAGTAATGCAAAATTTAGACCTTTTTTTGTCTTTACAGATAATGATTCGAAGTATCTTCCTCTTTCTGGATCGGACATATGTTCTTCAGAACTCCCTACTTCCCTCCATATGGTAAAAAGACATGTTATTTAAATTGCTTAAATTTGCTTATGTGTCCTGTCAAGGCCAATGTTATGTATATGATGCAGGGACACTGGGTTGGAACTTTTTCGGGCTCACATTGTGAGTGACAGTGCAGTGCAGAAGCGTACCGTAGATGGCATTTTGGAGCAGATAGAACTTGAGCGGAACGGGGAGACGGTGGATCGCAGTCTGCTCAGGAGCCTGTTGGGCATGCTGTCGGACCTGCAGGTACCTCATTGCTTGTTTATCATCATCATCATAATCAATCGGAACCAGGACCAGAATCAGGACTGAAAATGTGACATCATATTCATCTCCTGTTTTTCTCAGGTTTACAAAGATTCCTTTGAGGAGAGATTTTTGATCGAGACTAATCGGCTGTACGCAGCAGAAGGGCAGAGGCTGATGCAGGAGAGAGATGTGAGTGACACAGATGTGCTCATCATATTATCATGTATCATTCATTAGTCACCTGTTATTTGCTCTTAGCTGGCTTCAAACTGAATAGGTGTGTTTATATATGTTCAGGTGCCTGAGTATCTCCATCACGTGGCTCGACGGTTAGAGGAGGAGAATGACCGTATCATGAGCTATCTCGACCAGAGCACTCAGTAATTTCTTTTATGTTCAGTATGTCATAATAACACTGAGAAAAAAAATCAGTCACACATTACCATTAATGTAACATTTAATAACCGCCTATGTGCATTTCAAATTTAAATGGTTACTATATACTATATTTAGTCTTTTTTTTTTTTCCAACAGTTTAGGTCGAGTAGTTTGTACTTAAAAAAAAAATATATATATATATGTATTTCTTTTGTTTTGTATTGTAATTAAAATAGTCATTCAAAAATATTTTGAATACTTTGTTATAAGGCCTTTATTTCTGTGTTAATTACACGTATTTTCATCACCCAGAACATTATCTGAGATGTTTTTACACTCCCACAAGTGACAATTTTACAAAGTCCATTAAGTCTTGATTTAACCCCCTATATTTTTAGGTTTTTTTTTCTACTGTACACATGTGTAACGCTAATTGGCATGTGCTTAACTAATGAATGACTTATATATGGCAAAGTTTTGTTGGAGATTTTTCAAGATTAAGGTGCAAAATTAAATATCTTTGCACCTATTTTAACTTTATAATACACTTTCTTGTTTCCTGCTTATTGTCTCATTATTTCACAGGAAACCACTTATTAGCTGTGTTGAGAAACAACTTCTAGGAGAACATATGACTGCAGTGCTACAAAAAGGTATGTATGTATTAATGTTGCATTAGCATGTTACATTTGTGAAGCTTATAGTTTTACATTGCCAGGGCCAGAGCAGTATTTATTTCTTACTTTTTTGAAGTATTGTTTTAAGTATATAGAATATACTGTATATGCATGTTGTTGTGCCAGGTTTGAGCACCCTGCTGGATGAGAATCGTGTGACTGAGTTAGCCCTCCTCTACCAGCTCTTCAGTAAAGTGAAGGGAGGACTTCCCACACTGCTGCAGTTCTGGAGGGATTACATCAAGGTATATACTATATATTCTGTATATATAAATACACACACACTGTAGGTCAACAAACACATTCTCTGTGTTATCAAACATAAAGCATTGTCATTTAGTGTATATGTATGAGAAATGCAAATAAGTATTACTGTTCACTGTCTGTGGTCTTAGAGCTTTGGTGGAGAGATTGTATGTACTCCAGAGAAAGACAAGGACATGGTGCAAGATCTGCTGGACTTCAAGGACAAGATGGACAACATCACACAAAGTTGCTTCACACGGAATGAGGGATTTATTAACGCCATGAAAGAGGCCTTTGAGACTTTTATCAACAGAAGGCCCAATAAACCAGCTGAGCTTATTGGTAGGCAATTTCATTTCATTTTTAACAACTAAAGCACATTTTATTGTGGTTTTGTGAATACCACATTTGGATTTGCTTTGTTGTTTCCCATCCAGCTAAATATGTGGATTCTAAGTTAAGAGCAGGGAACAAAGAGGCTACAGAGGAGGAGCTTGAGAGAATCCTGGACAAGATTATGATAATCTTCCGTTTCATACATGGTCAGTTAAACTTGTAGAACTGCTTGTGTATAAGTGTCTTTGCTTTCTCAGTATATGACTGATGCTAATTAAGGCATGACTAATGGATTATTCATACTCCAATAATGATCTAATTTGTGGTGCAGCTATTATCACAAAGTGGCAGCAGCAAGCATTTAGTTAGTGGACCTCGTATGTATTTGCTGAAGTGATTTACCAGGTTTCTTGAATGCATCTGGAAGGTGTTGATCTAAGCTCATCATGCTGCAGATCTTGCAGATCTCTGTGTTCTTAGCATGCTTTAGCTCTCATACACTGGAGTTTTGAGTATTTGATGAATAAAACCATTTAATGTTTCAATAGCAATTTTGCTGCAAATGCCCATCCCTGTCGCTACACTTTGAGGCTTATTGATTTGTTTCCTCCCTCCAGGAAAAGATGTCTTTGAAGCTTTTTATAAGAAAGATTTGGCTAAGCGTCTGCTGGTTGGAAAAAGTGCCTCTGTTGACGCTGAGAAGTCCATGCTCTCCAAACTCAAACATGGTAAATCTTTGATATTTCATCTTTTGGTAATTTTTCAAAGTTGTCAACAATCAGTATTCTTTTTGGAGAGATAGATATATTCATAGTTTCAGCCCGGGCCCATACTGGAAGCGTGTGTGCAGTGTGTGACAGCTGATCTGTTGTGTCTCACATACCTCTGTTGATCACACAGGGAGTGTGTCTGCTGTGGAGCTGCTGCTACGTTTTACATTAGCCTGTCTAATGCCAGACTGCATCTCAGACCCTATCTACATAGAAACTGAATGAAATGTAAACAATCTTTTTGAATAAGTTTTCTGTAAATAGGGCATTGTTTCAGGAAGTGTCTTCAGCCACACAAAACCCCCAAAAGTATTCCAAACCCTGTAGTACATATGCCAGTCCTGTACATGGTGCTGTAGCTCTGCTGCACCAAAACCAAACACCAAAACATGCACATACGACAAATGATGTGCACTGTATATAAATGTTTAAAAATAATAATAATAATAAACAAAGCTTTATTTGAACAAGTATTTCCCTCATTTGGTACAATTTCCTTGCATTTTTGGATATGTATCATTTGTTCTAAAATTGTACTGTATTTTTCTGTAAAGTGTAATGGAACATTTGAATGTGCTTGCAGAATGTGGAGCAGCATTTACCAGTAAGCTCGAGGGAATGTTTAAGGACATGGAACTGTCCAAAGACATCATGATCCAGTTCAAACAGGTACCTGATGTCTCCAACAACAAACACTTTGTTGGGTCATTAAATGGGTAATTTTTCATGCATAATAAGTTTGATATTTCTACTCAGTATATGCAGAACCAGAGCGAACCAAGCAACATAGAACTTACAGTTAACATCCTCACTATGGGATACTGGCCTTCATACACACCCATGGAGGTTCACCTGCCCTCAGAGGTGAGCATGTCTGTCTTGTCTTATTGAGCACACCCCCCTCCCTTTTTTTAGGTTGTCAAATATGTGATGATTTGGTTAAAACAATTGATTTTTTTAAAAAAATCTCTATATAGTACATTTATTTTTTGTGTAATACACTGTTTATTATGTAATGCAATGAGAATTGTGAGTTAGTAAGCTCTTGCTAACTCACCAAAAAAGACAGTCATAACATGTCATCATGATTGTCTGATGGTTGCTCTTGTCTGCTGGTTGCTCTTCTTACTTGGAAAAAAATGGGTGCTCTCTTATATAATGCAACACAGTCATCACACTATCATCAGCACCAATAACATGTTGTCGTCAAAGGAGCTAAGTTGTAAGCAACTGGACTTCTTTTTGGAGCTTGAAGATGTTTCACCTTTCATCCAAAAGGCTTCGCATGACCTGGATGAATGAGAATCTACACAGACATAACATTACATAACATAACCTTTGCTCCTCACCTTTATGCTATGTATTCTCTGTAAACAGATTCTGTATTTGAATATGCTCAATCTCTTCATGAGAGGTTTTAGATGGTAAATGTCCCATGTGGGAAAAAAAGATATGAGCGAGGGCAACACTGTGTGGAAGAAGGGTCTTTGCGGAGCTTTTGAAAATTTAAGCTGAATTGAGGGCGATCTAAGGCTCGGGGGGAAATTAAACTAAGCACCAAAGTTTGTCTGTCAAAACGCGTTTGCTAGCAGTGAAAAGTTACAGGCCATGAGAGTCTCATTCTAAGTCAAAAGAATTTGTATATAAGGATATGAAATCTCACTCAAACATATATTTCTCAATATTTTGCAATAGCAAAATGGCTGGCAATGCAGACGCATAAACACTGGGATGGCTGAGTTTACATGAATTCGAACCTGAACCTGAATTCGAAGCTTTCTGACTGTCTATCTACCACAGTTCTGGTATTTCTGTCTTATATATTTTCTAGCAAATGGGAATATTGTTTACTGGCATCATTTTTTTTTTTTTAAGGGAAAATCATTTCAGGAAAAACTGCATATAGTGTCAAATGCTAACCAAGCTTCATTTATGAAGCACTTTAAAAACAACACAGTTGGCCAAAGTGCTGTACACAGACATGAGGACAAATACAAAAGTAAAAACAATAAAAGACAGTTAAAACAATAAAAACAGGAAAAGCCAACATCTTAAATTGAGTTAAAAGCCAAAGAGAAAAAAGTCCTTAAAACAAGAAGTTAGACGTCCTGCCTGATGTGCAAAGGCAAATCATTCCACAGTTTTTGGACAGTGACTGAAAATGTGTGGTCACCTCTAAGCTTTCTCTTTGTCTTTGTCTAAAAATGACTGCTCTGCCGTCCAGAGTGTGAGGGAAAGTACAGCTGAAGCAGGTCGGTCAAATACTGTGGGGCCAGACCATGAAGACATTTACACAAATTTAAAAATCAATCCCAAAACGAATCGGGAGCCAATGAAGTGACACTAAAATTGGAGTAATGTGCTCCTTTTTTGCGTACGGACCAAAAGTCGAACACCCGCGCTTTGAACCAACTGTAGTCCAGCGAGTGCAATCTGACTAAGCCCAACATAGAGTGCATTACAGTAGTCTAAGCCAGTCGTAATAAAAGCATAAAATCTCAAAAGTGATGCTGAGAAAGAAATGGTTCATCTTTGGCGAGTTGTCTCAGTTGAAAAAAGTTGGACTAGACCAATGAGCTAATCTGTGCATCAAGTTAAATATTGCTGTCTATTACATCCATACATCTTACATCCAGGTTTGTTGCTGTATAATACTGACTTAAAGAACCCAGCTCAACATGAACTTTGGCGGTATCAATAGCCCAAATTACGTGACATCAGTCTTTTTATCATTGCAAAAAAAAAAAAAATGACATCCATGCCTTAATTTCTGCAATGCGCTCTAGTAGTTGTTTCACAGAATATGCATTTTCCCGTTTTAGTGGCATATAAATTTGACTGTCGTCAGCATAAAGATGGAATGCGATGCCGTGTTTTCGGAGAAGGAGGAAGTCAGTACAGGGAGAAGAGAAGGGGCCCAAGAATAGAACCTTGAGGCACTCCACAAGTGAGAGGTGCTGGAGAGGACTCAGCGGCTCCAACACGGACACAAAAACTGCCACTCTAGAGCACCAACCTGAATGCCCAACCAATTCTCCAGGTGAGACAGGAGGATCTGATGGTCCACAGTATCGAAATAGCGTAATGATTAGCATCTAATGCTGAATCTGCATTTGGGTAAGAGGGCGCATGAGAAAGGTAAAAGGGCACAGCACCTCCTGTTAACCTGGCTCAGAAAAGATCCTGATGTGAATTTATCTGCATTCATATGCAAACAGCTGTTAAGAGAGAGAATAACCAACCACTCATTAGTTGTGGAAAAAAGCCCTGTTGTAAATTTCCCTCAATTTGCTAGTTTTCATGTCTCATGTTCTTTGGACCGAAATAAACAGTGAACCGAAAATGAAGGTTATTGCTGGGATAACTGCCGTCCACACACGAGGCTCGGAATTTTTGTCCATTGCCCCAGAGTCTAATTTTTACTTGGTGTTTTAAACAAAGGGTTCCAAGATTTTCTGCTACATAAACGAATCGGCAACCATCAACGCATAGAAGTGTCCATTGTCTTAAACTCTTAAGGCCTTTGCACATCAACAGCGACACAAATAAATAGCACATCATTAAAAATGATTTGGAGTGAATAAATTATAAAGACGCTCCCTAACCTAACCCTTCCAAAGTGCAAAAGAGAACACTTCAGAAGCTCCTTTGTGCCAACTCTCATTAGGCTATATAACAGTATATGAACTGCCTCCCAACCATTGAACACTTGTATCTGCACTGTATTGAATTTTATCTTACATTAATCTTCTATCTAGAATTGTCTACTGTTCTATCTATTCTGTCTATTATTCTGCTGCTGTAACACAACTGATATTACCCTTTGGGAATTAAAAAAGTAAAAAAGTAAAACTATTATGTTATTTTTACTATTTGTTGTTTTCTATATTTTATTCAAAAAAAAACAACAACAGGTGTTTGAATCTAGTGATGATGAGCTGTTGCTCAGTCATTTAAATTGATAAAAAGGAAGGAATCCCTGATTACAGTCAACACTTAAGATAGGAGGAGAGCTTATTTGTTTCAGGAGTTTGAACTTTTAGGATGGATTTTAGGATAATTTGTCCAACAGTATGAAGATTTGAGGATTTTCCAATTTGAGGTCTTTTTTGTTTGTAAACAAAAAAAACAAAAATCTACCTTGGTCCTAGAATATAAAAGCTGCACTAGGGTTCAGTGAAATTCCGTGGCTGATGTAAAAGCATGCATTACAGTGTACACATACATCACATACTGTCTGGCATTCAAATGCCAGTATTTAAAGTATGTGCTCAAGATATGTAAGTACGACAATTGACCAACAGCATCTGTTTTGACATTAAGAAAATGCTTTATTTTAATGACTGTGCTTGTGGTCATCAACTGAAAAGGACACCTGTGTTACACATTCAATCTCTCTCTCTCTGTAATTTGGTAGATGGTAAAACTCCAGGAGGTGTTTAAGCTGTTCTATTTGGGCAAGCACAGTGGAAGGAAGCTGCAGTGGCAGCCGACATTGGGCCATGCTGTTTTAAAGGCCGAGTTTAAAGAGGTAAATGTTTGAAGAAAACTAACAGAGCCCATAAAAGTGAAATGTCTGATGGATTTACTGGAGCCTGCTGACTGCTTTCTCCCCTGAAGGGTAAGAAGGAGCTGCAGGTCTCACTATTCCAGACACTGGTTCTGCTGATGTTTAATGAGGGAGAAGAATTCAGCATGGAGGAGATTCGCATCGCCACTGGCATAGGTTATACACAAGTTAATATATGTACTACAAATATTTCTTAGTGGGAGAGAGGGAGGTACTTACTGTGTCACACTATCAATTTGTCTTGTGCATAGAGGAAGGAGAGCTCAGACGTACACTGCAGTCCCTGGCCTGTGGAAAAGCACGTGTCCTCAACAAGAACCCTCGAGGGAAAGATGTGGAGGATGGAGACCGCTTCAATTTCAACAACGATTTTAAACACAAACTGTTCCGCATCAAGATCAACCAGATCCAAATGAAGGAAACGGTAAAAAAAGTGTTTTTAGATAAAAAAATTATTTGCATCCACATGAGATTTGTAAATCAGCAGTAACCTGCATCCGTACTAACATTTAAAAAAAAAAAAAGCACACCATGTGACCAGTCAGGTACACTAGGAATACACGAGCCAGTACAAACAGGAAGTTTAATTTCTCCGAATTTGTTTTCTTAGTTTCAGAAAGTTTTAACGACAAACTGATGAGAAACAAGAAAATGGATTTCTGTCATGAGTCCCAACAACATGGTGAAATGGATAATCAGTCAATAAGACTTTATTTATATAGCACTTTTCATACAACCTCAGCCCTTAAAAAGACATTGAAAGAGACAAAAACTGCCTGAAAACAGAAACATCACTGACAAAACACTGAGGTTTGGTAAAAGTAACTAAAACTAAAAAAAAAATATATATATATATTACAGATCAAAGGTAGGGTATTTTAATAAGATTAAACAAAGCAGATGCTAATATTAGATTAAATATCCATTAAATACTTTGAGAGAGAGAAATAAAGTATTAAAGGAAGTTAAGATGAATTAAAAACAGTCACAATTCTAGATCACAATAAAATGGTGGAAATAGATGAGATGAAAAACGTTGCGTCTTGAGTTTACTTTGAAAAATATAAACATTCTGGCTGGGCAATATATCAATATTATATCTGTATTCTGAGACAAGATATGGACGTGGTCATGTTGTGATAAAGTATCTATATTCTTGATTTAAAAGACAATTTGCAATGATAATAATATTTAAAAATACGCTTAATATTTTAAATTAAATATAAAAGTTTGATTCAACATACATGGAAAAAACAATTATATATAAAAGTCATTTAATTATTTGTGTGATATCCACAGAAATGAATCAGGTTATGTCTGAAATGAAAGATAATAAGTGTATTTTTAGCTGCAAAACAGATTATTGCATAAAGGTGCTGTGCATTAGGTCACAGTCCATGGCAGTCAGGCAGGGCAAGTCACTCAGTCACTCAGTCCCTCTGGTGCTGTTCAGGTAGGCAAGAAATGTTTTTCCACCCATATGAGTATTGTCATATCTGCCTTTCAGGGGAGAAGTTGATTTCCACTCCCTCAGAATCAGTCTTTTGGCCACAGTTATTCCCAGCCTCAGAGGTTGGTGCATGGAGGCCTGTGAGGAACCAAAGATGACCAGACTAGGTTCCATAGGGAGGGGTCTTTTATAGGCCTTACACTATTCAATTCAATTCAATTCAATTCAATTCAATTTTATTTGTATAGCGCCAAATCACAACATACATTATCTCAAGGCACTGTACATAATAAGGCCAAAACCTTTACAATATTACAGAGAGAAAAGAAACCCAACAGTTCACACAATGAGCAAACACTAGGCATCAGTGGAGAGAAAAAACTCACTTTTAACATTCATATATTTTAGACCAAAGTCTAGTCAGTGAAGAGCAGGACAGGGTGCCCTCGGAAACTTTACACCTGTTACATTTTATCTAACCTGAAATTACAGTAGTGAAAATCTTTAAATTGAATCAGTTATCTGCATGTTCTCCCTGTGGTGTGTGGGTTCTCACCGGGTACTCCGGCTTCCTCCCACAGTCCAAAAACATGCAGATTTGGGGATTAGGTTAATTGGACACTCTAAAATTGTCCGTAGGTATGAATGTGAGAGTGAGTGGTTGTCTGTCTCTATGTGGCCCTGTGATGGACTGGCAACCTGTCCAGGGTGTACCCTGCCTTTCGCCCTATGTTAGCTGGAGATAGGCACCAGTGCCCCCCGCGACCCTCAGTGGATAAAGCGGTAGAAAATGAGTGAGAGAGTGAATCAATTATCAGAACAGACATGGATCATAGATAAGACCTTGTCCCATTTGGCGACAGACAGAGTCCTGTACCCAGCTTTTCCTATCATGCCGCCCTACTACTCTCTGTGGTGACATTATTACAATCATCAAACAAATTCACAAACCTAGAGATAAGATGCCTGGAGTCAGGAGGGCTATTTAAGATGTCAAAGAAGTCATGTTTCCCAGAAAGACTTTCAAAATTATAAGGGTGCAGGTCTTTTGAAATGAAACAGGCTTTGCCAATCAAAACTGAAGCAATGTTATTTTAGTAGTATGTAGTATGGATGTAGCCTCAAACACCTTTCTACCCAGCTGTGATGCATTTAACAAATTTTTCAAATCTATTTTCCTGACAGGTAGAGGAGCAGGTAAGCACCACAGAGCGTGTGTTTCAAGACAGGCAGTATCAGATTGATGCAGCCGTGGTGCGAATCATGAAGATGAGGAAAACCCTCAGTCACAACCTTCTTGTATCCGAGATTTACAACCAGCTAAAGTTTCCCGTCAAGGTAACACATCTTGAACTTCTAATCCTCTTTGTTTTGATTTCTTTTCATACATAATTCACACTGACATGGGGACTAAATCAGCATGTGTCTTGTCTTCGTCTCCTTAGCCGGGTGATCTTAAGAAACGTATCGAGTCGCTCATTGACAGAGACTACATGGAGCGTGACAAGGAGACACCAAACCAGTACCACTATGTTGCCTGAGGGAGATTTACTGTCACAGCAGGTGTTCACCTGCCCCCCCCAATACAGCGTTATAGCCCCTCATCCGCCCGACTCTCCTCTGGTGCTCATTTTTTCCCTCCATCTAAAATCCTGGACTCAGTAACCAGTGAGATGTGAGACTCTCTATAACACTGTTCCCACCCTGCGATATCTTTGGTGGGATTCAGAAATGGCGCTGGAGTAGCGGCCCAGGTCGTTGATGGTTGGTTTATGTGACTTCAGCTCATGCAAAACTCAACAGAAAATAACTGGCACTTCCCTCTGTTTTTTTTTTTTTTTTTGGCTTATCCTCTTTGGGATTGGGGTGTTTGTTTTCCTCCACCACATTTGTTTTAAAATCACATATTTTCTACTGTAGTTGGTTTGTCAAGAGTTTGGGGATTTTCTTTTCAATGTGTCCACCTCGTGAATGGCCGCATAAACTGCTGAGTGTGAACCTGATTGTTTGCTTGCTTGACTTGGCAGAAGAGCAGCTGTTGAGGACAGAGAAAAGAGACATCCATCAAGGATGGATAAGGTTATTCCTGAGTAGCTGAGTCTGGTGTGTTAAGGTCAGTGGGAGGAGTTATTACCTGTAAGGCAGATGCTAAATAATGTGCAGGTATGTCTTTGGGTATTCCTGTATGTTTTGACCAAAATGTTCAAATGTCCAATGTCACGTGTTGACGTTTTTTTCTTTTGTAGATCAGGTTGTGTTCTATGTATGAGTGAGAAAAGTGAACCAGAATAAATGAATATTTAATGATTGAATTGGTGATTTGTGAATAACTAGCCTGCTGTAGTTGTGTATTTAATTGTTGATCATGCATGACTCATACCCCATACCATAGTTTTTCCCTTACGTTCATTTAGCAGCAGCTTACCACAGCACTCACTGCTAACACAGGCTGTGTTTCCCCTCACAATTTATTCCAGGTAGCACTTGTTTTATTTCATTTCTGTGTTGCATTTAGTTCCTTTATCCTCCTCCAGTCTTACTCCACACACACACAATGCCGCTGTAAAAGTAACTTGAATAAAAATGTTTCTCAAAACTAAAGGTGCACCAAACTTGGCCCAAGGTGAAAACAAGGCTGAAGTATCCGCATTTTTAGTGATGAGCCAATATGATACTCAGTCTGATACCAGCCAAAATCACTCCTTCATTGTGTACCACTTTATCCTCCACATGAGGGTTACAGGGGAGCTGGAGCCAGTCCCAGCTGACACGGGGTGGAAGGTGGTGTCACAGCCTGGACAGGTCGCCAGTCCATCATAGGGCAAACCTACAGAGATGAGCAACCATTCACTCTCACATTGAATAGGATTTGCAAATCATTGTATTATTTTTTTTGTATTACTTTAGTTATTAATTCTGTCAAGTTTTGATATTAATAAAAATTTAAAATAAAATACATCAAAGACAAATAAACCTGAGTTTTGGAGTGCTGCACTCCAAGTACTGTAACAACATTATTATGTACCATACCGAAAGTACTTAGTCTGAAAAAGTGGTTGTGATGCATCCTTATTTTAAAGCCAAGAGGGAACAGGGACAAACAGACAAGGACACTGTCAGCAAGTGAATAACAAGGGAGATATCTGTCTCATGTTTAGTCATCAAAGCATAAGAGAGAGCAGAAAATCTGTTATACATCTTAAATACACGTTTGTTGGTTTTTTACTTTATATTACTCAGCACCAAAAATGATAGAGTGAGGAAGGGGAGTTTGTTCAGTTGGATACAGTGACTCAACCATTTTCAACAAATAACAGGAGTAATCACTTTGCAGAATTTCCAGCGAGTGAAAGATGGAACTGAAAATGAAAGGGCATTGCTTCACACTTTCACAATCACAGCTCGGAATGTACAGGATATGCATGGCCTTGAATTTTCTTTCTGGTGTTATAGTCTTTTTCTAAGTTGTTGAGAAGTTTGGTTGAAGACTGCAGACAGAATGTAGCAGGCTGCTGAGAAGTCATAGACAGCAGCAGTGAGCAGACTCTGCTGCGTTCCTTCCCTGGTTTACGCTCCCTCGTGAACTGATGGAGGTGTCAGCTGACTGACCACAACACATGAAGCAGCTGTGTGTGAGTGTGTGTGAGTGAGTGTGTTCTCTCACATGTTCACTTCTCATACACTACCGTTCAAAAGTTTGGGGTCACCCAGACAATTTTGTGTTTTCCCATGAAAACTCACCTTTTTATTAATCAAATGAGTTGCAAAATGAATAGAAAATATAGTCAAGACATTGACAAGGTTTTTCATTATTTATTCATTCCTAGATTACGGTGTTTGGTCAAAAAAATGAAGAAAAACCAACAGTTTTTTTTTCCCCCCACAGGCTAAAAACAAAATCTTTTTTTTTCATAAAGCAACAAAGTTTTCAGATAATATTTCTATATTCAAGGAGCTTGAGTCAGAAAACCTGTATTTTTTTTTATAAAAGTAAATAAAACATTCAAAGTGATCAATGCCTAAGATACTGCAGTTGGGGAATAATGTGGGTTGGGGATAGATAGATAGATAGATAGATAGATAGATAGATAGATAGATAGATAGATAGATAGATAGATAGATAGATAGATAGATAGATAG
This sequence comes from Brachirus orientalis, assembly GCA_016785285.1. NCBI lineage: Eukaryota > Metazoa > Chordata > Actinopteri > Pleuronectiformes > Soleidae > Brachirus > Brachirus orientalis. The sequence goes on from JAFBJR010000172.1 coordinate 10,587,630, forward strand.
ATAGATAGATAGATAGAAAGAAAGAAAGAAAGAAAGAAAGAAAGAAAGAAAGAAAGAAAGAAAGAAATTTATCCCAGAAGGGAAATTAAGTTATCACCGGGCATTTAGAAAAACAAGTTAAGTAATCAGATAAGGGCAGTGGCATGATGATGGTATAATACTGATGTAATGGTGGTAATCTCACTGATAATAACAATACATAATAACATATGTACTGTAAAATATGTACGCCCTTCAGGCTCATCTGAGGTGTGGGGTCATTCTCGTCGGGTCCAGACCATAGCCGTGGTTTGGTGACAGAAGTTACACGGTAGAGCTTTAACTATAAAAAGCCACCATTATTTATTTTATTTATTTCTAATAATCTTTGATTTGTCAGCCCTCACGTGACACCAGTGTGAGTTCCCAGAAGTGACATTGTTCCTGGAAATACACCCCCCCCCCCACTATATATAACTATATAGTATCTAACTTTGTCTAAATAAGACTTTACAGCTTACTTAAAGCTTTACTTTCCCGTAACAAGCTAAGACAATGGTTGTATAAAAGCCCAATGGAGAAACTGGTTTTTCCTGTCTTATTTTAAGAGTAAGAACAATTGCAGGTCTTTTCATCCGTGTTAAATGCAGTGTGTGTGCAAATGTAAGAACAAACAAAAATGGGCTCCATTGGCGAGTAAATGACACCAACACTTCCCTTGAAAAAACCCACATGGGAATGAGACAGAAAAGGCTTTGGTATTGTGTATATTTCTACAATGCTACAAAGTAGTTTCTCCAATCATCATGCATCAGCCCGGCGTCTGTGCCCGCCCACTGCTCCATTGACTCCCAGAGATGTTGAGTTTTCCTGGAAATGACCATTTCTGCTACATTTATCCAGTCAGTGTCTCACTTACCGCAGTGGGAAGAAAAAAAGCTATTCTGTGCTGTCTCTTAAAGACTAATTGAAGCTTTAATGTGCCATATTGTGTGCGCACTCTTAGTAATGAAATGTAAATACAACAGGACATATTTGTTTTACAACATTTTAGAGGAAGCAGAGCTTCCTTTGTTGTCTTAGAGCATGTCGCCTCTGCTATATAGATGTTTTGGAAAACATTGTGCTAGCGCACATGTAGTCATGATTGTGCACTGTCAAATCTGATCTGTGTTGAATTGGAACTGCATAATGAGGCTGGACATGTGAACGCAGCCAAAGTGGCACAGATCTAAATTGATGATCATACTGTATCTCAATAGGCCATTTTCCACTATATGAAGTTTTCTCATTTACCCAGGTAAATAAAAAAACTTTGGCGCATTATCTGGGTAAATATTACCCTGTTAAACGCTTTACCCAGGTTTCAGTCATGGTATGGTTCGTGTTGGCACAGAAGACCAAACCGTACCATTTTACTCTTCGGGTGCCAAAGAATGGAGCGATTGGGGTCCAGTTATTCTGGTACTATTCCTAATGGAAACATAAAAAAATATCTACCATACTGTACCAACTGAAAAGAAATATGGTTTGCTCTTGGGTTCCCCCTATAGTTGGTACACAGTATTGTTTGTTCAACTTGAAACACAGTACAATAGAAACAATACAAATATGATGTCATTTTTTTTTCAAGATAGTAGAAAGGAAAATTACTGCCCCCCCCACTCCAAAAAAAAAAAACGACAAAATAATGTTAGTGTTTTAGTTTTCTTTTTTCAAACTTTTGTAACCTGTTGTACATTGTATGCACATTTTCTGAAGCCAGAGTGACAATGATGCACCGTCACAATAATCTTGTAGTCATGACCTGAAGGTCGTGTCGCTTTAAGCCGAGTAATGTGAACGTCGTCAGTTACAGCGGCCTCACGTGACCAGTGATAGCTTCATGCTACGGTTCACATGACCAGACGTGGTTTATGGTTCAGACACTGAGCCTTTCACCGACATTAACGCGTTTCATATGCGGGTGTTGTTCCAGCAGCAGCAGCGGCGGGACCTGTTTTACGAACGTTGAGCTCGTCGTTTTATTTATTTTTATGGTCTTCACAGAAAAGAGGAACGTCAACAACAACAACAACAACAACAACAACGCGGGGAGTGACGCAGCGCCTCTGGTTTAGCAAACGCTCCGCTAAGTCAAGTGCGGTACGATCTCCGCAGCAGCGACACAAGGTGCGCTTATAGCTGTGATACGACAACGACAACAACAACAACGGAGTCTTGTTTGTCTTCTACAAGGATTTACAAAGAGCTAAAAGATGAAATTGTGTCACGCGCTGGTAGCGCTCACTTTTGCCTGCGTTACTTTTGCAGGTGAGTGTGATTTTCCTCCCTCGTTCACACGCAAAACCGTCATTATACTTGTTAGAAGCATCGACGAGTGAGATAATCAGGGCCAGTAAGATAATCTGAGTTGTAGCAGTCAATAATCTAACTGTAATATTAAAATGACCCCGTCATAATGTACAAACCTGCCAGTTACATACAACAGTTGTCCATACTGTAACAATAATCTGTTCATAATGCTGTGAAAGCAGCTTTTATTTTTGAATGTTGCAAAGTCTTGTGACATTATATAAATAATGGAAATAACCATTAGTCTGAAGATGAATATTGGGTGTGCAATGGAACAAGGCACACATTTTTTGTTTTTCAAAGTTTCAAAAGAAGTTTAAGAATCCAAAGGCCTTGGTTGTTCTCAGGTCCCTGTATCAAAACAAGACCCACAGAGTCCATGCATTCTATTCTATTCTATTCTAATCTATTCTATTCTATTCTATTCTACAGTCACCCTGTGGTTTTGTAAATGCTCTGGACTGTTGTGTCATTTGAGAGCATCATGTGACCACTATGATCTCATGCACACAGACACACACAGGGTGGTGTAGATATTCTTCTAAGGTCACTGCATTGACCTCCATTCATTTGAGCAGCCTAAGCAGAGTATTTAACCCTAACCTTAACCATAACCAGTTAATGTCTAACCCGGGGGTCTCAAACTCAAATGATCCAGCCGCCACTGAGCATCCAGTCTGGAGGGAACTGGTCATGTGGAAAAACTTTTTTTTTTGGAAAAAGCAACTGTTCAGTAGGGTTGGAAAATATCACAGTATTCCTTTATGATATTGCAATAACAATATTTGTTATTTGTGACAATATTTCACAAAATTTCATAAAGAAAGTGTTTGTTTTCATATGAAACAACATTTAGTTCACAATGAAACTGCATTAATGTGCCAAATTAATCTAATAATATAAAAAATATATACAGAAGTAAGAAGTAATAAGACATAATGAAATGACACAATGTAGTTATGTGTCATTTTATTATGTTTTACAAAATGATAAATGGCGCTGGAGGCTGTTGAAGACATTTTATATTTACTGACATGTTTTTCCTCTTGTGTTTATTGTCTCCTCCTCAGGTTGTATCCAGGCTCTTACCCTGGAGGTCAAGGAGGGAAACTCCACCTGCATTAAAGCTGAACTTTCTGTTTCCTTCTCTGTCACTTACAACACCTCCAGCAGCAGCACCGTATGTACAGCTGATGATGACAGTGATGTAACTGTACCACCTTTTCATGTGATCACCAGTCCTATCACCCGTGTGTGTCTCCTCCTCAGAGAACAGTGCAGCTTCCTCTGCCAGAGTCTTCCACAGTGGACTCGGGCAGAAGCACGTGTGGCTCCGACAGCAGCTCGCCGTGGTTGGTGGTGCTGTTTGGACCGGGTCACGCTCTCAGCCTGAGCTTTACAACCAACACAAGTGTATACAGTGTCACTAACCTGACGCTGCAGTACAACCTGAGTGACACTGTCTCCTTCCCTGAAGCAGACAGTTCTGGTGAGAACAAACACTTCCCACTACCCCACCACTTCACATTAGACCTGCACAATAACTTGAAAAGGTATCATTTTTGAGATGACTGTATATACTTATTTCAAAGCTAAGCCCTAGCTAGGAAAGCTAAGAAATGAGGTTCTGCCTCATTGGGGCCATTTGGTCTCCATGAGGACCTCTGGTCCTGATTAGGTCAGTGTTTATGCCAGAAAAGGTCCTGAAGAGGTCACAAATGCAAGTACACACACTTTTTGTACAGCTCTCATAATGAGGACACTCATAGACATACAGCATCTCCTTGCCTATAGAGGTCTAACCCTAACCCTTAATCTTACCTTAACCTAAGTTAATTGTAACCCCAACCCTAAAACCAAGTCTTACCCCATAAACAGCACTTTTAAGGTGTGACAGAATGTGAGGACCAGCAAAAATGTTCCTTACCTTGTATGTGCACAGACCCACACACACAGTAATAGCGCTCCATTGCTTGCAAGTCACATAGTCCAGATGTGCCTGGTTGTGCTCTAAAGTGCAAATACTAATTGAACTCAGAGCCATTGTCATGTCCTCTGTAACTCAGAGTCTATAATGCTAAAATGTGTGACACCTGTAGGTATGAATTGAGGTCACTTCCTGTTTTTCAATAAGTCAGGCCAAAGATGCAGAGATGTTCCACAGTCAGTGTCTGCATAAGTTACTGAGAGTGTTTAGAGACAAATTCTAGAATTTAGCAGAGGGTATACACAGAGGGATGCAGCAGTGTTTCAATTTTGTCTTGTCACAATGTACATTTAAATGTCTTTTCTCATTTTAGGCCATGTTGAATCTCATCTCACCGTGCTAACTACTACTTTACTATTATTTCATTATTTTCAAATAAGATTTGATCAGATTTTTCTGCTATTCAAATGTGTCTTTTCTGGTTTCATTGCACCATATAACAAAGAAATTATCAACATTTTATAATTCTGGTTTGTGGGAAAAAAAGAAGACATTTGAGGTTTGGTAAACACTGGTCAACATTTTTTTTGATATTTTCTGAACCAAACAACTAATTGAGTAATTGAGAAAAGAATTGATGTATGTGATAATCGATGGATGCTGCCCTAGTTTTTTTTCTTTACATACTAATTAAAAATTTTACCCCTTTTAACCTATTATAACGCTTTCATTCTTCTTCAGCTATTTATTTAGCTTCCTTTCAACAATTTGTTGTTGTTTGGTATCTTCGCCTTTGTATTTATTCCTGACAGTGTTGTCTCGATGTCTGAAGTTTTTAAATGTTTCTGTGCGGCGCCTTGTATCTGCCTTTGTGTATGAAAGTGTTCATGCTCTCTCTTTCTCGTGTTGTAGGTGTGGTGTTTGAGTTTACGACGTCAGTTGGGATTTGGGCGTCGACCAACACCACCTACCGCTGTGTGAGTCCCACTGCTGTTAGAGTTGGTGGAGACACTGTCACCTTCTCTGACGTGAGGCTGGAGGCCTACATGCCAGGAAATGACCTGAGTCCAACAGGTGAGACTGTTTTTCTTCATAAGTGCATGGATGTTCAGAACAAAGCGACTGAGGGTGAAACTAGGGCTGGACATCTATATATAAGATATGGTCTTAGATTTTGGATATTGACATATCGTGATAAGATTGGTGATGACTTTTCCTGCTTTTATACATTTCTGAAATACACAAAATATTAAAAATAAATATGTATTGATAAAAAAAATTGCTTAATAACACATTTTTAATTTTAAGCCTAAGTATAGCCTGAGTTTTACCATATTTATAGGCAATTTCATTGTTTCTAACACATGTGTATATCATTTAACATTATAAAGCCTAAGAAATAAACCAGGTTTTATCTGAAATTAAAGGTAATAAGTGTATTTTAAGATCATGTAAAACAGTAGAAACATCTCAAAAGAAAACAGCTTTATATCTACATATACTTTATATCTCATATATCAAGATATAACCTAAAATGTCCAAATATTATTTATAAACCATATCACACAGGCTTACAGAAATATTGCTTTGATTTCTATTGTGATATGCAATATATTTTGATATTGAATTATATTAAAAAAAGCATAACATAAGTTTTTTTCCCCGCCCATCCTTAGGGGAAACTTAAAAATAATTTTATGTAACTATGTAATTGATCGATAAAGGCTTAAAAAATTAGATTAGTGTTCCAAAGTTAAATACACATTCATTACAATAAAAGCAGCAAATGCTAGATAAGATTTACATTTATGAATAATTCTTAATCAGAATCAACAGGGGGAGGCCAGTCCACATGGTTGTTTTGTGGCTCACATCTCTTTGCTCTGCTCTTATTTTGGTTGATTTTTATTTTCAGTAAATAAAATAATAATATACCGGTGGTGTACATCAACAAAATAACATCAAAACTCTCAGTGGTAAACAGAAAAGGTGTAGGATGAAACTAGAGCTTATTAACACTGTCCTCTCTTACCTTACAAATCAAATCATGGTTTGTTTTTTTTTACCAAAATAATGGTTATGGTGACTGACAACAAAAGAAAGTATCAGCTTGTGTCAGGACTACTTTTCCTTATGTACATTATCTTCTGTTTCTAATTGGTTATTGCAAAGTTGCTATTTCTATGCAGGTCTTAAGCCAGTTCAGTGTACTCTATGTTTTAATATTTTAATACTTTCAGAATTTATAGCATTTGTTAATATCTTTGTTTTTCTTTCTAGTGTAAATGTACCGTTCAGATTGTTTTTGCTGTCCATTATTTTAAACGGCCTCTAAATACTTGTAATTACTGGTAATTACTCAAAAACTCTAGGGTGAGCTTCTTAGAGAAAATGGCAAAAAGGTGACCATACTTTCAAAGTTATGCTTTAATTTTGTTGTTCTCAATATCTTTTATATCTTATATAAAGCTTTCTGGTGGCAGCAGGTCTGGATGTGTTTCTAGGTTGGTCAAATTTAAATATTCATACTTTTTCCTTGATATAGAGAGCATATGTATGGCAGACAAGGCCAGTACTACAGCTCCACCCTCTACTGCTGCTACTTCAGTCACATCAGCTCCAGCACCAACTCCTCCAGGAACACCTGAACGTGGCACATACTCCCTCAGCAACTCCAGCGGCACGCTTTGTCTCCTGGCTCAGATGGGACTGCAGCTCAACATCTCCTACATGTCTGAATCTCAGAAAAAGGTAAGCTCACCGTTAAAAATATTGTTGAACTCATTTTGAGCACTGATTGTTTTAACAAGCTTGAAATAAATCCAAGTTCCCCTTTTTTTTTTGGTTTTCATCTTTGACAGATTGTTCGTGATGTAGTCAACCTGAATCCCAGTCTGACAAACACATCAGGATCGTGTGAAGCCAACAGAACAACCTTGAAGTTGGAGGCACATAACACCGAACTGAGTTTGACCTTCACTTTGGTACATTCATACCTCTCGATGGTTGAGAATTAGGCAGAGGTGGCAAATTTACTCATGCTCTTTACAAAACTTTGCTCCAGTGTTCAGTCTAATCTGACCGATTCTCCGTCTTTCTAAAAGTATAAATATGTTTATTATGTGAAAATATTTGAATTTTACATTGAAGATAAAATAATGTGTATTTTTTTTTTATTGACGTGTACAGTCAGATTGTATATACCAGATGTATACAGATTGCATAAATAGTTGTTTTTCTTAACCCCCTGGAATGAGCCTGTTATATTTATATCAGGAGCCAGTGTCACTATCCAGTTTGTACCAAAAGAGGATCCTTACATGAGCCAGTTACCAGCTGACTGGACTTACCTTTATTCATGCACAACAGTCAATCAGCTAATTTTACATAGCACCACTTCCTTTCAAGCTGGCTTTCAAATAATAGTCATTAATTCGGCTTTTTACTACTTCTCATATTAAACCTTTGCCTTAACACTTAACAATAAAAATAGCTTACAATCAGTGTAAAATAAATTAGACATTTTTTAATGTTGTTTTTTTGAAGTTAATTGAAGGCTACATATATAGTTTCTCCAAAACACATGGAAGGGGAAAGGTGAGGTGAGAGACATTGCAACTTCAACCAACAAATGTTGCTAAATTTTACACACTTGTACCATATATCAGAGTAATGAAGTATTTGCACACTGTTTCTTATGACCTCTGGAATTAGATTACACCTAATTTTTTGTGTGTCTTCCTTTTTCCAAGTGTTAACTCAGCTCCTCCCTTTCACAGAACTCCACCACCAACAAATATCAGCTGAGTGGATTAGTTCTGCTTGCTTTCTGGTCTGATATGTCTAGTAAGTGATTTCTAATGTCCTGCCCCCCTCACTCTGAAGTATTTCATTGAAAAAAAAAAAAAAAGACAGTTTCATTTCTCTCCTCAGGTTTTTTTGTTGCCAGTAACACCAGTTTGGACTATCTGCAAAGTACGCTGGGCCGCTCGTACATGTGCAACGCAGAGCAAACACTGTTCGTGGAATCAACGTTCTCTCTCAACACATTCCAACTCCACATTCAACCATTTGGAGTCACCAGCAACCAGTTTGCTACAGGTCTGTGTAGACTTTCTGCATCTGTACCAAGGAGGTTATTTTTTTTTTTGCTTCTGTTAGTCTGTCTGTGAGCAACATAACAAAAAACAATAACAGGACATTTTCTAGGGATGTACAGTTTTTTTTTTTTTAATCAATTTACAAAAAGCACAGTGGCCAGTAATACTGACCAAATCCAAACTCACTCACTCACTCACCCACCTACTACTTTATCCTCCACATGAGGGTCGCAATACCTAATCCCAGCTGACATAGGGTGAGAGGCGGAGTCACACCCTGGACAGGTCACCAGTCCATCACAGGGCCGCATAGAGACAAACAAACATCCACTCTCACATTCACACCTATTGGCAATTTGACCAATTGACCTAATCCCTAAATCTGTATATTTGTGGACTATGGCAGGAAGCTGGAGAGAACCTGCAAATTCCATGCAGAAAGGCCACATATTTCAAATTTTGACTAATCAGTCCAGAGTACCTGTTGTTCTTTTTTTAGACCCACTCTTGTATGTTTTTGTGCATAGTTGAGTTGTTTGGCCTCCATGTTGGAGGTTGGGCTTTTTGGCTGCAGTTCTTTCCACGAAGACCATGTCTGACTAGACTTCTCTGGACAGTCTACTCAAATTTATTTATATAGCACAACATCACAAACACAATGTGCCTGAAAGGGCTTTGTAGTCTGTACAGCAAGTGACACCCTCTGTCCTTAGACCCTCAAATTGAGTGAGGGAAAACTCCACAAAAACCCTTGTACAGGGGGAAAAATGGGGAAAAAAAACATCAAGAAGAGCCAGAGAGGAGGGATCCCTCTCCCAGGGCGGACAGACTTACAGTAGGTTAGAGAGGAAAGAAAAGAAGATAGAGACAAGGAGCATTTCAAAAATCAAAAAACATAAATAACAGTTATCATCTACACTATCTTCTTCATCAGCTCATCCAGAGTGTGACATGCCTCTTGCCCCAATGCCATCTGGGATTGATTCCAGCTCCTCATGTGACCCTCAGAAAAGGACAAGCAGTAATGACTAGCTATATGATATATAGAGTAATAGTTATAGTTGTAATATTTGACCTGTGTTGTTGAAGCTCTGGAATCTACAGTCAAGGCCTATGTCAGTATAAGTAAGTGATGGTTGAGAGTTCACTTGAATTAGCCCTAACGTTAAGCTTTATTGAAGAGGAAACTTGGGTGAACCTGGGTCCCACGGCAAACCGTTTAAACAGTGGTAGATTTTTAAGAAAACTAAACAAAACTAAACAAGTAAGGCGATATGTGCAGAGTCAACAATTAGTGGTGAGGTATAAGTAGAACATTTGATTTCCACTTAATTAAACAGCCAAACCCTGACTGAAGTCTTGTTGGGAAAGAGGCAGCCATCCTCCTGATACTATATTTAAATAGACGTCACACAGCTGAGGGCAATCACCTGATGAAGTGGGAGGATTCCGGCTGCCATCTTAATTAATCTAATTAATCTCACAGGAAGTGCTTTGTTTTATGTCAAGACAGAAAGAGGTGACAGCATCATTGCACTAGTATAGTGTAGGGCTACAACAGTTACTAGATTAGTTGATTATTAATTGATTTTTAAATGTGTGTGGGTGTTTTTTAAATAATTAAAACCAGTTTCTCAGATTCAGCTTCTTAAATGTGAATGTTTTCATTTTTATTTGCTCCATATAACAAAAAAATAATTAAATTTAATAAATTTGATTTGTAGACACTGATCAATATTTTTCAACATCTTTTGTCACTTAAACAATAATCGACCAGACAAATAATCAAGAAAGTAATTGACACATAAATCAATTATGAAATTGTTGAAATAATCTATAGTTACAGCCCTGCTACAGTGTGATAGGTAAAAGCAGGTTGCAATATGACTGAAAACAAACAGAAACTCCCACAGAAAAGATTCAGAAGTGAATTCTACGGCTCAAAAAACCTTTTTATTCAGCAGTTTGACAGGATTCAGGCTTCTTGTCCCCACCCACCCCTGTGTCGCTGGTGTATATACACAAGTGCTCCCTTAGTCAGGTCCAATACTATTGCTTTGCAGAGCCCATCAAGCTGCTGAGGCTTTAGTTCTTGAAACCGACAACTTGTTAAGATGTGTGAGCACTTGAGAACAACAACAGAACGACTGTATTGTATGTCATGCTACAACCCCAGTTCCAAAAAAGATGGGACACTGTGTAAATGCAATGATTTAACTCATAAACCCATATTTTATTCCCAGCAGAACATAAACAACATATCAGATGCTGAAACTTTTACCATTTCATGAAAAATATTAGCTTATTTTGAATTTGATGGCAGCAACACATCTTAAAACGTTGGAACAGAGGCAACAAAAGGCTGGAAAAGTAAATGGCACAAATCAAAAACAACTGGGGAGCATTTGACAACTAATTAGGTTAATTGGCAACAGGTCAGTAACAGGACTGGGTATAAAAGGAGCATTTCAGAAGGGCACTCGGGCACCAATCAGTAACAAAGTGCAGCTAAAGATTGTGACGCAATTTCAGGAAAATGTTTCTCAGTGTAAAATTGCAAAGACTGTGAAGATCCCAGCATCTACAGTGTATAATGTCATCAAAAGATTCAGAGAATCAGGAGGAATCTCTGTGTGCCACAAACAAGACCAAAGGTCGAAACTGGATGCTTGTGATCTTCAGGCCCTGAGGTGACGCATGCATTAAAACCACACGATTCTCTTCTGGAAATCACTTCATGCTTCATGCTCACCATACAATCGCCAAGTGTAAGTTTAAGCTGTATCATGCAAAGAGGCCAGATCATTGTCTTTGCTTGGCCAAAGCTCATTTAAAAGCTTTGGCCCTGAATGAATGTGTCATTATTTGTTTTTCCCGAGGACCAGGGTTGGGAAACGGTGGCTTACACATCTGGAAAGGCACCATCAATGCTAAAAAGTGCATAAAGGTCTTAGACCAACGTATGCTCCCATCTAGACAAAGTCTCTTTCAGGCAAGGCATATTTGCATATTTCAGCGAGACAATGCTTTTAACCACATACTGCATCCATCACAACAGCATGGCTTCAAAATGACTTTTTGAAGTGGTGAAATGTCTGTTTCAACGTATATGGCTATATTCTGGGTTGATGATATTTGCAAATCATTGCATTCTGCTTTTATTCACATTTTACACAGCATCCCATCTCTTTTGGAATTGGGGTCATACTAGGACGACAGATTTTGTATTAATAACTTTTTCATTCTTGTGTCTCCAGCTGAGGAGTGTCAGATGGACCAGGACCAGATGCTCATTCCCATCATTGTCGGAGCGGCTCTCGCTGGTCTGGTGCTGATTGTGCTCATTGCATATTTAATAGGCAGGAAGAGGAGCCATGCTGGGTACCAGACCATCTAAGTAAACCTTCCATTCACTTGAACCTGATGGACTGAAAAGAGGAGAATGAACATTTGTTTTAATGGGCACAAGTGAATGGAAGTATTAGTTTTTCCTGTGATGAGTGTGTTTTTAAGTGATGTCTGGAGATTTTATTTTCATTTTTTTCCTGTGATAAGAAAAATACTTGTTGAAATGGATGAGGCTTAAAGGTCATGTGATCGGTGATGAGGGAGTTTGAATTTGCTTTTTTGTTGATAATCTGTTGCTCAGCTGTACTTTTTTTTTGTTCCAAGAATCAGTTGAATTTCAATTAACTGCAGTTTGTTGTTACCAGATCCAGTTTCTTGTCCACTAGTGGGATGTCATTGTGAGGACATGTATTCTCAAGTTCAGGTGGATTTTATTTTGACTCAGTGATTTTAAAGATTATTTCTTTTTGTTTTATGGGTCTTCTTCCACAGAACCTCCTAAACGGTCCCACCGATGAACTGAGGCGTAAAAAGTTTATCAGTTATTGTGACAGTAGAAATGTGGACTGCTGCTTCGCGTGAAGAGTGCAACAGTGCAGCTATGCACAGAGTAAATTTTTAAGATTAGGTAAACCAGTGCATGGTTATAAGTTTTAGTTCTTGCCTTTTACCACCATCTCCCAAAAGGAATGTTGATTAATATAAATTGTAGTAAAGATCTCTTATGGAAAATTAATAAAGTTCAGACTATTTTCACACAATAGAACAATTTTTTTTTTTTTTTAATCTGGTTTTATGTGAAATACACATTTGTTTACACGGATTTATATAACACTAAGAATGTTTTTGTCCAGCAGTCTACAGAGCTCCAAAGGCTGGTTCTTTCGTACAAACTCATGATACTTCAGAATCCCAAGAATTATTTTGAATAACGACCATATCATACACAGAATTTACTTGAACTGCAATGGACATGCATGATTATGTGCTCCATTTTATCAGTTGACCTCTACTGCCACCTACTGGCTTTGTTTAGCACTGCATCTTGGGTAATATCACCACAGCATTTGGTGCCCATTCAGTTCAGTAACAACTGAATAGATATAATACAAACGGGTAAAGTTTATCTCACCATAATGTGTCAAAGCTCATGACAAACTCACTGTTGGAAAAAGAGGGCAGTCACTTCAAGAGTGAATTTTTTTTTATGAATCACATTGGATTATGACAGCATATGTCATGATAATCCAATCTCCTATAATATTCATAAATAACTATGTGAAATACAGTGGACAGTTTCCTTTGTGTTATATTAATCTGATCAAAACCGAAAAAAGTTTTTTCTTCAGTCTGATTCAGTTCATCATTCCACATCTTTACTAAAGATATTAAACTACAGCACGGATTCATTTGAAATAGAATTATCAGCTCATACAGGACATTACTAAGAACATTAATATAAAGTATGATCATATATACAGTATGCTGAGATTGTATGGAAAGAATATATGATTAACATTGATAGTTATTATGTTAGTTCCGTTAAAAAGGTTCTGCTCCCAGTGGAATGTGTTGAGCAACAACAGAGACTGTTAAATGTCATGACTTTTCTGCAATGATGCGAGACTGACATGTCGCCCGCAGCTTCGTCAAGGTTGCCATGGAGAGACTTCCTGGTTCAATGAAGATTTTCTGGGAACAGAAAGAAAACAGTGGGATAACAGAACTTAATAAAAAGCCAAATTACACAAGTATGTTTATCATTTCTTCTCTTACCTGCATGAAAGTGTGGCATTCATCAACGAACGGGCCATGTGTGATCTGCTTGAAGATCTGGCAGATGTCTGGCAGAGACCGGGCCTGTTGGATCAGAGCCTGGTTGTGGTGGATCAGTGTCAGCGCCACACGGAACAGGATTTTCGAGCCCTCGTAGAACAGACAGTCCCAAATCCGCAGAACTGTCTGTGGAAAAAACAACACTAAAGATTCACCAATTACTTAAAACAGAGGCGTCAAACTCAAATGATCTGGGCCAATGAGCATCAAATCTAGTCAAGAGGGGGCTGGTCTGAAGGAAAAAAAAAACTGTTCAGCTGGTCTGCAATATGGGCTTAAAGTTAGAACACAATATTCCATAATGGTTTCACAATAAAGATATTCATACTCATATTTCACAGAATTTCAAAATGAAAGTGCTTGTTTTTAGAACAAAGTATACTTCACAGTAAAAACATTAATGATGCAAAATTAAATCTATTAACAAAACTAAAAAAATATTAGTGTGGACAACTGTAATTAATACTAATAATTAAAGCCAAATCAACAAACGCCATCATGTGTCGGAAAGCAAGCAAAGCTACTGGTCAAACACAGTGTCTGAAATCCTGAAATCCAAAGAGGTGTTACATGTCACATACTAGCCTGGCCAGCAGAGGGAGTAAGCAAACTTAAAATCAGATCACAATATTCCAGGGAAGGCCACAGGCTAGCATTGACTTGATATAGACCTACATACTGCTAACAGTAAGAAAACCCATTTTGAATAAAATGCAAAATGAACATAACAAAAAAACAAAAAAAAAAAACAAAATAAAACATATTAAATTAAAAAAAAGTGAATTGAATTGAAATTAAAGTGATACATGCATGTAAGGAAAAAGCTGCATCCTCACTCGGCTACAGTATACTGCTTTAAATTTATGCTGGTTTTATTGTGAATGATAAATGGCACAGCAGTAGAACGCAACAATGCGCAGACTCTTACGCACTGTAGGGCTGTAATCATTGCACTGTCGTAAAAACACATGGGCAACAGAGTATCAAAGTGTTTGACAGATAATAAGCGTTAAGAATAACAACAATTACCCAATATAATCAATAAACTTTCTTATATGACTGGCTTTCTTTTAATTTTGACACTCACCTCGACTGGTAAGACATCTATGTAGAGGCAGATGAACCATCGAGAGACCACAAGAGTCCACATGACGTTATGATCCACCATGGTCTGCCACACTCTGGGGATTTTTACTTTGACCAGCTCCCCTAGCACTTCCTGATCTGTTTTCAGTCCCAGCATGGCCGGACTGTAGTAGTCTACACAAATACAGCACATTTGTCTGAGATATATGGTACCAGTCAAAAGTTTGGACACCTTCTCATTCAATGGCGTTTCTTTCTTTCTTTCTTTTTTTTTTTTTACTTTCAACATTGTAGATTAGTAATGAGGACATCCAAACTATGAAGAAACACATTTATGGATTTATGTAGTGAAAAGAAAACATGTTAAAGAAATTAGAATATATTTTATATTTTAGATTATTTCAAGTAGCCACCTTTTGCTTTGACAGCTTTGTACACTCTTGGCATTCTCTCAATCAGCTTCACACACACACATACTGTACTCTCTCGCATTCTTACTGTAGACACTCATAGACATAATGCATTCCCTAGCCCCTTACTCATCTGACCAACCTTTAACCTAAACCTACCTCTAACCCTAAAACCAGGTCTTAAACCCCAAAAGCCCTTTAAATTGAGAGGACTAGACAAAATGTCCTCACTTTTCCACAAATGTCCTCACTCCCTATGTTTTCTCAGTGATGTTTTGAGTGTAGTGATTCCTGGGACCCACAGGTGCTGGTTTGTATGGGCTCCTGGGAAATTAAATGGGTGACCAATAAAATTATTATCTTTTTGTTTGGGGGGAGCTAAAGCAAATCCCATTTGGCATAGGGTGAAAATGGGCTCATCATCATCAGGCAACAGGGAGGGAGATAATGTCATTACTAGGCTGTATCTGGGTTCACCAATAGAAAAAGGTGTTAGCAAGCTAACGGTATCTACCTAAGTCACAAATTGAGACACTTTTGCACCATCTTCTCTGCACAAGATATATATACATATATATATATATATATATATATATATATATATATAAAACAGCAGTCAGTATGTGTGTGCGTTTGAATGAGTGGATGAGAGAGACATGAATGAGAGGATGACATGCTGCTAATATAATCATATTGAAGCAAAAGAGGACAGAACCCTGTGCATAAACATCACCTGTTACATACACACACACACAAATGAAAGGAAAAAATAAAATCCCCAGATTTTGATGTGTCAGAGATGCAGGACGTGAACCCTTCAACATCCCTGGTTACAAAGATACAAACACACACCTGGTAGGATTCTACTAAGGAGTGCATCCATCAGCCAGAAGGATTTCTCTTCATCCTTTGTGATGATAAGTAGATACCCAGCTATGAAGTTCATTCCCTGTGGACAAAAGAGAAACACACTGCATAAGAGGAGAGCATCCTAGTGAGTGAATACCCTGGATATGAAATAGGATAAAGAAGACTACTGCAATTTGTTTAGACATGAACAGGCTCTACTTCAACTGGGTAAGAACATTTGCACTGCAAAACGAGCTGTCTAAGCTCTTATGAATCAAGTTTGCTTTTCAAATGAATAACAAAAATTGCTACAGGGTTCTCCAGAGCGGAAGCTGACACAAACAACTTTTTTCAGACATAATAAGCCATAATAAGCAACATAAGCAGCATAAATATACCTATAAAGTTTTGAGGACATTTTGAATAATTATTTTCCAATAATCTAATGGACCTGCAGTTCAGTTTAAGTCATATAGTCATTCAGCATAAAGCAAAACAGTGAGAGACTGTGTCATTCTACCCCACAATACACACAAAACTATACCACAAGGTCCTTTACAATAGCAATAGTATTCACAGTCACCATTTATGAACTTCACAGATCCATGAGTGCAGGCAGGACAGGTTTGAAGACAGGTATGTTCAGTAGTCCAGTGTTACCTGGCAGTAGCCCACAGTGGGATTGTGGTGACCAAACGCTAGCAGTACATTGTACAGAGCCCTCTGCAGACACGGGTTGGATGTCCTGTGGAAGTGGATGTTGTCTGGAAAAGTTCTGTTCAAGTCTGAAAGAAACCACATGGACTGTGATCATTACTCTGATGTGAGAGGAAAAGGGGGCAGCAGGGAAGAGACTATCTGCAGTTGTATGTTCAAATCAATGAGCTAACTGTAATGTTTTATTTGTGGATTTGTAGTTTAATAAGTGCTGTGGATGCAGGTGAAGCAGTAAGAATTAGGGATGCACAATATTGGACATTTTACTGATATCCGATGTGCTTCGGCCGATAACTGTTACCAATATATACAGGCACAGGGATACGTATATATGTTACCCTGTGCCCAACTGCAGAGGTCATTTAGTATCATCTGTAGGGAAATTAACATAACATTGTTATAGTCATGTAACATGTAGATTTTCTTTGTTGTGTAAAATAAATAAACATAAAAAGTCATAGACGTCAAGGTAAAAGGAGCGTATCAGCCAACTGTTTTAGTCATGAGTCACATTAGTTATGTTTTTTCCGATGTCTGATAACACATTTAAAAACCATTATCCACCGATCCTGATATTGTGCATCCCTAGTAAGGATTCCATCTCCTCAGGCCAGAAGGGAGAAGAATTATAAAGAACTATAACACACGTTCAACAAGAGCTGCCGTACAAGAAGCTAAAACTTTTTCAGCATTTTTTTTCTCTTGAGAACCTTACATAAAATGATGGGTATAAGAGTAAAATTATTTCATTGTATATAAAAACCTTGCTGACTTTAAGAGGATACTCAAAATCCAAGATCATATCATGTCACGATATAGATGTAATATCAATATATTGTCTAGCCCTAGTTCAGATTGGGCTGAAACTAATTGGGTCGTCAATGATGATCAGTTATTTCCCCTGATCAGGTCAGACAGACGTTCATGTGCAACTAGAACTGATGACATGAGGTGAGGCATCATATTATGTGTCTTTTTTCCTGCTTAGTTCTTTAAAATTGGCCTGACAACAGTTGAAACTGTTGTACACAGACCTGTGCGAATGGTTTCCACCAGTTTGGGGTCGTGCTGGGCTGTGAGCAGGGACTGGTAGTATCCTGGGTTTCTCTCTAACTGGTCTCGAGCTCCACTGGCTGCCATCCAGATCAGAGTTCGATGTTCGTTGGGAATCCCTTTGCGCACGTAACGCTTTACTGAATGAGACAGAAAACATCAGAGTTTAAAGGCACATGTACAACGCAAAACTAACTCCGTGAGTGTGTGATTAGAGTTGTGACACTCACATTTTAGATTCTTCTGCACCTTTCTCTGGCCCTTCAGTAGTTTGGACCACTTGATGGAGCGCCTGGTGAGTATAACTAAATACTCGGACATCAGCGCCTCATATGACTCATAATCAAAGTCTTTTGAGCGCTCAAAACCATATGGATCCACTCTGAACCAAAACAAACACATAGTAAAAAAAAAAAAACTTTATAACAAATACCCAAAATTTCTCATTCATGTCAATTATCCAGAAAAAGTTGGCAAGTCAGCACATCCTTATATATCTTTGGAAAAAACTTTTTCTTTCTATTTTTTGAACCAATTTATTTTTGTACCAGCTCAAAACAATTCCACAAAAAAATAAAATAAATACTTTCCCTTTTTGTGAACATCTGTATCTTGTTGGAAAGTAGATTAATTCTTGCTTTGTAAATTATTTGCGTCATCTTAAAATTTTACCGCATCCATAAACTTCATATATTTTATAGAAACTCGATATGCTACATTGTTTACAATTCTTATGGCTTTTTTTGAAGTATGCATAATGGCTGTTGCTTGTGTTTGTAGGTGTACATCTACATTGTGGTTTTATTGATCTACTATTACTCATGTTGTGGGGAAGACGTAAATTATTATATTTTAAAGTAAAGACATGTTGTATGATTAGGATGACGTCAATTTTTAGGTTAAGGTTAGGCCAGTGGTAGTTAAGGTTAGGGAATTAATGTAAGTCAATGTAATGTCCTCTGAAGTCACGGAAACCACAATGTGTGTGTACGTGTGTGTGTGTGTCAAACTAATGACGAAGTTAACGCCATAATCTTCCTGCAGCTTAACCCTTTCATTAGCATGAAGACATCCCAGAAGAAGAAATGCACCTACGGCAAAGTGGTGTAGTTTTCAACATCAAGTAAAAATACAAAGACACCACCCCTCCTTTACTGTGTACAGAAAACAGCCCAGGCTTTAACAGGTGAGGCAAAAATAGAGGAGTTATTATGTAACCATTGCGTTCTTTATCAGGGGAGTGTCCTTGTTGACAAAGCAAAAGCAGATGTTTAAGTGTAAATGTGGGACTTGAAGTTGCCTAAAGTTTTTTTTTTTTATTGTTTGAACAGTGCAGCAGTTCTTTTTCCTCACTAAAAAACACCTACATTGTTTTCACGGAAAGGTGGGGTGATTGATTGATTGATTCTCTCTACAAAAACCACAAAATGTCCATTAAATTCCATTTTTTTTTTGAAGTTTTTGCATTTTACTCAGCCAGAAAAAGTGGGCAGTTGTCAAAAGAACACAGACATTAAGACTTCTAAAAGTTCCAGGTTCAGACTGGTCTTTGAAAACATTTTGAAAAATTAATCCCATTTAATTTGTTATATATAAAGTACAATATCACTTACGATCAGCCCTCGTTTCTTTATCTTGTGGACCTGTTGGTAAAGCTAAGTTGTTTTTTTTAACCTTCATATAGGATATATTATCCAATTAATTTTTCAATATCATGTGTCTAACTCAGAAAACACTGGGCATTGTACAGTATTATTCAATCAAAGGAGGACTGTCAAAATGCATTCAAATGTTATTGCCATGATTTTCTTGGATTGCTAATTATTTTCAAATTATTAAATTGGTTATCATAAGTGGCAAGTAAGGGGCAAAGTAATTTTTTTTGGTATTTTTAGGCCTGCATTAACAATTGTTTTCATAATCCATTCATTGGTCTATTTATGTTTTCTTGAGTAATCGGTTAGTTGTTTTGTCCATAAAATGCTAAAGAACATGAGGAAAAATTGTGATTATTTTCCCAAACCTGGAATTGATGACCGTCTCAAAAGTCTAGATTTGGTCAAAAACTTAAATGATTCTGTTTTAATGCTTTCTTTGGTATATGGAGCAAAGAAACCAGGCAATATTGTAAGAAGCTATAAAATCAGACAGGTTGGTTTGAATGAATGGATATCAAAATAGCTGAAGATCGTTGATTAATTTATAATGTATTGCAAACTTTATTTTTCAATAACTGGGTAAAGGAAGATGTGCATTTACATGTGTTCCCATCCACTGCTGTTCAGCAAATATTGGTAAGTTGACAGAGATAAGCAATGGGTGGCAAATGTGTAGACGAAGGATAAGATTTTTAATGAAGAGCACCAGTAGTTGTTGACGTGTAGGAGTTTCTTTACTGCTTCTATTTATTATTGTGGTTTATTACTGTGGTTTGCATCTTTCACAAAGGGATGTTGAAGTTTCCTCATCCATCCAAACATTCCTCCCATTGTCTGTGTCATTTACCTGAATCCAATCCTTAATTCACTGAATCCTTTTTCCATTGCACTGTTTACCCGTTTCTTTTTATCAATAATTATACCAGCTTTCATACCTCCCACCAGCATAACAGTTTGTTGCTGTTTTTTTTTAACGCACAAATGGGAAAAATTCAGTAAAAATAGGCTGATGACAAAATGTGGTATTTAAAAAGCTTTAGTAGGCTGCTCAAACCACAATATCTTACACTGAGCCAGGAAATAAAGGCAACAACAAGAACTATTTGCATAATCACACTGTTTCCAAAACGTTTTCTTTGGGGACCCACGTTTTTATTTAAAGATGACAAATCACCTTGACCCAATTCACAATATAAATCATGAAACAAAACAAAAAAAAATGTGTGCATAATATACAGTCTCTGATTATGCTACTGCAATTACTCCGACATTTAATAATATTTTTGAAAAATTATTTTAAATCATTCCTGTTTGATTTAACGAGTCTCACCTTGACCTGTGCATGCATTTAATTATTAAATTTGCTGGAGAAGAACTTTAAATTAAACTTACTTTACTTTTACTTTAGTAAAGTAAGTTTACTTTACTTTAAAAGACTTCCCCGCGTGTCTGTGAAGGACAGTTCAATTTTTAACCTTATGTATTACTGTTTACGTCTTACCTGTCCACTCTGTCGCTGGCTCTTCCGCCGACGGAGCGCCCCCTGCTGTTCACCTTATTCCTCTTCTCCATCTTCCCCCCCACCCCCGAAAAGCCGCGCTACTTTCTCACCATGTTTCTACCGCCACGAAACAAACACTGAACTTTTAAACCGCCTCACATGTGGAGGCAACAGTTGGAGTTTCACTAGGAGCAAACGTCGACTTTCTCCTTGTTTGAATTCTACGCAGGAACGGGGGGAGGCGCGGCTTTGTTTGCGCTGTTCTCATTCACGAAGAAGAAAAAGCGGCGAAAAAACTCACAGACGCGTTTTTACTCAGACCAAGAAGAGTTGTGGGTAAAAAATGGTACAAATATTGGATGTTTTCGCTGTTGTGAAGAGAGGAGAGTTTCCCTTAGCTTTTATCGCCATCCACATGCACCTGCTGCTGCTGTTCCCACTGTTCCTGGACTGTAACTATAAACACATAAGTCGCTAACTAATTAGCCAAACCTGTAGCTCTGCTAACTAGCTAACTTACACAACTATAAGCTACAAGGATGTAAATCCATGGACAACCTTCTTCTCTCCCAGTGTCCACTCCACTTCTTCTCCATGGAGGATTTTCGCCCTCGTGACGTATGTGCCCCGGGACACACACGTCAATCAGACTTGGTGGTGAGTTCAAATGAATCCCGTAAAATCTTCTTTGTGTTAGTGAAATGGAGACACTTTGAATACACAGAGGTAGATTGAAGGTGCGGACACATTAAACACAACTCGAAAAATACAGTTTGTTGCAGATTGGTATACAAAAGTTAATAAAAATATTTAGGAAGAACGTTAGGGGAAAAAAAAGGATTGAAAATCAAAAAGAGTGAGGTAAGATAAATAATGAAATACAGCTGCAAAGAGATGATGTCAACGTAGAAAGAGTGCATTAAATTAAATTCTTAGGTGTGACAATAGACAACAAAATTTCAACAAAATCGCATTAATACGGAGAGTTACTGTAACAAAACACGTTTTTTTTTAAAAAAATAAATAAAATAAAAATAAAAATAATAGTTTAGTTTTTCCGATAATACATGAAGGCAACAAAAAAATTGTTTGCTGCTCCATCTTCAGTTCAGCCACGTAGCACAGGTAATTAATCAGTTGAATATTTTCTGGGTTGATCACTTTATTATCTAAATAAGAAATTCAGCTGTCAATTATTTTCTCAATTATTTGGATATTTTGTGAAAAAAAGAGTCTCTATTCTGTGGTCCATAAAATGCCAGAAAATAGTGAAAAATATGGAATTCTTGTTTCCCAAACATTAAAATGTTGACACACTCATCTTGTTTTGTCCACAAACCAAATATATTCAGTTTACAGTCACTGCCCAGTGAAGACATGAGAAAATATTTACGTTTAGGATGTTGAAATCACAGTTTTTATGTAAGTAAAACCAACAACATGCAGCTGGTTAATCAGCATCAAAGTAGTAGTAGGCCATTAATTGAGTAGTTGATTTATCAGTCAATTGATTGTTGTAGCCCTAACTAAAATGACTTGACAATCCCACACAGGAGTGGAAAACCTTACATGGAGTCACAAGATTTTAATTTGATTGTGAGCTAATGAGAGAATCTGGAGCAGAGCTGCAGACACTGTCCCACCAGCTCCAGGCAAGTGTGTCAGAAAATAAGTCAGACAACATTTTTATTTATTTATCTGTTTGTTGTTAACTTTGTAAAGGGGGATGGAAATGAAATAAAAATTTGTTGAGGTAATGTTTAGTTGGACTTCACAACAAGCATCATCACGTGAACAGTACTAAAAGTACTAGTGTATAGTATAAATATCAAACAAATTACACAATTATTCTGTGTTTAAAGAAATGTGATAGTATGGGGATCTACCACATTTCTAGAACGTCATGCTTTAATTACATTAAAGTGCTTCTGGTTGACAAACACATATACAGTGTTCTTGTGAAAATACGGGTAAATGCATGAGCTTAAATGCTGACTCATATTTCTGCAGAAGTGACTTTCTTGATGGCCATGACTCAGTGGTAGAGCAGGTCAGCTTTGCCAGTCTACATCCTGGACAAGACGCTTAACCCCATGTTGCTCATGACATCTGTGTCAACAGCGAGTGACTGCCTATAATATATAGTATGTGTGACAGGAAAACATGTAAGGATGGGCTGAAAAGTTTATGGCTGACTATGATGCAATGATGGGATTTGACCAAATGTGGTCACGGTGTGGTACAGTACATATTCCTTTTGCACTTAGATGCCCTTGTTATAGAAGGTCTCATCCGTTCTAACAGCAGATATTTGCACTGCATGGACCACCTGTTTGTCTCTGGCTTGAAGTGGTGGACCGAACACTCATTCTGAATCAGGAAACCTTCAAGAAAACCACCTGGATCTGCTTAAAACATGCCAAGTTCTCCTGTGGCCTGACCAGCCTGGTGTGCTTTTGATAAGGTGATGCTTACAGCATTGTCTATCTGATTAACAGTCTCAGTGTTTTCTTGGGTGGTGGCTGTTGCAGGACTTCTGGTGCTTAGGTCATCTTCAAGGCTCTCCTTAACCCTCATGAATTCACCTGCCTACTATTGTACAGTTGATAAAGCTGGAGCATCCTCCCCTCATATAGCAACCATGTCAGTCTGAATGTCATTGGGTTCAAAACCCTTTTTCTGCAGATGTTTGGTAACAACATGGTGCCAAGTTTTTAACCATGTTTGCAAAATGTCTCTAGTCTCTATTTTCAAATTCCCCAAAATGTGGGTTAAAATGGAAGGAACAACCCAGCTAGGATCACAAAAAGTTGAATTTAATGCATGTTAAGTTTCACTGCCCCTTCTTAGTCAGCCTTGTAGATTTTCAACCCTTGTAGATGCACTTTATGAAAATGTGAGTGGATGAGTATGAATGGGAGAATATCATCCTTCAGCTGTCATCAGGAAAGAAATAGTGCTATATAAATACAGTTCATAACTTCAATCTGCTGCCATATTCAGCTCTGCTATGGAACCATTCATCTGTTCTGAGTAATCGTCTCTACATGTGATAACTACAGCTCTGCGTAGGTGTTTGCCAAACAATGTTCCACAGACAAGGTCATCTAACTCAGTTTAGGTGTGTAAACATGTCGTTATTCATGTTGTGGACTAATTCTAGGGAAACAACCTTGTTTCATCTAAGGTTCTGTATTTAGCCAGTTCCCATACATGTTGTGTATATGCACAGCTATCTGGATCAAAATCATTTTAAAATAGTTTTTATGCAGCATAACTGAGTTCAAAGTATATTTAGCAAATCCACTTAAACAACCTCACTTCTTTCTCTCAAATAATGGTAGAGTGATAGGTGAATGGCAAAAATGTAGTGTAAAGCAGCTTTGAGTGGTCATCAAGACTAGAAAAGTGCTATAGAAATACAGACCCTTTACATAAGGCAGCATTAAGAGTGCCATCATATTTTTTTTAACTAAAAGCCACTTTTATTGGAATATACAGTAATACTTATTTATATCTTCAGGAGACAGAAGAAAAAAGGGAAAATGAATCTTTGTTCAAAGTAGTTTGTATGTAAAACATTTGGAGATCAACAATTAATATACAATGTACAGATAAACATGATCATTTTTTGCGGTATAAAAATTACAATCAATTTGGCAGTTTGGTTTGCAGTCATTCCAACTTGATAAGGTCTTTATCAGCCAGTCAGTGTGTTGTAGGTCATTCGGAGGTCATGTATTTTTATCAGCTCTAACAATCTATTTTTATCCTTGCACCTTACCTTACTGTACACTTTTCATTAATTTCTATACAAATACTGTTGCTTCTGTTGTAGTTGTTTCACATGTATTTGACCCAGGACACACTGCCTGATGGTCAGCCAACAGCAAAGACAAGTCACCAATGTAGAGAAGAAGAGTAACTTCCTGTGCCAGTTGTAATCAGTTGTTATCCAAATAAAGCTGCATTAAAATGATCTCTACTGCTACAAGTCCATAAACAGTATAATCATCAATGTTTTTCATTTATGTGCAAGACACAAGAGAGGGTGGCCAGCACAGGTGTGGGACCTTTAGACACATGCAGTGGGAGCAGGTGGTAATGGTCAGAAATCATACCTTAAATAGGAGTAAGAAAATAGTCTTGTGCAGGACTGCGTGGTGTGTCCATGGATTCAAGACAAAGTATCTGCGATAAGAAATGGTGTCTGACATCCTCAGCTTGTGCATCAATGTCTGTGTGTTAGCATCAACCTAAAAAGTGAAAGTGTCAGTAAAACGTATGATTTTTGGTTTGTATATTTGTTTGACTGAAGGATCCCCATAGTTGATTGTTGTATACTTTGACTTGTGTGATGGCTTGTCTTGGTTAGGTTTAATCTCAGTTATTTTTACATCAGCTGTCTTACTGCCTTCTAAAAGAAACTCATTGGTAGAGTACTCTGAAAGTCTAAACCTTTGCTGAATATTATTATCATTCATGTTCACTAGAGCTCCTTTTTCTCTTTCCTCTCCAGGTTTCTTGTCTTTTTCTTGTGCTTTGGCCTCTGTTGGTTTCATTGTGGTTATACTATGAGGGGCAATGTTATGAGATAGGGTTGTATCAATGTCATTTTCCCATGTTTTCTTTGTCATTGATGCAGTGCTCGGAGGAGCAGCTGTGGAAGTATCAGATTGTGATTGTAGAGTTGTAGGTTTATGGTCTGGTGCAGACTGAGAGGAAGACTCAGTCTGATCAAGACCTTGTCGATAATCCAGTTTGTAAATGCGTGGGATGGCATACAGATGCTGTTTTCTTTGAGTTGACTCTGATCTGGAGCAATTTGGATCCTCCTCTGCTTTGGTTACCAAAAGGTCTTGGCCTGTGTTGGTAAAAAACCCATGAGTTTGTGATTTTGTGGTGTTACCATTTACTGTTGTGGAAGGTTCACAGTCAGTTAACTCACACTGAGCATATTGTGGAACTTTAGAAGGACTATTGTACTTCAAATTTGGTATCTTCACTGGGCTCCTGTTTTCTTGGAAATATTGCCTAGGAGAGGTATCTACACATATGGACCATACAGAAGAGCAGGCCATGATGGTCGCCACATTCCAACTAAATGAGGCCTGTACCTCTGGAAAAAGCCTGTGAGGTTCTGGTAGTGACCATTCTGAGACAGATGTTAAACAGAGCAGCTCTGTTTGTCCGTATTTTAATTTGTTGTTGATGTGCTGAGTTTCATCAACTGTGGTCTGATCTTTACCATATTCATGTGACCCCTGACCCTTAATACTTTCATTATTTTCTTGACCATTTGTGTTTTGTTTTAATGAACAATACCCATGAGATTTTTGATTTGATGGCTTCTCCCTTGTTTGCCTTATTTGCCCTGATTTCAAGTGGTTTTGTCCACTCAGGTTTGAAGATTCTTTTTTTAATTTGCCTTCTGCTTTCTCTGGTCGTTGTTCTTGCCAATCTGTAATTTGTTTTCTTTTCATTTCCTCTCTTCCAGATTTACATTTCATTAGCTTGTGTTCACTTTGTTTGTGGAGGGTTTGATCTGCCATCTGTTGTTGCCCTTTTTCGTAACCAGCTACCCTCTGTTCTACCGTTTTATCGTCACCTCCTTATCAATTCCCCCTGAAGATCTTTTTTGTGAACCTTTCAAACCACTTCCCCTGCATACAGTGGCCAAGGTCTCAAACCTCCCCATCAGGGATTTTAAGAGAATTCCTCTTCCAATTATTCTTGGTTTGACTGGCACTTTCTTGAGCACATTAAGTCCCCTTTCGTTCTGTTCAGCCATGACAAATTTGGCCACCATGTCTTTAACACTGCCTCCTCTCTTCTGTCCTTGTCCTCTTTTAGCTCTGTTTTCCTTGTGCATGTTGTGCTCACTGTCTTGTCTGTGTGTAACCTCAGCTGCCACTCCTTTGTTGAAAGACAGAGCTCCTACCTCCCTTTGATATGTGACGTGAGGTTTAGGTGTAGACCTTAAAAATTTAGATTGGAGGAGCTGGAATGTGGTAAGTCGCCTAGGTATTATATTGTCTAATATTCTGTCTTTTTCACACCTGTTTGGCAATCTGTCTTTTTGAGGATTCAAACAGGAATTTTTGAGGAACTTGGAACTAGTCTTAGGTGTATGTGCCTCATACGGCTGTTCCATAGTGGAATTTGTATCAAGTTGAGTCTGTTTCATAGAACTCTCCGTTCTCCGACTAGGACCATCTGTTCTTGGCTTCTCCAGGTTCCTGTTTTTAGTGCACCACTTAGGCAGATCCTCCATTAGATAAAGCAGGAGACTCTCAAGAATCCCTCGGAGCACTGGATGGCAGTTGCGATCTCTTACCAGCTTCCTCAGCGTGCTGGCATCAGGGCTGATACTGGTGTTCAGAGAATCTGGTCTATGAAGAATAGAGGACATGCAATGCTTAATCCGTGTAGCCACCTGAAGCCAAGTGTCTTTCTTTCTGTTAGAAACTTATAGCACCACCATGAAGCTAAGTAACCTTGAGTTGTTGTGATATTTAAGTGAGTAAACAATACTAAAGTGGATATACTGGAGTAAAATACTGTACTTGATGTGAGGCATTTTAGCAGCGTGAACATGTTACAGTCAGTTAGTTCAGGGAATATTAAATTATTAAGCTGTATGGGACGGTTGAGCAACCCATATACAAGAGGTAGAAAATTAAGAAGATTTCGATTAAAATAAATGTTGCAGTTGAGATAAAGAGACAAGGACTTCATGCATATCTCAGTCCATTTTAATTGTCATGTCATATTAATTTATAATAAAGTGCACTGTACCTGATATCAGCATCACAATGCAAACAGTAATAAATTGTAACAAAATATAACTACTTCTCTGTCACTCACTTATGTGCTATGTGTAACAGTTAAAGTAAAAAACATCACATTCATACTGAGAAACTAAGGATAATATACACTGCAAACTATTATTTCATAAAGCACATTTGTTTCAATTGTG
Source organism: Brachirus orientalis (assembly GCA_016785285.1). Lineage (NCBI taxonomy): Eukaryota > Metazoa > Chordata > Actinopteri > Pleuronectiformes > Soleidae > Brachirus > Brachirus orientalis. Next base: position 10,615,428 of record JAFBJR010000172.1, read on the forward strand.
TTGCGATAAAAGCAGGAAATAAGGTATGCATTGCAAAGTGTCCCACAATGTTTGCACAAATACTGAAGGACCTAAGGCAGATAAATTACTCCAAGATGCAACATAACATTGTGCTGTTAATACAGGTTAGCTTTAGAGAAAGATAAGGAATGAGGAGAAAAATAATCCTCTTGTTGTTAACTAATTAACATTTCTTGGCTACATGTTTTCTTTCCCTTTTATTTTGTCATTTAGATTAGGGATGAGCTTTTGCAATACTTTGTATCTGTATTGGTTTGAGTCTGGCCAAAATCACTGGATTGGATATTGGATAATAAAAAGTAATCAAACACTAAACATGACTTAAATGCTTCAATAAGCACAGGCCACTTGCTGTAAAAACAGATACACTACCACCAAAACTGTCAGGTGACGTGGATGTGAGTGAGAGCTGCAAAATATTTTAAATATTTAAGGCTGTGGACACAAAACATTGGTATCCATCCTTTTTTATTTAAAGTAACACAATGTAGGATTGTATGCACATTGTTTAAATTACTCAATTACTTGATGTATGAACAGGATGGACTAGTCCAATGGTAACAGAACTAGCTCGCTCTTGGTTGAGTAGTAGAAGGTTGGTTGATAAAGTGAATGCCAGTGAGTGAAACCCTGATCAGTATTCTCCCTTGTCCAGCCTTTTATTCTATCACTCTCCTTAATCCTCTTTGTGTTTTGTTCTGCCTCTGCCATGACATATGCTAAATAAATAGTTCCACCTGTGTAACTTTGTCATTTCGCTTGCTTCAAGCAAAGGAAGATGCGTGTGGGGGGCTGTGACATGTAAAGTGACATGCTGTAAAGTAAAATATTGTAGCTCTTTTTGTGGCATGGACCCGAAACCAGAAGTTGCATAGTGTCAAAGCAGGCGAAGGAGACCTGCTCAGACTTTGACAGAGGTGACATTCACCTGTTGTAAGTTGATATATTATCAAAATGAAATGGGAGGCAATATTTGAAGGTTGAAATCCTACATTGTGTTCCTTTAAAGTTTAGAGAGAAAAGTCATTCAGATGGCCTTAAACTGTCTGTGTGTAAAATGTGTCATTCTTTGTCATAAACTGACTCCAGATGTAGCAAAGCAAAGACAATCTAGCAGAAAACATTCATGTCAGATCCATGTCTAGTTGAGCACCAAATCAAGGAAAGGAGAGCATGATACAGTAGGTGAGCAGACAGAAGTCCAGTTAGGGCTATTGAAGCATTATCAAAGAGAACTATAGAGAGAGGGTAGTGTGTGGCATGAGGAAAGCAGTCAGATGTTCCCCTGACAGCCAGTAGGATTCATGACAGTGAGGATCAGGATTACTTGTCTATGCATTTCTCTGCAGATGCTGCCTTGTAAAGTGCCTCTCCCAGCTCCTCCAGACGCTCTCGTTTGTCCAAATCCTGGTACAGACCTAGGGGAACCTGGTTCAGGCCGTGCATGAGGCCATAGAGACAACCTGCGATCAGGCCTGTGGCTTCACTCTCGCCTAGAACAACAGTTTTTTCACAGAAGTCCACTGTAGCCATAGGATATGTAAGCAAAAAATATCTCACATGTGTGGACAGCTGTATTTCTCACCTCCGTGGAACATTCCCCGCTTACACAGTTCAGTCCAGTCACCGCCTGCAGCCAGAAGTGCATCATAGGCTATCATGGGGGCATCGTGACCTCTGCGGCCTGCACAGCCCTCCGAACTCCATCGTTTGTACATCTGTATGGGCAAGAAAGTGACATAGCAGAGCTGTTGAAACTAACAACTGGTTTGTGCTACTTCTAGTCATGTGGTAAGTCAGAGTGGACATGTCTTTGTGACTTGGGCATATAATATCACAATAGCCATGTTTCCACTGAATGGAACGGTATGCATATTTTGTGTTTCCATTCAGAATCAGTGACCTGCATGGGGGCGGTGTCCTTAGAGGAAATGATATTTGGGGCTATATAGAAAATGTCCATCATAGTGATAGAAAGTAATGAAACAACAATGTGTGGAGGTTCATATAGAGGTCCAGATGACATTCAGTCCCCAGGGCTTGGCTGCCTTTGGTCCCAGGTTGCACTTGGGACATCCCTGCCTTAAGCTTAATAGTGGTGCCTGCCCCACCGGTGCACAGTAGGTGCCCTTTTAATTTTTGCCTCAGCTTTTCCAAATGTCTGTGCATACCAGTGTTAGACATTGTACCGAAATAACGAGCCTCAACCTTTCCATTCTTTGGCGCACTTCCCTTGGCGTTCCAGGGTAAAATGCTATGCTACGGATAGCAATCGGTTAGATATCCCATGGAAGTTGAGGCAAACACCCGCAGCCTATTCTCATACAAAGCTTGACGTCTTTTTGAGACAAACAGCCACAAACAGCACAGTGAAAAAAAAGAGCCGCTGGATGTCCTCCATTGTTTGTTGTGTCACATTCATTCACATTGTTTAAGGAATGTCACGCTAAGCAGGCCTCGTGCCCAGCCCACCCCCCGCCTACCAAGTAAAGGTACTGCTCTCAGTCAAAACAACCTAACACAGGGCATTACCATTCCAAACCATACCATGATGGAAACACAGCAAATTACATGTTGGTTCCACTGTAAAATTGTAATTTCAACAATTCTTTGCTGTCTCATGTCTCCTTCTCTCTCCCCCCTTTCTGTCCAACACCTCTCTCTGTCCTGCTTTATCTTTCACCCCAACCCGCTGAGACAGATGCTACACATCGTATCGTATCGTATCGTATCGTATCGTATCGTATCGTATCGTATCGTATCGTATCGTATCGTATCGTATCTTATCGTATCTTATCGTAGCATATCTTTTGATTCCTACCCCTAATTGGAAGTGTTTAAAATTTTTTACTTAAGTTTAGTTTGTTAGTTGAAATAATTGTGTCCGAGAGGCAGAACTTACCTTGTCTGTCTCCTCAGCATCATAGCAATCAGGAAACACAGGTTTATTCTGTCCTTCCTGATCAATTTCTCTCTCTTCGAGGTAAAACTGCCACTTAGCCTCAAAATAGAACCAGTTTTCCTGATATTCTGCATGTGAATACACAGTCAAACACATCAATAGCATGAGCTGAAGATCTTAATCTCTCAGAAACATGCATGTAACTGTAATTTACCATACTTTATAGCATACAGATAATACCAGGCTATGAAATGAAGTGACTCCTACAGATTAAGGCCATGTTCAGACCTGCATTTAACGTCCATCCTCAGTGTGTGTGTGTGCGTGTGTGTGTGTGCGTGCGTGCCCACATCCTTAAGTACAGCTGTTCACACCTGGCATTAAAATGCATCATGCATCATGGTGTCCTGAGACCACATATTATCAGATCTGGCTTCCCCACCTTTGATTCAAATATACACTGGCATTATGACTCTGTTGAACAGAATAATGTTTTAAATGAGTCTGACTGTACAGATGTGCCTGATGTCAGCGGGTTTGTGTGTGTGAGTGTCTGCCCAAGAGGAAGAGATCGAAGAATGAAGCTGAGTGAATCCAAACTCTGCTGTAAAAGTACATATATTTTAACCGTCTGGATGAAGAAATGAGGGCCACGTGGTGGAGTAGTGGCTAATACTGTTACCTTTCTGTATAGATTTTGCATGTTCTCCTCATGTGTGTGTTTTTCTCCAGGTTCTCGGGTTTTCTTCCACAGTCCAAAAACATGCACATGCATTATTGGACACTCTAAATTGACAGTATGTGTGAATGTGAGAATAGGGCAGAACAAGAATGGGGACAAGAATGGTTTGGTTTGCATGAGACGGTTAATGATCGAGACGACACCCAACTTCCCAGGTTTCACTTTTCAAACCAGTCTAGTATGTGTGTGTCTGAGAGAGAGAGAGAGCCTGTGTTGACAATAAGGTGTCACTGAATTGACTGGTTGAGCATTTTGTCCGACATGTGGAAAGAAAAGTAACTTCCACAGATATATCTATTTGTATATTTTATCTCATCTTGATGCATCCTGAGGGCATATTGTGTTCATGTAGCTGACGTGTCCTCAGACCACCTCAGAATTGGTTTCTGTGATGAGGTCTGTGTTAGGGTTAGGAGACTCTGTATGTGATGGGATCACTCAGAATGGATTTTAGCAGGTCTGAATGGGTCTTAGAGAGAGGGAGACACAGCCTAACCACTCATGTGACGTATGGTCTTCCTGCAGTATTCCTCAGCGCGAGGGATGGCCTTCATGAGCTCCCGACCCCAAGTCACCAGAGATTTCCCCTGAATTGCATAAGATGCGAACAGTGCTGTTGTCATGGAGCCGAGGAAGCCTGAAGCAAAGAGTGATACAAAAAAATCACAGTGCCATTTTCACCTACTGACACTTCAAAAGTCACTAAATAAGAAATACGGGTAGTAATCAACCTGTACTTACTAGATTTGTTGGAATAAGCTAAAAAAAAACACTGTCACCTGTGGGGTGGTTGTGTGTCATTCTGCCAGTCTCAATGCTGACCTCCACCAGGTTGTCCAGTCTCTCAGGCTGCCAGTATCTCATACCCACACACATTGCCTTAGCTGCTGCCCCGAATCCAGACCCTGGACATGACAGACATTTTGGACACAAATGCAAAAAATAAATAAATGAATAATGAATTAAAAAAATACTGTATATATACTCTGTCATGTCTTCAGGAACCTTTTTCATTGAAGGGTGTGTGCCAGGCAAGCAGGAAGTTGTGAGGTTTGAGGTAAACGCATCCTTCCACCGTGGCAGGATCAGGAGCTCTACCCTGGAGACACACCATGGCGTCAACATAGAGACGCACCAGCTCTCGGTACAGGTCCTCTAGACACCAGTAATCTGGACACACACAAAGTGACTGAGTGTCATCAATGCCTGGCATGCAATACAAGACGAGTGGTGCTGTAGTGGGCTAAGTTTAGCCTCAGCCTTCTACACCACAGATTAGGGCCAGCATGCCTCTGGAGTGGAGTGGAGTCCCTTGCACTCCATGAGGTCAAATGGGATGCATGAAATGAGTCTTCATCTTTCCTGCTAAAATGTGTTTATGGTGATGCTGTACGGGTGGGCTGGGAAATAATCCAGTGACAGAATATCATGTTAATAGTTTATCCTTCTTAGTAATACAACTTAGGTTCAAAATATAATCATTTTCTATTGCACAAACACACTTGGATATCATCATATCATGATATGGTATCTGTGATGACTTTTTCCTGATTTTAAAAGCTGTTGCATTGATAATCAGAAATAATTTATTACATTGAATAAATTACTGAAATACACAAAATACTATAAATTAACTTTTACATATTGATTAATAAATACATGATATCAATTAAATTATATTTTTTTAAAAAATCACTTACTAACACTTCCTTAATTTTAAGCCTAATTTTTAGTGTTAAAGGAAAATTTGACCATATTAATATGTCAATTTTATTGTTTTTTACACATGTAAATATCCTTCAATTAACACTACAAAGCTAAAGAAATAAACTAGGTATTATCTGGAATGAAAAGTAATAGTGTATTTTAAGATCATCAATACAGATAAATGATACAGATACAGATACAGATAAATACAAATAAAGATTTAGTGACACCTGTTTGGTGTCACTCAATTTATTGATAGAGTGTTTTGACAAGTTACAGGGTATAAAAGGATAAAAGGTTAGTTAATATCTTACAAATGTGTTTATTGCTTTATCTCACCGCAGACAGCCTTTTCTGGCTGGGAACTGACGTTTGTAAACCGCTCACTTTAACATACCAAAGTCCTTAAAGAAAACCAGTATTTTTAGCTCATGGGCACACAGTAGCTGCTGCTACTACTTCTGCAGTTTATGGGTAAGTTTGTGGCACTTTAGTAAAGCAAAATAAAGGAAACACTAAAGTCCCCCCAAAATAATAATAGCATTAGATCAAAAGCTCCTGATGTAAATTTGCTGATTTTCTATATAGACTTTGGTGCCAAGATCATTAGAAGTGGTTATCAAACTTCTGTTTTCAGCTTAGAAAGGCTGCCTAATAGTGAGAAAACAAGAAAAAAGCAACAGACATTTGTTGGAACTTCAACAGTATTGCTTCTTGCAGCCATGTTAGCAGTGGGCAAGTGTCTGGCTGCTGGGCAAAACAGCAATGTGTGCAGCAAGGCTAGTGTTGATAATGCTGCAATATTTAATACATCTACATTTTAGGTAGGTGTGCATTACTGTAAAAGGTGACCAATAATTGGACGACTAGTAGTTTTGTTTTTGTTTGTTTTGTTTTAATAGTCTGCAATGTTCTGCGCTAACAACATTGATTGTAATCCATATGTTTTTATCTGTCTGGTATGTGTGTATATTGTGAGATTTGTGTGTACCTGGTATTTCCCATGTTGTGGGGACCTGGATCTGTTGACACAGTCACGTTATAGGGACTTGATTTTTGTCACCATAAAAAAAGACAAGTCTCATAAATGACTACATTTTAAGGTGAAGACATGTTTTAAAGTTAGGCTTAGGTTGGGGCGCTAGTAATAATGGTTAAAGTTGTATTAAGTCTCCAGTAAATGAATGTAAGTTAATGTAATGTCCTCATAGAAGTCATAGAAACCAGTGTGTGTGTACTTGTATTTGTTACCTCTTTAGAACCTTTTCTGGCATACATAAAGCCTGACCTTGTCAGGATCTGTATCACCCATGGCGACCAAAACCTGGCCTTAGTGAAGCAGAACCTAATTTCTGCTGAACTGGTAAAGCTGTCCAAATGAACGGAAGTCAATGCAGTGCAGAATATCTGCACAAACTTCAGTGTGTGTATGCATCCCTTTTCTGGCATAAACAATGATTTGCATTGCGGTTAGGATAAGGTTGTGGTTAGGCATAACTGGTTATGGTTAAATTTAGGGATAAGCCACAGGGTTAGGCTTACGTTAGTATTCAGAACCGTGGCTGTATTTAGCCAGTGCAACATGCTTGCACTGTGGCTAAATAGAGCCTGCTAATCTCAAAAGAAGCCATCACCATTTATCATGTACCACTGACACTGACTTACACTTTGAGCAGCATCTGCAGCCAAACATGACACGGGCAGATTATGGAGCTGTCATTGTTCAGTAAAGGAGAACTAGGGGGATCAACTTTTCCAAAGTGGTTTATTTTAGACTATTTTTTTTCTTGGTAACTCCCAGCCACTCCTGATGACATGGCATTTGGATGAGAACATGCATACTGGGGCTTTGTCTTTGAGGTCATTTCATCATGGTATATCAGCAGGTTTGGTCATTCTGGTTTGGTTTGCCATGACGTGGTTACACTGAAGCTATTCTGGTCCTTCTAAAGATTAAAAGCTGGTGTGTTTGTATTTTAAGGACATATGAAATTTTGGTTATAAATAACTGCAATGATGAAAGAAAATGTTTGTTAATTTTACATTTAAATACAAACATTTAAAAAAGGAACATTTAAAAAAAAAAAAGGTTTAAGGTTTAATTTTGTTTTGTAAACATACCTGTTATAACTCGATATGATACTTGGTATTCAGCGTCAGTCTGGTACTGGACAAAACACTCATCAGAAATTTATATGTTTTGATGTGTAAAGCAGGTGAAATGTCTGTATTGGAATTATTTAATTTTCAGTGATAATGAATATTCGTGATGTCGGTATTGAATTAGACAAAGATAAACTGGTGTTATTATACCACCCCTACCTGTTATCAGAGCTTCTGCTGTGGTCATGTGCATCAGCGTTGCATCACTGAGGGGCCAGTTATCAGGGTCCAGTTTCAGGGACCCCAGTCCCCCCAAAGAGGCCAGTTCCTCCTGGATCTTCTTGCCCGACGTACAGGCCTCCCATCGGCCTTTCCTGTAGCCCAAAGCATCACCGACAGCACCCAATACCATTCCTGCCTTGAATTTCTCCATGATACTGGGCTCTGATCACGTTTGCCCACCCAGTTAATCAAAATAAATAGAGAACGAAAGAAAAAGAGAAAATAAAAAAGATCTTCTCCAGGAATTAAATGTGTTCTTGCACAACCAACAGATTTTCTGTCACAGAACAATGAGCGCTATGAGAAAACCCCCTGAAGAACCTCAGTCGTCTCCTCTACATGATCACACTACCTCGGGCCCACAGAGCTTAATGCTACTTTGTCATCTCATTCCAACGGTGGACACACACCCACACACACACACACACATACACAAAGGCATTACACTATCAAGCGCAGCTCCTTTGTGTTGGGCAGCACTGAGCTCAGCTGTGATCAGGTGTCTCCTAAAAAGGCAATCCCCATGGTCCCGGCGTCTGTGAGCTGAATGGCTGGATGTGAAGGAGGAAGAGGAACTGGGAGAGATGCTAATGTGTTGCTGGGCTGGAGTCAGCTGGTGACAGACTTTGTTGACATGCCACCAGCCCCATGGGAGCAGGGTAAGGCTGGAGTATCATCCCAGCTGATAACACCCCTTCCCCTCCCCAACCTCCACCCACTCTGTGAGCTCCTTTTAATCCTCACTATTTTAAACTTTTTTATGAATCGTCTCCCACCCATATCAGCCAGTTGACTCTCTGTATCCATAAGTTTCGCCTCTAAGAGGTTTTCCCTCTTTTCCAGTGCATCACTCAACTCTCTTCTTAAATATGTGTCCATTGACCTGTCTATGAATGTTGCCCTAAACATAACAGTAGACCAGCAATGACCAGAAAATCCAGGGATGATGATAGAATGTAGCAGGAATGCAAACTGATAAGGGACAACTGTAACCAAGCTGACATTGACACAAGGACAGCATTGTACCAGCAGTAAAAACAGATATATTATTTCCATTCACATTATTTAGTTTTTCTCAAAAATGAGTCAGCATTTAATCCTGCTGACTCTCAGGTCTAATCAACTTCTGCTCAAGAACCTTTATCCAAAATAAAATGTCACTTCTAATAAAAACATACAGAGCAACAAGTGCTCTCAGAGTCTTCTGCCAAGGCTTAAACACCGTAAAGAACTTTACCTGCTTATAGCATTTAAATAGTCTAATGTACTATGATCCGGTATACACATCTTGACAGAGGTGTGATTTTTTTTTTAACACTTTACCCCATTAATCACAATGTTTTGTGAATTAGTTGGTAGATTTTTACCAAAATGTAATGGGAACATACTTGGGTGATCACATACCTGTCACAAAAATCCAGATTGATTGCAGATGCAGATGAAAACATTATATGTAATGATTTGCTAAAGTTCTTGATTTTACATTAGTCACAAGTTTCATTTGATGGACTAAACCTTAAGTCTCATAAGGTTTAGTTCATCAAAGTATTAAACCTTCATTGAACTAAACCCTAAGTCTCATATTTAACCTGAAATTGTCTGAAAAGAATCTTCATGAACCTTCGTGAATGTCTGAAATAGCACCCTCTGTTCCAGCTTCCCTGTGTTTACACTGACATCTAACTGTCTGTAAAGCATCTTTCCTTCTCTTTGCTTATGGCGCTCTTCCATTATACGGTTCTAGTATGACTCATCTCTGCTCAACTCGACTCAGTTTTTTTCTTTTTCCATTAGGGCTAATACCTGAAACTGGTCAAAATCAGTGGAATGGATATCCAACAGATACAAATGTAAAATACTGTTCTATCCAAAAATCCTATATAATCACCTGATTCACTATGCACAGACTATAAAAATGTAAATAAAAATCAGCAGCAACATTTTAGCTAGGTCATGTTGTGGACTGTTTAATTCTTCTTCATGGGAGAAGAATATTTGTTACGTAGTTGGAGTATTATGTCTTTGAAATAACTTGAAATGACACAAGTGTGTTGTTAACAGCTTTATAGTTTAAAAGGTCTAAAATGACTCTATTGGACTGACATTGGTATCTGTGGATACTCACAATTGTGATATTGGTATCAGACATGAAAAAATGGTAGTGTGCCATCCCTTGTAAATGTGTGTCAGGGTCATCTAGTGAAAATAAAAAAAAAAAAAAACAGTTGAGAACATTACATATAAAGAAGGGTCAACTGATCATCTGCTGATGCGATACTGAATACCTGCTGATTAAAGTCAACAGTGGACTATCAAAAATAAAGTGTTACTGAAATCAATATGAACTTCTATCCCGATAAGATCTTTTTTTATGACTCAAATCTTAAATATTACAAGCATTTCAGCTAAGCTTGCATATGTAATAAAAGGTAATTATTTCCAATGTAGTTAGCCATTTCAAAGGAAGTAATCCATCTTTATTACACATGGCAAAGTTTTTGTCATGGTGACAACTAGCAAAGGAAGAGTAACGCTTGTTGCTGTTTTGAAGATAATCATGGTTAATACTAATGTAAGAACAAGAAGCCACGCAGTACAAGTCGACCAAAACCTCTTTAGCAAGAAAAAGGCAGTAATTACGTCTTTGTGTTTATAATGGGCAACAGCAGCCACTTTGACATGTTTCTGTAGGGAAAGCACAGCTGTTACTGATCAGTGGCCGAGATATCACATTTTAGTATCGGCTCAGCTCGCTTGGAACCTAGTCAGAGTAGGTACTAAAAAAGTACCAGGTACCAGGTACTATCGCTAGTAGAAATGCAAAAAAAAACAAACAAAACAAGTAGAGTTGAGCCGTGTTGGAGCTGTGTAGTGGAAAGTGACTAGCGATTAGTTTCCACGAAATGAATACAGGTCAATGTAATGTCCTCTGAAGTCATGGAAACCAGACTGTGTGTCTAAATAGCTATTAATACTGGTGTAACATGAAATAAGACTTGAGAAACAAAAATCATATGTTTTGAAAAAAAAATCTGTATTTGTATTTTGACAGTGGACAGATAAGTGTAAAATCAGAAAGGAGACTAACGCATGTCAAACATTCTCAGCTGAGGAGGTGGTCGCCAATTTGAACACGTCCTCAAACAACATCCTAATGCGTTTTTTGTGATTGCTCTGAGAATCCATTCAGGAAGGACTGGTTCAGACTTGAAGTGAACATGATTGGTTCATTGTAGACATATGTTAATATCAGTTGTGAGTGTGGTCTACACTTCACAGATGAAAGGACAAGCAGTGGACTGTTCTTCTCTGTAGTAGTTCGATGGTACTTTGACATATCACAACAAGCATCAGACTAAAACAAACAAAAAAGGTAAAGTTAAAACACTCTTGGTTGGGATGTAGATGTTCATTTCAATTAAAAGTGTGTAAGTGTTATCTACTGTCATGTAAACTCACAAGCAGTATTCAGTGCTGTTCGAGCTTTTTCTCTTAAAACAAAAAATAAACTGTATATCAGTGCAGTGCAGTTTGTAGAAAGGGCAAGGCATCATCACCTGGATAGTAATAAAATAATAATAAAACAGTCAGTGTCCCAGTCAGGTTTCCTTTGTGTACAGCAGTGAACACACTGCTTAACTTAAACAAATGGCACTTAAAAATATAAGTATCTTGCTCTAAATGCTTCTTATGTTCTAATATAAATACCATTACTAATTTTCTCACAGATACATTTGTTGAATATGGTCTTTCCTCTATAAGTCCAGCACATTACAACTGAAACAAGAGTGATTCTGCTGGTGCTGAGCTCAAAGATCATGCTGCTTTGTCTGATTCTCTATCTAAAAAACAAAAATGCACATCTTAACTTTTCATCATCACTTTGTTTCACCCTTAAATTCTTATATTAATTAATAACCCAAATGAAAATCTTTAGCATTGCATTGTAAAAGAGGCAAACACACACTCTCCACTCTCGGTGTGATTGTTGGGAGAGCTACTCATTCACAATCTCAGTAAAAAATAATGTTGTCTCCACCATGACACTGCTTTACACCAGCTGGGAAAAACATGCAGATGTTGCAGCAAGATGCCACATCTTACTGCATCTACAACTGAATTGCCCATGTGTTCTGACAGTTCACTTTCACTGTAACCTCCTCATAGTGCCGAGGGTGCAGGTTAGTCAGTCCACAGCAGCAGTTCAAAACATCATTCCTTACCAGCAAATAACAACCACATCCTTTCTCTCATGTTCATTCTCCTCTGGCTCTCTGGTTTTCCATGTCTCTCCACAACAACAGTGTCATCTGCAGTTGGAAGAACAATCTTAACAACAAGCTACAGACAAGCTCATTGGGAAGCTGAGTCTCTGTTTGGCTCATTTGTAGAAAAATTCTCACGTGAATAAGACACTGCAAAAAACACATAAAACTCCAGCTGCTGCACAAAGCTGCGACAAACATTATGTCGCGTTGCGTTTACTGCCTGTCACAACTGGCCGAGCAAATTCCACAAAGTCATCTATGAGGACAGGCCACGCCCCTGAGGAGAGACAGAACACAACAGCAGCTTGTTAATTGGTTTGCTAAGATGCAAGACCCACTTCCAACACATAATTCCATTCAAAATACCGAAGGTCTTAGAATTTGACAGATATAAAAATCCTAGTTTAGGATTGACAAACAACAAAGCTAGTGGTGTCTGGGGATGAGGCCATATGATCGGTACCATATCGATACTGGCAGCATACTGGTCAAAATCATTGAATCAGATAGTGAAAAGAGAAAAATGTTAAATCCAATACAATCCAAAATTCCTATATATCACATCAGTCCTTGCCAGCAAATAACTATGCAGAGACTGTAATTGTATAAATAAAAATCAGAAGCAGCTTTATAGCTGAGTCATGTTTGGGGCTATTTATTTCTTCTTTATGGGAACAGAGTCATATTTACACTTTTTTGAAATGGCTAACACAAATGTATTGTTAACAGCTACATACATACCGTAAGTTCTAAAATGACTGTATTGGACTGATCGTTAAGACACTTGAGGTCGTGTTATTGGTAATGGTCACGTAAAGGTGATATTGTGCCAGCCCTAGTGTTGGCACATGCATCACATGTACCGACCCAAATCCAGAAATGATTTCCGAGCTCGGGTCAGGTTCAACATTATCATTTCAAGTTCCTTTTGTGAAACATATAGTAAAATAGGGTGAATTAAAATGGATTTTTATTAAATTTTATTATATTATTTTATTTTAAAATAAACTGTGAAAATGTCTTAACCACATAGTTCATTTTAGAAAATCTAACTAAAAACCCACAGAACCCAGGATGAAGAACAGGAAGAGAAACAATGCTTATTTATTCCCAGGTTTGTTCCCAGATTCTTTAGTTTACAAAGCAGTGCCCCCTGCTGGCCTAAACTTCATACATGATCCAAGATTGTTTTACTGTGGGAGGGAGACCCAAGTACACTTAATTATTATTGTCTTCATATTTTTTATTATATAGATAGATATAGATATCTGCACATATTTCTCACAACAGAAAATGCTAATATGATATAAAAGTGACAGACTTTAATAAGCTCACCTTCCTCGTCGTAGTTTGACATGTCATCTGCGATCATATTGCCAAAGTCCAGGAGGAGGTTCCATGTATCCTTAGGTATCGACCGCTTGTGATGCTCCTGAATGAAGCATAGTAACAGCAACATTAAAGTCCCTGTAAAGTGATAAAAAATATCACTTCTGACTCTGTCATCCCACAGGAAAATGTGTTAGTGACCACCTTACCAAATTTGAGTGATTAGAAAAAAAAATTAAAAATTAGGTTTTAAATCATGCAGCTGTTGCACACACATGCACACACGCATCCCCACAAACTTTTTTCTGTTTCTATGACTTCAAAAGACATTGCTCTGACTTACATTCATTTCCTGAAGACTTACTCTGACCTTAACCATAATAACTAGTGCCCTAAGCCTAACCCTGAACCTAACTTTAACCTAACCCTAACCTCAAAAATTTAAAACATGTCTTAAAACAATTTAAAACATGTCTTCGCCTTAAAATGTAGTAATTTATGTTAAATGGGCAACGGATTTTTGTTGCCATAAGGAGGTCAAAGTCCCCATAATGTGACTGTGTTTAAGTCCCAACAACATAATGAATACCAGGTAAACTCCATAATTCTTTACTCTACACATATTTTATATATTATGCCATCACAAACCAACAGTGAGAAAACAGTAATACCTTATTGCATATGATAAAAAATTTCCACACTCACCAACAGGAACCGGTTCCATAGATCCAGGAACTTGAAGCGACCTGTGAGAACTAGATTCCAGTAAGCCACAGCCATCTCTAGATCTGAAGTGGAAAGTAAAGGGACAAGAGGCATGAGACAAGATATGGTCTTAGATTATGGATATTGTCATATCGTGATAAAGAAAACTTGATGATTTTTCCTGGTTTTAAAGGCTGTTGTATTGAGAATCTCATTACATTGAAAAAAATTGTGAAATACACTAAATATTAAATAAACTCCTTGATGGAATTGACAAAATTATATTTAAAAGAGTAACTAAATAACACTTTTCTTTTGAAGCCAAATAAATTGTTTTATAGTAGAATTATATAACATATTTATAGGCAAATTATATTGTATATAACACACATACTGTAAATATTCTCCACAATATAAAAAGCTAAAGAAATAAACCAGTCTCTATTGAGAAGCAAAAACATCTCAAAAGAGAACTTTTCATCCAGGCCAGAGAAACACACTGTATGCAGCTTTATATCCCCATATATCTTATATCAGGATATAGGCTTAAAATGCCCAGATATTATTGATAAGCCATATTGCACAGCTGTACAGTAATATTGATTTGATGTATAAAATCTACTAAGTCTAAAAATATATATAGTGATAAGATTTTTTTCCATATCACCCAGCCCTTATACATGTGTGAAACAAAGAAACAGCAGAGTATTTGGGGGAAAATGTACAAAAACCAAAAGGTCTTGAGCATGTGTTCAGTTCTTCAGCTTACCTAAACCTTTCTGACCAGGATTCTTAGCAAAATTGAAGGTAAACTGGTAGAAGTCTTTGAACTTCCCTGTCTCTTTCAACTCTTGTTCTAGTCTGGGAAGGATGGCCTTGAGTTTTTCTGGGCTGTCACAGCTGGAGGAAACATTGAAGATAAACAGTGTCAACAGGGAGAAGTGGAGAACGACGCATTGAACATGAACAAGCAAAATCTGAGGTTTGTGGCTGTTTTATTTTTGCATATACAGTATATCTTTACACACTACCAGTCAAAAGTTTGGACACACCTTCTAATTTAATGGTTCATATGCTTTGTTGACGGTGCTGCAAACCTTTGGCCTTCTCTCAATGAGCTTTTTTTGTTTACTACATAATTCCATATGTGTTCATTTATACATATTCATACACATTCATTCATGCCTTCAGTGAGAATCTACAATGTAAATTGGGTGTGCTTTGCTGGTGACACTGCTGGTGATTTATTCAAAATTCAAGGCACACTTGGCATACCAGAATGGCTACCACAGCTTTCTGCAGCGACATGCCATCCCATCTGGTTTGCACTTATTGGGACAATTATTTGTTTTTCGACAGGACATTGACTTCCAACACACCTTTTATCATGATAAGATTTTTTTCCCCATATTGTCAAGCCCTACTTTATTTTATTCATAGAAAAAAAAAAAACACGTAGTTACATCCTTTTTTTTCAGTAATGGTTTTGATAATTGCGTGTGTGTGTTAATGCTTCTCACCCCAGCTCAGCCATTCCATCCAAAAACTCTTTCCTGCTGAACTCACACTGTGTGGCTGCTCTGAACTTCCATGCCACAATGAGTATGCTCATGCTGGCAGGGTCCAGAGTGAGGTCATCACAGAACTGCTGGATCCCATCGATGCCTATCTTATTCTCATCTTGAGGGTCTGCAAAGGTGAGTGTAGAAGACATGACAAAGTGGACTGTGTTGCTTTTAAAATTCATTTCAAATCTCTTGCCTTTATATCTGTTGTAGAGCTGCTCCAGCTTCTTGCGATCCACAGAGGTTTTCATGGATTCTTTGTAGTAGAGGTCTGGGTTCTGAAAGTAGTTGTCTGTGGCCACCTCTAGTTTCCAGTCATTCTGTGTCAGGCAGTACACGGCTGTCCTCTCCCCAGCCTGTGTGAAGGACATGAACTGCCGAACCTTGTCTTTTTGAGATGACTTCAGCTTGTGCTGTAAAACAAGAGGACACAAAGCGTTGAAGTCCTAAATTCTGGCAAAAAAAGCATGGTTTGCAAGGTCTATAATTTGTTACCGAAGTACTTGTTGAATTAGTCTTCACGTCTTTATAACCACCACATTGATTAAGTCATCTGGAAACAACTCAGGTGTATGTTGCTGTCTCAATACTGTAATTAACAGGACCTGTCATTTCATTTGGAATGAAACGATGAAGGCCACATGGCAGAACAGTGGCTAGCACTGTTGCCCTATAACAAAAAGAACTGGGTTCACAACCTGGTCCTAGTTTGCATGTTCTCCCCATGTGTGCGTGGGTTTTATCTGGATACTGGGTCCCACAGTTCAAAAACTTGCTTTTGTGAATTTTGAATTTTTGTGAATGTGATAGTGAACGGTTGTTCGGCTCTGTGTGTTGGTCCTGCAATGGACTGCTGACCTGTCCAGGGTGTATCCTGCCTGTCACCCTGTGTCATCTGGGATTGGCTCCAGCTCCCCATGACCCATGAAAGTGTTAAACAATGAATGAATGGACAACAAGCATCATTAAAATTTGATCTGCTGTATATATATATCACAATGTAAATCAAATCAATATTTCTGTCAAGTTCAAAAGGCAAGGCTGGGCAATATGCCATATAAATAACCTATATATGATTAGGTTATATCCCCATACATGATTATCAATGCAACAGCCTTGAAAACCAGGAAAAGTCATCAAAGATACCATATCGCGATATGACGACATATATAATGATATAGTGTCCAGCCTAACAATTGTTAACCTTGAGAGAAAGGGAGTTTTGGCCATTTTCCTTAATAACAGCTAAAATATCAGTATTTTAAATTATGTAATAGTACCTCATATAGGTCTTTGTTACTGTGCAGTTAAGTCAAAATCCAACTCTGGGTCCATATCAACACTGGGAAACTAAGCAGCATTGATAGAGGGTTTATCTCCCAATATTTTATTTTTCTTCACATTTCCAAATGTAGGCTGTTATTCCAAGCCATTCCAGACTTAAGGCCTCTAGCTTTAAATAATTAAAGACAGATTTTTTGTTAATATTTGGATAGCATCTCATGTGGTAGTGCTCCTATAACATACAAAATACTGAACTGAAGCATTGATTTAAAAATATGTATGTATTGCAAAACAAATTGCATGCGCAAAAATATACCACAAAAATTGCAATCAGATATTTGGCAGAAAACCATTCAGCCCTAGCAGGAACCTTTCATTGCCTCCGTAGGGCACATTAACAATCATTTGTCATGCAATCAAATTACCACAATGGCTCATCAGAGATAAACATAATTTGGGACTACGGTGGATGAGTGGTTGAGTGAGTTGTCTTTCAACGGGAAGCAGCATGTGAATGGGTATGAAAGATGTGTGACAGAAAAGGATTTGCTGTATGAATGTGTATGAATGGGTGAATGGAAAAACTGTGGTGTAAAGCAGCTTTGAATGGTCAAGACTAGAAAAGTGCTATATAAATACAGACCATTTACCATTATAAACTCTGTCATGTTGCACAGTCCTTGGACAAGTGCCTACTTTGCCTGGTCCACATTAACACAACCAACTTCCACAACATTTGAATGAGAGTGTACACGTGTATTTTCCATTCATATCCCACACCTGCAATTGGTTCCTGTAATTTATCTACATAAAAACAGATGCATATGGGCCATGCTTAAATAACATATGTAATGACTGAAAGATCTGATAAATTAAGTGTCAACCTTTGTGTGCAACAGCTAATAACGTATTTAAAGCAAGAAATACAGAAAATAAAAGGTGTTTCAGAATTAGATCTTGAATTTAAATCTTTTTCAATTTCATTGTTTGGCAGTCAGACAGTAAAACTGTGTCTCCTCAGTTCAGAATGAAAACATGCATCATTATTTAAAATACTACAGGTGCCCTTTGATGGTGTTTATGATGTGGAGCTTCATCACACACAGATCCAAGTGTCAGCAGCACAAGAGTCCAGACAGATGAGAGAAGAATTAATATATATATATATATATATATATATATATATATATATATATATGTATTAAAATTAAAGACCCCAGTGTGAAGTTTTTTAATTCTGTTTACAAGTGGAGTGATAAAAAAAGAACTCATGTGCAAATGAAACAAAAACAGTAACATTTGAACGCTACTCCACAATAATAATAATAATAAAAATAATAATAGTCCTCCTTGACTTAATTTAATGTAGACGTTGATGAGAAGGAGGAGGACTGGGCTGCAAACCTGAGACACCGGCTCATCACACAGCCAGAGACAGGGACAGACCAGTGTCCCTCCCACTCTGTTGTCCTGACCAGCTGAACCACAAAGGGAAAGGTATG
The DNA here is from genome assembly GCA_016785285.1 of Brachirus orientalis. Taxonomy (NCBI): domain Eukaryota; kingdom Metazoa; phylum Chordata; class Actinopteri; order Pleuronectiformes; family Soleidae; genus Brachirus; species Brachirus orientalis. Next base: position 10,633,838 of record JAFBJR010000172.1, read on the forward strand.
TGCCGCAAGTGTCCAGCTTTCTCAAAATTCCTACAACTGACCTTCCGTCCGCCTCACAGGGCCGTCACACATCGGCCTGATAACGCGACACTTGGCTGAAGACAGAGTGATCCTTCACACACACATACACACGCACGGCGGTGTGTTTATACGACGCTGACTGACAGCAGTGATCGCTCCTCGCGGCTGTTAAACGGAAACCAAACAACTGTCTCCGTTTCTAGTTTTTATTATTACCTACCATTTTATCACCCGCTGTTTTGCCCAACTTGATACAACATTATCGACAGTGCGCATGCGTGCGAAGAGTGCAACGGGCTACTCTGCATTGGCCGCAGCTACGACCCCAATGCAGAAATACGTCTGCGTCGCCGCCATATTGGTCCGGGAGTAGCGGTTTTTTCTGGATGAAAAACTACAGTAGTATTTACGTTGGTTTCAATATCTACGGTGGCCCTGAAGTGCAAATCAGCACCACAAGTAGGAAAACACAAATTAATTGAAAACACAACGACACGTTGTGTTTTCAATTAATTTGAAACGACACGTTGTGTTTTCTGTTTTTGTTATAGTGTTTTCAGTTAATGTTTTGTATTTCTATTTGTGCTGCGTTCAAGGGTTCATTATCTAAATGGGGTTAGCTTGCAAACACGTATCCACTTGCTGATCCCTTTGACTGGCTCACCGTAATAAAAACACACAAACAAAGTAATTAAATTTTGATTAAATAAGTGAATGGCTACGTTATAAGGTAAGGATAAATGGATAGGACATATGGACAAATAGATAGGCAGTGCATTACAATTTTAACACAACAGAATTATAACTGATTGAAAAGAACTGTACATTAATAATTTTGCTATAAAAACACATTGAATCGTGTGTTAGCTGATTTCGTTCTGTTTTTCACAATTATGGTTTTTGCAATTCCTTATGACAATAATTTATTTTCGTCCTGAAAGTTACTTAGTTCATGTACAAGTTTGTTTATAAGGGATTGAGGGCTTCGAACTGGAGTGCAGCACCTCTTGTTGTACAGCTTGTCGTTATTAAAAGAATAATTATCGAAATGACCAGTGACTCGAAACAGTCCATATACTTCACAAATCCCTAAACACGTGAGTGGTTAACAGAAATCTTGAGAGAAACGTAAAAGGTAATGAGCTTTATATCCATAGTCCTCTGTTTACTTCTGATACTCTTTTCGTCTTTACCGGACCAATATGGTGTCGATGTTAACGTATGATTCTTGAGCCAGTAGCCTTGAGTACAGTCAGTAACCAGGGGCTCCGTGTTCATGGGAAATGAAGTACTGTGGCTGATTTTCTTATTTTAACAATTTACAATTTAAACGCTTCGGTAAACTACAAAAATTGGTGGTAATTAACAGTCACCTTATTTGACATATTCACGTTCACTACAAAACAACTTAGTACGGACTCTCAATGTAGGCTAAACATCAACACGAGTGAGTGTAGAAGATATTTAAATCGAGCATTTGTTTATAAAAATAGAATACTTGGTATCCGACAAACTTTAAATTTGTTACAGTAAAATTAAGAACTGTCACAAATTCAATAGACCTGACGCAGTGGGGCGGAAAATAACACAAGCGTATGAAAACTACAACTCCCACATCAAATCTGATAAACATGTTAAGGAAGTAATCTGAAGATGAATCTATAACGACACTGACAGTATATTAGGAGATTAGTGGCACATGTGCAGCTTTTGTTGACTTATTGCGACATAATGGGTCTCGAGGAGGAGCCAATGACTTTTTTTTTTTACGTGTTTCTTTGCTAAAGTTAGCAAAGTTGTGCTAGCTTTATCCCGTCGTTTTGACGTGGAAGTATATTAGTGTGTGGATGTGACAGCTCAGAGGAATGTGCGGACCAACTTGACTTAACATTTAGCAAGAGGTGGGCAACATTCTTAAGTTAAACACTCACACTCAAAGTCAGCGGAACAGGAGCTAGTTGTCGGGCTTACCTGGCCACAGCTGCGTTAGCCTCCTCAATGCTAAGACGGTATGAAGTTAGTGAAGCGGTGAGCGGCTGCGTCCACTTGAGCTATGTGGCAGAGGAGGAGCAGCGGAGCTGCCGCAGCACAATTACACGATTGTTCCTCTCTGCTCCTTCAGTCGTGGAGTGCAGTGAAGAGCCAGGACACTGTACACATTTCTCAGGTACTCGCCGTCTTAGAATTTTGTCAGAATCATTCGTAGTTGGTCTAACCTGTTAAAGAGCTAATCGCTGTTTGGGATGCTGCCCAAGTGAATTGACGAGATGCGTGTATGTGTTTTCAGTTTGAGTTTATGTTACTCATAGTTTTGGCGTTATACCTTCTTAGGATTTGATGGTATTTTCTTCCGGTTACCAGTTAATTTGCAAGGGTTTACCCCCACATTGTTTAATTTATATTTATTAAGTACATGCATGCATTTTCTTCTCCTCTCGGTGTTTGTTTTCCTCTTTGTTGGTTGTATTGTATGGCAGTTTTCTCTTCGCCTTCTCTTCCTCTTTAGTCAGTTTAGTGGTGTTGATTGGGAGTTGCCAAAATATTTGTGTTATAGCCAAATTTGACCATATTTATCGGCAATTTCATTGCCTCTAACGCTTTTAAGTATCTTTTATAAACTGTTGATATTTTATTGTATTTAGTGTGTTCACAGTGTATTGTCACTCTCCTTTTGAGAAGCGTTAAAATCTCAAAAGAAAACTTTTCATTAGCCCAGAAAATAAATGTGTGTACAGACATACAACCCCAATTGCAATGAAGTCGGGATATTGTGTAAAATGTGAATAAAAATTAGAATACTATCATTTGCAAATCCTTATTGACCTATATTCAACTGAATACACTACAATATATTTAATGTTAAATCTGATAAACATTGTTTTTTGCAAATATTAGCTAACTTAATAAACTTGATGCCTGCAGCACATTCTAATAAAGTTTGGGACAGAGGTTTACCACTGTGTTACATCACCTTTCCTTTACAACACTTAAATAAGTGTTTGGGGAACTGAGAACTCTAATTAATGAAGCTTTGAAGGTGAAATTCTTTCCTATTCTTGCTTGATGCACAACATTCCAGGGTGTTGTAGCATGTGCAGAAAGTGTCTTGGCTCCCTTCTGAAAAAAGGATGGAAGCATGTTGCTCCAAGCCTACATGCGTACATTTCAGCATTAATGGTGCCTTCACCGATGTGCAAGTTACCACAGATGCTGCCTTTTGAACTTTGAGCTGATAACAATCTGGATGGTCCTTTTCCTCTTTCGCCCAAAGGACACGATGAAGTGAAGCCATCAGTGTTTTTGGGTGTCGTTGATATATGGCTTTCACTTTACATGGTGGTTTAAACTTACACTTGTAGATGTTGTGTCAAACTATGTTAACTGACCGGTTTTCCAAAGTGTTCTTGAGCCCATGTGGTAATTTGTGGAATGTTCCAAGCAGGTGTTCTTTGAGGATTTTTTAACTTTCCTAAGTTCCTAGTGAAGAAATCTGTCTCTCTCTCTCTTTTCCATTTTCAACAGCCAAGCACCAAACAGTGGTGCTTTTGATTCGAAGCAACAGTAGCAGAGTGGCTGCAGTTCAGTCATAAGAAGACAGACAAAGGAGGAGTTTGAAAAGTTCAGACGTCACTCAGCTTGACCCATGCTCACAAAGGTGCACACCAGCTTGATTGTGAGTTGAACACCTTCAGTCTTTTGCTGGTGTAATGAAAAATGAATGTGTTAGCCAGCACACACAGGCTAAGGTGCACGAAGTACAGCAGTTTCTTATGTTGCTCTCGTTACATTCCAAGCAGGAATAAAAATGCAATGTCACAATAGGAAGTGGAGCAGCAAGTGCTACAGGATTTTTCTCATGTGACACGCACAGTCAGATGAATTGTATGTGTAATTTTGTGTTGACCACTCACAGTAAGCCGTAGGACAGGACACAGGTGTGTATACACAGTTTGTTTAAGCTGTTCATTTATCACACCCAGCTAAGATGACTACGTCCTCTGTTGAGAAGCACAGGAAATCAAAGACCGATCATGACCCACATAAAAAAAAGAAAAGAAAAAAGCGTTATCTTATAATAATCTGTGCTTTAGGGAATTTCCTGGTTTTTTTTTTTGCATTGTGAATGAGTCATGCCGCTTTGTGTCGCATGCCTATTTATCTAAATCTTGAGACTGGACACTAGAGACTGGACAGAATTAAGATTCTTTTTAAGTTTTTGTTGTCAATTTACTTTAATGGGACAAACATGAATCTGTTTTCCAGTTCTTTCCAGTTCTTTTTCCAGTTGTGCACAAATGTCATGAATTACAATTTTTTTCTGGATAATTGTGATGCACAGTTTTCATATCACTTACCTAATGCATATTTTATGAATATAAATTAGTTGACAATTTTCCCCTTTTTTGATAGCTTTGGATACACAAAAAATACTTACTTGTTCTTTGACCATGTCATTGTATAATGTATCATGTAAGATACAAGATGGATTTGTCAAGCATATCAGCGTCATCCTTCTTAGCATGGAAGTGTTAGTGACATCTATTAGTGAGGCTCAAGCTTGTCAGGTAACTAGGGTGTGCTTCACATACCAGGATGGATGACCGACATTTGTCTCCTTAGTGTAGTTTTGTAACCTCCACTTCAAAATGCGAAACACACTCTGGATAGCTTTGCCGTTTGTGCTGCTGTAGAAACATAATGGTGCAAGATGACAGTCTCCATGGAGCAAAGGCCTTGCCTAAAGTACATTTAAAAGGCTTGTTCTGCAGCTGTGGTCACAATGAACAGTTTTAAATAGTCTCTTTAGATCAAACCCCTAATTTTATAGAAACATACAGAGATTATGAAGTTTTTACTCTATCGTGAACAAACTGAGTCTGATTGGTTTTTGAATCATTGTATGAGGTGAAGCTTTTGCCAAAATTGAAATGTGCATCTACTCACATCTGTGCACGGATTTTCTATGTAAACTCACCACTTGAAAAATGCATATCGCGACCATTGTGATTGCAGCATGAGGCTGTGAAAACCTGTAGTTTATTACACTTCTGCCAATAAACACTTTTAAACGTTACACACATAACCTTTTATGTCTTTTTTTTTTTCAATGATTATTGTAACCTCTTCCCCTATTTTGCTATAATACATCTCTCTCTCTCTCTCTCTCTCTCTTTTTTTCCCCAGGTCTCATCTTGATCCAGATCCATACTCTAGTGCAGACAGACGTGGAGGTTTGGATGCAGGGTGCGTATTTGCTGCTATGCTTCAGCCTGGCAGGTGCCTCTGCTGTTGCACAGGAGGAGCAGGAGGCCCGGAAGGCCATCAGACATCATCGAAACAAGGTAGTCACAACTGGCCACAGCTGGGTGTCCAGCAACTGCAAGCACCTGGTGGCGCTCCTGCGTCAGAAGAATGTGGTCGTTAGGAAGTTGGCCGCTGCCGCAGATGCTGTTGGAAGAAACCAGACACTTCCAGAGTCTGAGAGGCTTTTCAAGGTACCAGAGTAATCAGAGATAATAACAGATGCAGCAAAGGGTTTTGTTTGGAACAGAAGTTAATTATGTGTCAGTGAGTTGTGTGTATTGTTTTATGCATCATTCCTCTGGTCCAGGAAAAAACTGCAGTGATACCCAATTATTGCACATGACTACTGCTCATTAATGTTTTCACCCCTTATCCATCCTGGTGGCAGGGCAGTGAACAGGGACATCTACCTGTCACCCCCTGCAGGTAACTTTTTCTAGGTGTTATTAGCTTTCCAAGACTGGAGCCAGAAACTTTCCTTCTCCACCTCCTCCGATATCTCCTTTGGTAGCCCCGTGGATTTTGGCTCCATATGGTCCCCAACAAAGCCTCTAGCTCCCACCTCCACGGAATAGAGCTTCACAGCCTAACCACTTTCCCAGCCCTCTGCCACATGTGTACTGAGATATGACAAGCTGCATGAGTAATGACAAAAATTAATTGTAGTAGTACAACAGAATATTGTAGTAGTGCATTATTTTAGAATATTCAGTAGCAATGTCACAAAGCCTCTCTTTTGACATCTTGAAATCACTCCATTATTAAATGCTTAAGAATTATCCAAATCAAAAATTAAAAACATTGCGGAACAAGAATATTTTTCATTTTTGTTCAAAATGGATGCTGATTACTTTTCTGTCCACTCACCAGCTGACCAGTTGAATCACTTATAGATTAGAAAATGACCAATGAATCAAGTAACTTTGCATATTTGCATATTTAATGAACTATAAAGCAAGTCAAGCCAGATTAAAAGGAGACAAGTCACTATTTTTAACTATTTTCCCCAGATCTATTTTATCTTCTCTATATTGTTATATTATATTATTACTCTATAAATTACTTTTTAAAAAGAAAAGATCTTTAGAAAATTTTTATAAGTTAAGATAATATCGAGTGGCTTCAGGAAAAAGAGGATGTAAGATGTTTATAGCTTGAAGAGTTGCTTTATCTGTCTTCAGGTTCACACACTGGAGGTTTATCAGAAGGAACTGAATGAAAGTGAAAACCTGGTGTTCCAGGCAATGTTCAGTCTGCAGAGGGCACTGCAGGGCGACTACAGGGACATAGCCAACATGAAGGAGAGCAGCAGACAGAGGCTGGAGGCCCTCAGGGAAGCAGCCATAAAGGTGAGGACACTATGGTTAGTTAAAACAAAAAAAAAAATCAATTTAAATAATAAAACACACACAGGCAGAAAACCTTCACTTCCAAGGAGCAGAAAGCAAAAATGATATGTCATTAGAAAAGTTAAAAGTGTATTATGCACAGCTGCTGAGCCGATGAATGCAAATTAACCTTCCAAATGTTCTGATAACATCAACACTCACCTGCTGAAAACCTTCAAAAACCTAGGCCTTGCTGACGTTCATTTGGTCTCCAATAGGGCTGGAAAATATATCCATATTTTATTTATAACATGACATGAGAGGAAATCTGGTCTTAGATTTTGGATATTCACATATCGTGATGAGGTCAATGTGATGACTTTTCCTATTGCATTGACAATCATCATATGTATTATATTGAATAAATAAAGTAGTGAAATATGCAAAATATTATAAATCAAATATAAAAGATATTGGCACAATTATATTTCAAAAAAGGGACCTAGTTACACATTTGAAGCCTAATTATTTATGTTATAGTAGAATTTGACTATATTTGTCATTGTTTCATTCATTGTTTCTAACACAGGTACATAGACTTCATTTAACATTAAAAAGCCAAAGAAATAAACTCGGTATAATCTAAAATCAAAGGTGATAGCTGTATTTTAAGATAATATAATACAGATCATAAACAGTAGATATTTATTAGAGTTTATTTACAGTGTATAGCCACTCTCTATGAGAAGCACAAATATGTAATATATGATATGAGATATGTCAATGCCTTTGTTCATCTGCTTTTTTTGGACTTCTCTGTTTTTAATTACATTCAACAACACCTTTTAGCATTCAGGCTAAAGAACACTTAGGGCTGGGTGATATGGCTTAAAAATAAAATTCAGATTCTCTCACACCAAAATTGATTTACTATTTTAAATGGGTTTTTTTTCCCTCTGCTTAAAAACAAACAAATGAGGCAAGGCAACTTCAGCAAAATACATGCGGCTTAATAGCACATACAAACCCCAGCTTTTCAACTGAATAAATTGGCTTACTATATCTTTTGCAATATGCAACACTGTTTTTGGGGATTTTGAGAGAGTCATTCATGCCTTTGTCACAACTCGTCTTGATTACTGTAACACCCTATATGTTGGGATTAGCCAGACTTCTCTCTCCCGCCTGCGGCTGGTTGTGAATCTGCTGCTCTCCTGTTAACTTTTAACACTTTTAACATTGATTTCAGGCCTGATTTGCTGTCTGATCGACTTTTTAACAGGAAGACCACAGCAGGCGAACGTGAATGGTTTTTTTTTTTATCAGATGTCCTTTCTCCCCCACTGGATCTCCCTTGGGCTGTGTCCTTTCCAATTCATTTGTTTTATACATTAATGAATGTCGAAGCCATTTCAGTATGACTGGTGCCATGTCTTTCCTCAACAACAACTGTGATAATGGTCTTGTTGTTAAGGATGTTAACCAGTGGTGCGAGTCTTCCTTTTTTTTAAATATTAACATTGACAAAACGAAAGAAATGCAGATTGGTTTTAGGAAAAACCCTTCCTTTATTTCTCCTATGGTGATGGTCAACCAGCCTGTTAAAGTCGTACAAGAGTGAAAATACCTCGGTACTTTAATAGACTACAAGCTGTGCTTTGAACCCCATGTTGGTGCAAGCAAATGTATTTTTATCACCAGCTTCATTTTTAAAGCCACTTTTATGAAAACGTTTTACTCTTGTTTTATCAAATATCTTCTTTCTTTCTCTTTTATCTCTCTTTTAAGCAAAAAAAAAAACCTTGTGAAAGTGTGCAGCAAAATCGCTGGAATAGCACAAAATCACCTCCAAGACCTGTATCAGGTCAGGTGCTTGAAAAAAGCACCCTCTATCTTGGCTGACCAGAATCATCATTTTGTTGCCATCAGGGTTCAGACGCAAACTGCCCCAGTACAGAACAAACAAACAAGTTTAAATAGTCATTTATTCCTGCAGTAATCAGCCTTCTTAATGGATATTTAATCTGATTCCATGTTTATTCTATTGTTGTATTTAATATTTGTTTCTTGTGATGTGATAATGTAAATATGTGAATGCTGACTATAACCCAAACTGCCCCTTGGGGATAATAAAGACACCTTTGTAGAGGTGCAAAATCTGAGTGCAGGCATTTTAATCCTTTGATTGTATTTAGTGGGTTGAGAGAGCTTGTGTTGTCCGTTCCCAAATGCAACCTGTCCTCAGGACAGGTTAGTAATTTCCTCCTTGTCTCATTTTTAAACAATAATTATTTTTTATAGTTTCATGGTGTTCTTACACTTCTCAGTGGTCATGCTTTGTGTAACTAACAGTGACAATTTCATTTTCTAATGGTTAAAATCTAAATACATAATTGCAGCATGGGTACATATATAACCCCCACTTACGATATCTGAGCATGAGATCACAGGATATACATCCCGAACACTTGTTAAAGTCAGGTGTATACAGTCGTACTTGACGCTGTACACATGTGATCATATCACTCATGATGGATGTTAATACCAGGTCTGATCGGGGCCTTTGTTCTCTCCCTGTCAGGTGGAGCAGGAGTACGTGGAGCTGGTGGCTGTTGAGAAACACCAGCAGGAAGCTGCTAAGATCGCTTTAGCCCAGAATCAATCTCTGTCCATGCTGGACGAATTCCTGGAGGACGTACGGAAGGCAGCTGACCGACTAGAGGAGGAGATCGAGGAGCACGCCTTTGACAAAAACAAACAGGTCTGCATACAACACCATTCATAGTTTTTAAGTTTCAAAAATTTACACTTTGAAATGACAAATATCATAGGAGAGTCAATGTCACACAAGTTTGAGTTATTTCAAATTTGCCCACTGGTCAATTTTTATGCATCACCCATCCCAAGCAATGTACTGTATGTAAGTCCAAGTGACAGAAATGTGTAGCTACAGACTCTAGATCTATGAAGCATCCTATTGTCTCCCTCTGTATTTTTTTCTTATGTAGATGAAAGGAGTGAATGTAGAGGCAGTGTTGAGAGTGGAGGATGATGAGGAGAAAGGGGGGAAGAGGAATAACAAATCCAGGCAGAAAGAAGTGGAGGATAACCTGGGGCTGAGCATGCTCATCGATTCACAGAACAACCAGTATGTGCTGACCAAACCACGAGATTCCACCATTCCTAGAGCAGACCATCACTTCATCAAGGTCAGTTAAACCTGTTTGATCCAGGCTAGATAAGAAGAGGATACCCTTGATTTCATATTGGTCAGAGTGACAGAGAGATTCTAGTTGTTAAACACCACCAAAGTTGTGGGCTTTAATGCTTTGTTTATGTGCAGGACCTGGTGTCAGTGGTGATGTTGTCCTTACCATGTGGCTGGATTTGCACTCTGGTTGGGCTTCCTCCAATGTTTGGATATATCATCTGTGGGGTCCTGCTGGGTCCCTCTGGTCTTAACAGCATCAAGGTTTGTGTTTGTGTGTTCAGTGTAAATTCAAGACCCACCACACCAACACTCAATAACTGTCCATATCCCTGTTGGAACAGTGTGTGGCACTGTTGGCCTTTGCCATCAGAGCTTCTGGCTTTACGGAAGGATTCAGCCTGTTGAATCACTGTCGCCATCTGTTGATAAGAGAGATCACTGTGACTGGTTTTACCCCTGAGCAAGGTGACCAATCCATTGAGTGGGTTAATTGGACACTTTTAATTTACCCCAGCCAAGGGAGGACCACATCCAGTGTACTCCTAGTGCCGTCCCAAGCCTGGGTAAATGGGAGGGTTGGGTCAGGGAGGGCATCTGACATAAAGAAATCTCTGCCAAATCAGATATGCGGATCACTAGCAGGTGATCTGTGGTAACCCCTAGAGAGGGAGCTTTGATCAGCTGTGATTTCCTGTTTATCTCCGGATATTTAGAAGATGAGGAGACAAGGAAAAGCTGAAGCTAGCAAACGATTTGCAAACAAGAGGGCACACAACAAGACTTTGTATATATAGTATGAACCCTGTAACTACTACACTACACCATGGTGCAGTGGCTAACATTGTTGCCTCACACCAAGAAGGTCTTTATGTGTGGGAAGGTCTTTATGTCCCCCATGTGCGTGTGGGTTCGCTTCGAGTAATCCGGCTTCCTCCCACAATCCAAAGACATGTGCATTGGCGGATTGGTTTAGGGCTGCAATTAAGGATTATTTTCATAATTGATTAATTGATTTGTTGTTTGGGCCATAAAATATCACAAAATCTTTTTTAAAAAATGTTGATTGGTATTTCCTAAACCTCCAGTTGAGGATGTTCTCAAATGTCTTCTTTTGTTGCAAATCAAAAGTATTCAATTTTAATGGTTTCTTTGTCACATGGAGCAAAGTAACCAGAAAATATTAACATTAAAGAGGCTGAAAACTCAGAGAGTTTGTTTTAAATACTTGAAATAAACCTTTAAACTGATCATTAATTTAGTGATTGATTAATAATTGAGCAGTTGTTTCAGCCTTAATTAGGTTAATTGGATACTAAATTGACCATAGGTGTGTCTGTGAGAGTGAATAGTCATTCATGTGGATGATAAAGTGGTACACAATGGTTGTACATGTGATTATGTTCCCAGTAAAAGAATATTCACCTGCTGATGTGGAAAGTAATTTCCTCTCACACAGTGCACCACATGTTTCCAGTCTGAGGTAGCTCTGATTAACCTTTGTGCTAGCTGTTGATGTATATCTCTCTCTATGTTCCAGTCTATGGTCCAGGTGGAGACTCTTGGAGAGTTAGGTGTGTTTTTCACTCTTTTTGTGGTGGGGTTGGAGTTCTCACCTGAGCGCCTAAGAAAGGTAAACAAAGGGATATAAAAATCATGATAATATTGTAGAATAACTGTAGCTTTTATAGGTATACCAGTTAAAGCTAGAATGTGCATTTACCTTCTTAAATTCAGTTTAATTTTCTATAGTTTTGAGTAAGTATTGTAAGTTCTTGCCCTATGTCAGCTGAAGTTAGGCACCAGCACCCCCCCGCGACCCTTAGTGGATAAAGCGGTAGAAAATAAGTGAGTGAGTGTATGGTGAAGTGGTTTTCAGTCACTTGCCTCCATTTCTAAATGAAAGGAAATTTGTGTGTGTTGGTAGGTATGGAAGACATCCATTCAGGGCTCATGCTACCTGAGTCTGCTGATGGTGGGAGCCGGTTTGTTGTGGGGACAAGTGTTGCATATTCGACCCACACAGACTGTCTTCATTTCCACATGTTTGTCCCTGTCCAGCACTCCACTGGTGTCCCGCTTTGTTGCAGGAGGAAACAGAGGAGACAAGGATGGTAGGTTGCTGCTGTCTGCGTTTGTAATGAACACACGCTACTCATTAAAAACATTCAAGAATCAAAAAGCAACATTGCTATGAATGCTTGGCCACCGCAAGCAATTTATGAAAATGACAAGGTGTGCGGTTACACAAAGACAACTTAAACTTTGAACATTATTTGAAAATGTGACTGGTTAAGTTTGTTATGCATCCATTTTTCAAAATTGTCGACTATAGATCAGGCTTTAGGCTTTAGTGTCCAGGAAATAAATGTAAGTCTGTGTAAGTTCCCCAGGAATGACTAAAGAAATGTGTGTGTTTTTGTGTGTGAGACAGGTGACTTGGACTACAGCAGTGTTCTTCTCGGGATGTTAGTGATGCAGGATGTTCAGCTCGGCCTCTTCATTGCCGTCATGCCGACTCTAATCCAGGCGCAGGGTGGAGAGTTGGACAGGTCATATAGCTTTTTTTGCTCATGTTTGTTTCCTCTCCTCTCAAAACATTCACACAGTGTATACACATGGAATAGTGCTCTGTTAATCTGTTGTTCCCTCTCTGCTCCACAGCCTACTTCTGGGAAGTGTCCATATGCTGTACCTGCTGGCTCAGGTTCTAGCGTCTCTGGCTGCTGTGCTGCTGCTGTGTTTGCTGCTTAAATGTTCACTGATTGGCCCTTATTACAAGAAGTTGCATGCTGAGAGCAAAGGCAACAAGGAGATTCTGGTGCTGGGGATGGCAGCCTTTGTCTTTTTCATGCTGACGGTTCGCCTTGTATTCCTTTTTTAAAATGGCTGGCCAGTTTGTTTAAAGAAGTTGCTTGTATTGATTTTTCTCTTCCTGACTTGTTCTTCAGGTTACTGATTTTATGGACGTTTCAATGGAGCTGGGCTGTTTTCTGGCTGGAGCTCTACTGTCGACGCAGGGTCACATGGTCACCACAGAGGTCATAGGATGCATCGAGCCAATCAGAGATTTCCTCACCATCATCTTCTTTGCTTCTATTGGTCAGATCTTAAGATCTCACATTAGGCTTTGTTCAGACTGCAGGCAAATCAGATTTTTTTTCTCAGATCAAGCAAACTGTCAGCACTCTTAAGTTCAAGTGATCAGATTTGTGTATCTGGACAAACTGCTTTGATAACAGCATTGGTGAACCCACATTTGTTGCATGGCTTTCACAGGCACAGGAAAAATGGAGGAAAAATGTCCCCAACAATGGTTGTATTGGGGGAAAAAAGAAAGTTTCTATGTTTGTGTGCATCCTACGCTTCAACTGATTCAGGAGCTTTGTCTGGATGATGGAGGTTCAGAGCTTATTTCAGTCAACAAAGTCCAGTTTGACCTACTTTTTTGGTTCAGTGTTAAAAGATGCACTGAAAATACTGACTGTATTTCAAAAAGCTGAGATATTTTCTCAGTGCAAATGCGTCCAGAAAAAGAGACACACACTTGTTTACTCATATACCCATTGAAAATATGAAAATAATGTGTTTTACTCATAAAAGACACTGCATATGAATGGCTCCTTAAATCACATTTCAAACCTCTTACAAATATGGTTTGAATCAATAATTCAAATTATTCAGTCATTCATTCATTCATTTATTTTCTACCACTTTTATCCTTTACATGAAGGTAACGGGGAGCTGGAGCCAATCCCAGTTGGCGGAGAGTAATAGGTAGGGTACACCATGGACAGGTCACCAGTCCATCACAACACACAGAGACGAGCAACCATTCACTGTCATAGTCACAACTATGTTTTTTTTTTCTGTCCAGACATTATTAATGTGGATAAAATCTGGAAGGGCAAGAAATGTGCAATTTTCTGACAGTCTGAACAAGGCCTTAGAAGTTTGCACCACTTACAGTGAGACTTGGCTTTGCTCATTGTGTGTGTTTTGATGGTGCAGGTCTTCATGTGTTCCCGACGTTCGTGCTGTATGAGCTCACCATCCTGCTGGTGCTAACGTTCACACTTGTCATCATGAAGGTACATCACCTTTGTCACCTTTGCTTTTATTATTTCCCAGTTCATGTTTGATATTCTGTACTCAGAATCAGTATAATGTATTAAATGGCTGTGCTCTGTCAATCATTAAAATGACTCTTAGGGAATAGAAAAAAGGTATTGGGTTATCAAACAACAATAAAAAAAAAAAAGACTAAAATAGGGCTGGGCTATATATCAATATTGTATCTATATTGTGGCATAAGATATGGTCTTAGATTATAGATATCGTCATATCATCATAAGTTAACTGTGATGACTTATCCTGGTTTTAAAGGATGTTGCACTGATAATCATCCTATTATGTAGAATGAATTTGTGACATACACTAAATATTATAAATTAATTTTTATATATTGATTGAAACAAAATGTAAAAAAAATGGACATTTTTAACATGTCACTTAACACTTGAATTTTAAGCATAACTATTTGTGTTATAGCAGAATTTCAGTATATTTATAGGCAATTTCAGTGTTTCTAATGCATGTAAATATCCTTCATTTAACATTAAAAAGCTCAAAAAAATAAACCAGGTAATAATAACTGTATTTTAAGATCATGTCATGCAGATTATAAAAAACTAGATATTTTATTTTAGAGGTATTTGGAGTGAATTGTCACTCCTTTTTTTCCTCCTTTTGAAGTTTGTGGGAAAAAAACCGTAAAACATAAAAAAGTAATTTGGAGTGATGAGACCAGAATTTAAGTTTATGGCCACAACCAAAGATGCTACATTTGGAGATAAGTCAACAAGGCCTACAGTATGTTGAAAAGTACATAATTCTTACTGTGAAATACGGAGGTCAATCACTGATGCTTTGGGGATGGGTGGGGCACAGGGAACTTGGTCTAAACTGATGGCAAGATGAATGCAGCATGTTATCAGAAAATACTTGAGGACAATTAGCAGAATCTCTCATACTGCCATATCAGCCAGCCTTAAAAAAAATATTGATTTGATTTATATCATGACCATATTGCCCAGCCCTATGTACAAACAAATAAATACATGGAATTTACTTAATAAGATATATAAATATAACTGTGGATAATATATGATAGAATGTATTGTAAAACATTTCAATTTAATTTCAGCAGTCAAATGTTGCCTAGTTGTGTGTAATTACTAAGAACAGTAGTGTCCTCCTGTCCTGCTTTCTTCCAGTTTGTCATGGCCGTACTGGTGCTGACAGTGATATTGCCTCCGGGCTCTCAACACATACGATGGATCGTCTCAGCTGGCGTTGCGCAGGTCAGCGAGTTCTCCTTCGTCTTGGGCAGCCGAGCACGAAGAGCTGGCATCATCTCTAGAGAGGTCAGTGTTGACTGGTAATCCAAGTATTGATATTTATTTTTTCCCACTGCATATTTGCACATCTTTTTCTATTTTGCTCAAATGTCTATGTCTAAAGTCTGTGTGTAAATGTCTAAACTCTATATCTTAAGAATATGTCCATTACTCTGTTACAGTGTTACACTATTCCAAATTAAATGCTGCTTTTTCCAATTTTCATGGAAAACTGATATTAGACAATTGTCAATTAATCTTACAATTCATTACGTCATTGCCATCTGATGTCTGTACTGTCCCATGATACAAAAGCAAAACTGAGAAAGGTTTTCTTAATATATTGATATTATGAAGCATACAACTCTGCTGTTCTTTACTGTGAAAAAAAGTTGAAAAATAAGTAGAAATTTTTTTAACATGTCTTCTTTTAATGCCTCTGTGCCCAGGAGCTATGTCATTGTGTGAGATGAAAGATGAGAGGAGTAACACGATAATCAAACCCGGGAAGAAAACAAAAGTGTGAAGATAATGACTAGATTTAGATAAAACCAATAAATAATGCAATTTTTGTGAAATAACTTAAATGTGAAGTGGCTGGAAATGAAATCTGCTTCCTGAAAAATAGTCAAATGCAAACACTACTAATGAAGAATATCTGGTCACTGACAGGGTCTGCTCACCTGTCCTCTGTAAACAATGAGGGCATGGAGCCTGGATGAGGGCAGAGCAGACACAGGACAAAACAACACACCCAATAAAAACTGTTTATAATCTCTGATGAGTTGGTCTTTATCATAGTTTCAGGTCTTCTTAAATAAAACATGGTTAAATTTTGTACATTATGTTCCCATTTACTAGAAAAAAAAGACAATTAGACATGGCACATAATAGGGAACACCTGTATGATGGACAGTTGTTTAACTGTAACTAGAGCTGCAAATGATCATTTACATTATCATTAATCTATCTATTATTTTCTTGATTAAAATAGAGTAATAGCATATTTGTTTGGTTCCTAAAATGTCACAGAAAGTTGCATTCCTAATATGAACCTCCTTTTTTTTATTTTGTAATCAGAAGACTATGTCCACTTTTCATATATAGTTCATGAGATGAACTGCAGGACTGGGTATGTAAGATGTGTGTGAATGGGTGAATGTAGTGTAAAGCAGCTTTGAGCGGTCATCAAGACTGGGAAAGTGCTATATAAATACAGAGCGTTTTTCATTCACCTTGACCTTACTGAGCGCTTGATTTTGTGAGCACCAGCTCTCATAAACTCAGTCAGAGGAAACATATGAAATATAGTCCACATGATGTTGGTACAGTGTAGATCTCAGCAAGAAGACTAAGATAATAATATTGATAACATCCTGTCTGCTCAGGTTTACCTGCTGGTTCTCAGTGTCACCACACTGAGTTTGCTGCTGGCTCCAGTGCTGTGGAGAGTGACCACACACAGATGGGTTCCGCGGCCTGACCACAAAAGTCCCATCACCAGACGGACGTCAGAGCTTCCTCCATAGTGAAGCTGTTTAACAACCAGCAGCAACATCATGAGCAGTGGACGGCAACTACTGTTTGCCCATTCAGATATTCTTACAAGAACACTAGATGATCATGTTTCCTCTCCCACTTCCCCTTATCTTCTTGATTTAAGAGACTTGAATCTCTCCTGTCAGGTAGGTTATTATTATCATCGGCGACATTCTGACATGATGTTCTTAACAAATGCCTTCATCAGATTACTAGAAGGGATATTTTCACAAAGCACAGACGCAGAAGGTACGACTTAGACGATTTTTAAAAAACGAGGTCTTATTTAATGACACAATCAACACATAGCATGTATGAATCCCATAACTCTTTTCACAAACCAGCTTTAATGTTGTAGTGTGTAACTTTTGAATATAAACAAATGTCTGTTACATTCATATCATTGTCAAATTAGTTGACACAAAGCAGATCCAGGTGTCGGTGTTTAGATCTCGTGTGCCCCGGCAACATTCCCATGCTGCACACAGGAAGTGATTTGTTTTATGTCAAGACAGAAGTTGGCAACAAAACGTTGTGTGAGTCGGGTGAGGCAGCTGCTAGAATGTTGGACTACAACTAAAACCAAAAAGTTTTGGAAGTGCATTTTGCTGCTTAAATATCCTGGTCGTTTAGCAGTTTGATAGGATAAATGCTTGTCCCCACCCACCCCTTCACTGCTGCTGTATACACACAAACGCTCCCTCAGTCATGTTCGATAGTATTCCTGGACTGAGCTTGTTTGCAGATGAAGGACACAGCATACAAATAATAGTTAACATAGTTTCTGTTCATGAAGACGGAACAGAGGCAGAATAATAACATCAACAACAACAGTCACCAAAAGTTAACACATTGCAGCTTTGGAGTTTAGTGGAGAGCACAAAGACTTAGATTTTTGTTAAGCTCTGATGCTTGTAAAGCACTAAAATGATAGTAATCTGAAACATTCTGAAACATCAAACATTCTCAAACATCCTTTTCCTTGAAGCAATCACATGGACCAAATCTTAGGTTTTAAACTCCCACTTCCCTACACTGTTCTTTATCCCAGCTGTGGTGGGTGCACATGATATCACATGAAAGCCTCAAGAAAATCCTTTTAGACTTGATACAAATGTTCAACAGTGACCTCCCTAAACAGTTTTGGGGCTCTTGAACATTAAATGTCCTCAAAGTCAACAAATAGGGCTGAATAATTAATCCTTTTTTAAATCAAAAATGCATTTTGAAATGGTGCAATTAGCAAATCCCAAAGGCTGCAAATTTAATGGGTTTTTTTTTTTATTGTTGTGTTTTCTAGTGCAATTTAAAAAGCAATACCTACATGACTGAAAGAGTAAACATATCAAAGCTCTTATCCTTGCATTATAGTTTAGTATATTTTGACATATCTTGTTTTTAAATTCTATAACACAGTAAATATTTGTTATGGAACTTTAAACAATTATATTGCAACTCAAGTCACATTCCCAAAATATGTCGGAAAACTCACAAGTGGATGTTTCACCAAAATCGTTCAGCCCTTGTCAACATATCCTGACACTACATTGTTCATATGAGGCAAACAACTGCTGGACCGTAATTCTACGTTTTTAATAGTAAAGTGCTTTTAGAGCTCTGGTAGCTGAACTCAGTCGCATAACCAAGGTCACGGCCTTTAGTCGTATATACTAGACAACAAGTATGTCAGACAGCTCATCTCTTTGTCTGTAGTTTCATCATAAAAAAGAAGATGGTGGATAGATGTTGGGCCAAACAGTCAGAGATAGTCTTTAACTGGATCTCCACAGATCCAGAGAGGCGGCAGAAATGAGTCACTGCTATAAATTGTGCTCACAGCAATGGATTTCATGGTTAACTCTTGGTAAATCATGGACTCAGACTAGATCTAGATCTAGATAGAGTTAGTCTGCACAGCAACATTAACACAACAATTGTTTACATTACGCTGCCCTTTGCTAATGCTAATGTCATGCTATGTGATGGTAACGCAACCTTCCACTGGCTACAACAATGCTGTCTTTAGCCGGTAGACTCAAGAGTACATTGTTTGTCACAAAGCCAGATTGCACGCATTTGTTTCCCTCCAGACTCTTGTAAACATTCAGTGACTCTGGAGTAAGATGAAGGATAGTTAATCAGGAAGTTGAAGATCTGCAGGTCTGGAATAATGTCCTCTCCGACTGTTTCCAAACTTAGGGTTTGCGATGTGGGTTGATCTCCATGGATTTAAAGTGCACAGTGAACTCTGACAGGTTAACTCTGCACTGGTCCCATTGATTTTTTCTGCATCTTAGACTGCCATGATGGTGGTGCACTCGAAGTCCGGAGTTCTATTGGCTTGTTATATTGTTATATTACAATACAACTGGGCTTTTACCTTAATTCAGAATTAGCTTATTGATATGGGCAAATTCTCTGATTGAAGTGCAAACCATTTATCTGCTGGTATTGAAAAGAATATACTGCTGTTCATTAAGGTAGAATAAGAGACATTGGACCTGACACGTTTATTATTTTGCACTGGTTCCCACTGAATGTCAAATTGCGTGCCTGCTCCAGAGGAAACACAGTGGGGTCAGAGTGTAATCCCACTGTGGGAGGACTCACACTGTCATGTCTCATGCTGTAAAATGTTCTTGTCTAATCATTCAAATGTTACAGTTTAATATTTTCTTGACATATTTTCCTGCAATAGTTAACAGGGAGGGTGCTTGAGTTTACATGTATGTGTGTTGGAGGTAGTGACTGTTAAAACTAAATGGTGTTTCAGTCAAAATGTTCATGTATATTTAAAATATGGAATTCAGTCCATCTATTTATTAAAAAAAAAAATGCTAAAATGAATTAAATTGTTTTGTTTTATTAACTCCTTTTTTTAACATTGTCAACTTTGACCTTGTCAACTAAAAACAAATATTGGACATTGAACAACAAAAATATATATATATATATTGGTAACAATCGGTTAATCTGCCCATCTCTCCTGTGTGTGTGTTTATGTGTGTTTGTCTGTTCTGTAAGCTGATCACCTACTATCTGTGCAGTCAGCAGATTTATTAGAAACCCTATCACCGCCATCATCCTCTTAGTGAGTGTCTAGCACGCCACTGACTCTTTAGAGACACACCGCTTTATCTTTCTGAAATCATACTTGTGCCTAATTATTGTATATTTACACAAAACCATGACTATTCACTAAAGGTTTAGCTGATTGACCAGACTGAAAAAGGATATGTGGATAACTTTATTGTTTCATTTAGATTTACAGTGGTTGTTGTGGTCTTGTAGGGCAAAAAAAAACATCAGTAACAGTAATACAACATAAGTTTACATTTCAAAGCCTTTAGATCTACTAAATTTACTGTTTAATTAATGTCTTAAAAGGCCCTATACACATAATTTCTGACTGCAAGTCAGAGAAAATCACATTTGTAAAAACAGCACCCAGGTCTATTTGGGCCAATATACTGTATTTGGGTTCAGGTTAAAGGTTTGCAAACAGGCGAATGACCGTTGAGATGTCTGCTCTTCCTTTGACACGTGACATGATGAGAGGATTTCTGAATAACCCGCTTTCTCATTTCACTGCTTTGAGGTAGAAGATGACCTTTCCCTCATAGGGGTCATGCACGTTTTGGTAGCTGATCTTGTCAGAGACAACTTGGCACTGGATCTTGGCTTGTCTCTCTCTGACCAGACTGAAGCGAACAGCCACCAGGGGGTTGACGTAAGTAGGCTGAGGAGAAGGTGGGTGGAGAAGCTTTTACTCATTTATTTTATTTTTGTGTGATTTGGGGTTAATCATGATACTGCGCTGGTGGGGCTGGATTAATGCCCTCATGGTCTTTAACTCAGTTTGTTGGTTTATAAAGCACAAATATATTGATAAATATACAATAGTAAAGTTTAAAGCGAGTGAAATGTAGATTTTAAAACAGAATGTCAACACAGAATCACAAATTAACACAGAATTATTCAAAAACCTAACATTAAACTGGATTAAACTACCCACCAATAATTTATTGACGGTCTTTATCAAAGGTTTGCCATTGGGTCATGTGTTTTCTGTCTTACCTGTGCTTGTTTTCCATAATAAGGGAAGTAAGACATATCCATAATTCCTCTGTCAGGGAAGTACTCAATTTTGTCCACATTGTCTTTTCCATCCTTTAACAAGGACAAAATAAATGTCGTTATATTTTTAAAAGGACACTCAACTGATTTAAACATTAAAACAGTTTTTTTCTTGTCACACATGTAAAACCTTAGAGGCTACAAATTAAGATTTAGCAAAACAGAGAGATTTTGATGGAGACGTGCATTATGGGAAGTGTAGGATTTGGTGCTTGGCCTGTTGTAGGACTAAAACTCTTTTTGTTTCAGTCTCTTCTACAGTGATTATGTTTTCTTGTACGGTCAAAGTGACCATTATTGTCATTTTTACAGAATTAAATTATGAGCATTGTCTCTCAGCCCCTTCCAAATAAAGCACACATGTAAAGCCTCAGATACATGCAGGTGCTGCTCACCAGTATCGTGCAGTTGACATATGGAGGACGGTCACTGTGATTAGATGGTAAAAAGTCAATGATCTGCAGAGATAAATCACAACATTTATTTAATCTTGGTTATTTATTGATATCTACTTTTTTAATGAAGATGTTCAAACTTTCCCTAAAGTGCTTTTGAAGGAACTTGAACTTACTCTGTTCATCTTAATGATGACACAAGGCATAGTGCAGTTGTAGCCAAAGGATGGGTCCCCGAGGCCTGAGCAGTTTCCCAGCATGCTTTGTGTGAAGGGACAGGCCCACTTTGTGTGGTCAGGGGCAGGGAAGCTGTTCTGGATGAAGTACATCCCCTTTGTGCAGTTATAGTTATTACATTCACGCTGCTTGGTGTCATTGTAGGCTGTTGGAAAGAGAAAGGAATTAACTTCTTAAAAAAAAAATCACTGTGTGAATATTTTGACAATGTTCCAACAATAAAAACTAACGAATGAGGAACTTGTGAAGGATGTTGGACATCTTCATCCAGCTGGTCTTGTCTGATGTGTTGTAGCTAATTTCAATGTCCTCTTCTCCATAAGTGTCTGGCCACACCATCACTCCTGTACAACAAACAAACAAAAGATTATTGTTTTATTTGTGAAATACCTTCAGTATGTTGATTTTGTCAATTATGTTTCTATTCAGACAAAAGTCAACAATGAAGCAATCCACAAGTGGACAAACAGACCGAAATTGATACCAAACCTTGTGAGGGGAAATTCATAACCCTTATTTAGCATTATTAAATCTTATTTATTATAACCGCAGAGCCATTGCTAGTTGACTGAGCTAGGTTCAAGGTTGGATCCATGTTGTCCTTAGCCTGAGAGAACCGATGCAACATCAAGACAAGCGTGTACACAGCCTGATGCTACCTCCAATTCTACAGAATACTCATAATAACCTAAATAGTTATAGTTGTTTGTCTCTGTATGTTGGACCTCTGATGGACTGGAAACCTGTTCAGGATAAGCCCCACCTTTCACCCCACGGTCAGCTGGGAATGACTCCAGCCCAAACAGTCAAAAAATGAAATAAATAATTGATTATTTAAATAACAGAAAGTGAAACAGGGCTCATATGAGTGGACACAAGTGTGATAGACAGCCGGTATTGTCTAATAGGAGCCTGGTTGCAGGGGACGTCTGTGCATTTCTGGTTGCATAACATTAACATTGCACTCAAATCACAAATTTTGAGACTAAATTGGGGTTCAGGCTCTTATGGGTGACATCACGACTGTTAACCTCTTGGTCATTGTACAGTAAGTCTTCACCTTTGAAACGTCAAAGACATGGATGTGTACAGTTGTGCTCAAACACCTGCCCTTTTGTCCTCTGATCATGTATGGGCCCTTTTTTATAAAACATATTCTTTCATTTTTCTAGTTTAATATCTTATTTTTGTAATGTGACCCATAGCGTCAATTCTCGTGTAATATATCCAAAAATTGCATTTGAGATTTAATTTCTGAGTGACAACTGTCATTTTTTACACTTACAAACTTATTGGGTTAGCCTTAAGTACAAGATTTGCTCATGTAATTTTATTCTTATATATGTTTTTTTCAGTTATCATTTAGAAGGGTCTCCATTTTTTTCATTGTTCATGGCGTAAATAAATATATCGGAATAAATTGCTATATATGTAGTAAAGAAACATTACCAGTAAGGCACAAAACAAAATGAAGTTTGCAAACAAACATAAAAACAAATTAAAACCAAAGAAAACCAGGTTAAGTAGATTAACAAAAATAAATAAAATTTGATTTTTATTGATTTAAATCCTGATTGTTCTTGTTTTACCAGGTGATTTTAGCCGGTCTTGGTAGTCTGGCCTATATGGATCCAAGGTATACATGAGCACATAGATGGCCAGAGAAAAGAGGGACGTCATGACCACATAGAAGGCCACATAGTACAGGCTGATGTAAACTGTGAAGGAAACACACAGACACATTGACACAAACTATGGGATTTCATGTTAATCAGGGTACAGAGCTACAGGAGTACATATGATGTTGTAAAATGTCTCAATTTGTCTCATTAAGTTTAGTTACGTTTTTAATAGCATTGCACACAAAATAGTCTACAAAAATAATCAACAAAAAAATAAATATGAAGGCAGTGAAGATTTGAGTGTGGTGACAAAGGTGTATGTCTGCATTTGCAAAGGTCAAAGTGTTCTCTATTTGTATATGAGGTGACTTTAATCACATTGTAAGATCAAACAAAACCAAACCAACGCTTATCGCTCCACGTCCACACGCAGCACACTGTGGTGAATTTTAAGGACAGAAAAAGTCACCTAGAGTGAAATACATCATGTGATGAGAAGCTCATATGTTCACACACAAACACGCTCACATTTACTTTGCAGTAAAGGTATGCTACTGTTTATTATGCGCTATACTGTTAATGCATGCCTTGAGTCAAATGGATTACAATAGGACACATGGTATACACATAATATATCCATTCATCCATCCGTTTTGTAATTTTTCCCCAACAAATGTACTTTAGTATACAGTATACATGCAGTATACTGTATTTAAACCAAATTTTACATTTTAATTGATAGACTAGACATTATTCAGCTTTAGCATTACAATGTTCATTCCATTAATAATAAACCACAACGACCTTTATATTTTTAATAAAGGTAGTTCCTTCCTCTGTTTATGTAATATCATACAACCATTCCAGTCACTGAAGATACTGAGATTTTTGTTGGGAGTGACCAGGATGGACAGGATTACAGTAAAAAAGTCAAGGTTGAAATGGTTTGGTCATGTGGAGGAGAAGATCAAGCATAGTCGAACAAGAGTGACAAATAATTTTATTTTTTACCCCATTTCTCAGGCGTCCTCCCCATAAATGTGCCATCATCAGAGTTCCAGACAAAGCGGCCGAAGTCTTCACATCGCTGCCCACAGGTCCTTTTCTCCTTTAAAGTGGCCATGATGAAGCTCTGCTGACCAGGATCCACAACAGACTTCCCTTTATGAAACTCTTTGGATGAACCACTCTGCTGTCCCTGCACAAAGACTTTGAGGCCCTCTCAGGTTTGTGCTGTATGTCTTCTCCCCTCTCTCATTCTCTACCACAGTAAAAGCAAAATGTCACTCGCTGGATGTTGCTCTAGAGAGTGATGTGTGCGTTATCTCTTACTTGGTATTTATAAGGCCATGATAAAGCAGAAATGCAGAGGGTGGTGAAACTGGACTGAGGTGAACTTCCCTCTGGACCAATGATGCCCTCTACTCTGTCGAGAAATGTCACACTTACCTTAAACGGCCAGAGGCAGGACAGTGAGAATTAAAGTTTGCACCACTGAAATATGAAACGTTTTATAAATGCCATAATTCCCACAACAGAGAGTGATATTTGTAAATATTTCATTTTGTCCAACCAACAGTTTAAAAATAAAATATTGGGTGTTATTTCGTTCATTCATTGTCTACCGCTTTAGCCTTCACATTGATGAAAAATGTGGGGTTAACTGTCTTGCTCAAGAACACATCAGCATGTAAATCATGGGAATCGAGTCCACAACCTTCAAGTTGATGAGCTATCGTTGCATGAAAGGCCTGAAAAACAGATAGACCACTAATGAAGTGGTTATTTTACGACTTTATTCACATAATATTTTATTTTATTTTTTTCTTGTAGTAATACAACTTTATTCTTGAAAGCTTAAATTTTATTTTTCTTAATGAAGGCCCTAATACTTCTTGGAATAGACACGACATTCTTTCCTAGTGTATATCTTTAGTGTATATATTGTACGTCTAGTCAGGTGGCTGTAGAAACATGTCAGTACAATATGGCAGCCTCCATAATACAAGGCTCTTACCTAAAGTGTATCTAAAGGGTTTATTCTAAGGCTACAAACCTATTGATTTTTATTTTACAGCATTTATTCACTTATACGAACATACTTATATGTAATATTTTCAATTTCTGGGAATTTTTAGGGAATTTTCAGAGTTAAAAGCCTCTTGGCACCGATTATATCTCAATGGTCTTCACTTTAAAATTGGAACAGTACCAAAACAATACACAGCAGAAGCATTGGAAATGTAATAGTAACAGTGTAACAGTGGCTATTGTGCCTCTTTCTCTCCAGAAGCCATTGCATTCTTTTCATTATTGGCCCACAAACATGCACACCACATTTATCCTTTCTCCGTCACATATATTTAATTCATTCTTCTTGTTTGAATTCACCAGCAGCGTTCACATTGGTCAGCACAGGATAAAGCATTACAGAGTTTCAGAGTGGATAAGTCCCCACGTGGAGAGGTGATGAGTCAGGTAGATCAGCGTGTGTGTCTGCATGTGTGCTAGAGGGAAAGAGGTCTCAGGTTTTCTGGAAGCTTCATTGAGGAAAAACTGAGCTTTTTGTAGCTGCATCTCTGTCTGCCACACGTTGCTATTGCCATCTAATTTTTTCATTTCCACCGATCCATTTCTACTTTGATATCCCTGAAAAGCCATTTTTATACAGCTCTTTCCATTTCTCTGGTCCCTCCTTTTCACTTTTCCACTGTGTCATCATGGATATTGGTGGCCTGACAACAGTGGTGGCCAACTCTGCCTACATCTCAGCACGCGGGAGCTTTGATGGCACTGCCAACCCCGCGTCCAATCGGGACAAGAAGTACCACTCTCGTTTAAAGCTGCCTCATATCACAGTGTGTGAGGGTCTGCGTGAGACTTTAGACCCGGGTTTCCAGATGGTTTGTGTGGAACAGCCAATTGGCAAACGTCTCTTCCAGGAGTTCCTCGACTCCAGCAGTGAGTATAAAGCTCCCTGCCGTCTCTGGAGGGATATCGAGGAGTACAACATGGCTGAGGATGAGGATCGTGTGAAGAAAGCAAGCAAGATCTTATCCCGGTACATGGAACCTGACACCAAGTATTTTTGCCCCTTCATGTCTGAAAATGACATCACAAAGGTCAAAGAGCAACACCAAAATGCTGGGGATGATCTTTTCAGTGAAATCATGGACAATGTGATGGGCTTTCTCAAGGAAGCACCATACACTTTTTTCCTGGAGAGTATGTACATGAAAAGATTCCTGCAGTGGAAGTGGCTGGAGATGCAGCCCATGGGAGAGGATTGGTTCTTAGATTTCCGTGTGTTGGGGAAAGGAGGTTTTGGGGAAGTGTCTGCCTGTCAGATGAAGGCCACAGGCAAACTGTATGCCTGCAAAAAGCTCAACAAAAAAAGACTGAAGAAGAGAAGAGGCTATGAGGTAAGTCTCTTACAGGAAGAGGTGTGAAAATACTAATGGTGCAGATTTGGTGCATACATAAATTGCAAACATGTTAGGTAACTCATTACAACAAAAACACAATTCAAGTAGTGTAATATATCACATTTTGTACGGGTGAGGCCTTACTTTATACATTTTAACGGTTTACCCCTACACTGGTTATTACTGTATGCATTAGTATGAGCCTTAACAGCTGTTCTGTAAATATCATGTTATGTCCATGTCCATGTCTGTCCTGTAGGGGGCGATGGTGGAGAAGAGGATCCTGGCCCGGGTTCACAGCAGGTTTATTGTCTCTTTGGCATATGCTTTCCAATCAAAAACAGAACTATGTCTGATAATGACTATCATGAATGGAGGAGACCTGAGGTGAGATCTTATTCACAATCACTTGGACTCCATGACCGCAACTTTTTACCAGCTGTGTTTGTAAAATAGGTTTTATAACCATTTTCTGGTCTCTCTCCACTTTGACTCATCTTTTTTTACACAACACTAGTGAACAAACACTGGTGCATTGATCTGTACCCAGGGTTGGTGCCTTGTTCAAGGGCACCCCAGCCCTTGACCTGTCCCAGGAGTTCAACCAACAACACTGTTTATAAGCCTAATTCCCTTCCACTTGCCTGTGGGCTGTTGAAAATAAATATATACAGTCTAAAGCTTTAGTGATGATTGAATTTACAACCCCTGCTTTATAAGAGCAGTGATCTTACCAGTGTGCCATAGAGCCCATTTACTCAAACCAAAAAATTTGACAGTTATTTTTATATACTGCAGGAATTAAAATCTACTGCATATTCAATATTTATATGGCTTAAGTAATGTTAAAATCTGGCACATTAATTCCTCGTGCCTGGCCAGCTGTTGGTTAGGTCCTGGTTTCAGGTTTTGTATGTTAAATTATATACAAATGCCCTTAATAGCCTTTTGTAAAGAAGACATACACACACACACACACACACACTATTTTTTCTTAAAATTATAATGTTTTGTTTGCACACAACTTTTGCACACCAATTGGCACACTAGTAATGAATACACACTGAAGCAGGGAGCAATGGGGATTGGTACCTTGCTCAGCTCTTGACCTGTCCCCAGACTCCAGTTGTAAGGCCAATTCATTTCCACTCAGTCATGGGTTGTCAAAAACATCCAGTGGGGATTAAACCCCCAAACCCTGTTTTACAAGCACAATGCTTTTGCCACTGAGCTATAGAGCCCTTTCACACATGCTCTGGGCTTAAGAATCAATTATTTTATATACAGCAGGAACTGTAATCTACTGCAGACTATTTATTTGGCTTGAGAACCTTTTTCACACAACCATTTGATTTGGACCTGATTTTAGGTTTTGTATTTAAATAATTGAAATAAGTTTTAGTTAGTTAGACTTATTTTAACAGCCCATCACTGATAGTATTCAGCAGTACATGGAATAATACACAGATATACTGCATTAATCTCTTGAGATTAGGACAAGGATATGTGTTTCCAAATGTGTGTACAGTATATATATGCGTTTCTATATACTGTATAATCCTTATGCGACCAGGTATCACATCTATAATGTGGATGAAGACAACCCAGGGTTTGAAGAGCCACGCTCCTGCTACTATGCAGCTCAGATCATCCAGGGTCTGGAGCACCTGCACCAGAAGAGGATCATCTACAGAGACCTGAAACCAGAGAATGTGCTGCTGGATAATCAAGGTCAGACACTTGTTGTTGTTGTTGTTGCAAAATATGTTGTCTATGATCCTTGTTGTGTATGTAATGTGACTTATTTCTACATTAAAAGGTAATGAAAGCTTTTAGAGGTTTTTAAGCGTTAACGGTCCAGTGTGTTGGACTTAGTGGTGAAAACTGCAGATCGTAACAAATAGAGGACTCCTTTGCTCACCAGTCCTTTGTGTCAGTGGACTATGGCCTTCTCATACCAGAAAGGATGTCTTCATCAACAAGAGCATCACGCTCTGGTACCCATTCAGCCAAAAAAGTAGGTGATAACGCTCGGCACATATGAGACAACAGTGTGATTGAACAATAATATTGTCCAACAGAAGCATGGTCGGTTGCAGGTGATTTCAGTGAATTTGCATTCATTCATTGTCTGCCACCTTATTCTCCACATGAGGGTCACAGGGAGATGGAGCCAATCCCAGCTGACATGGGGCAAAAAAAACAGAGTCACACCCTGGACAGGTCACTAGTTCACTGCAGAGCCAACACACAGACAAACGAGCATTCACTCTCCCACTCACACCTACGGTCAAGTTAAAGTGTTCAGTTAACCTCTGCATGTTTTTGGACCATCGTTGAAAACCGTACCTTCTTGCCGTGAGGCCACAGTTCTAGCCACTATTCTGCCGTGTGGCCCGATATCTGTGAATTTCTTTTTTCACAATGGCTCTCGGCCAAATTGTGAATCTCCAGGCTTCGACAAAGGTTCCGATTCCTGTGGGTGATATCACTACTGGTTGGTGTTTGGTCCCGACTGGTCCAAGTTCTTATGTTCCAAGCAGACATGAAGCAAGGCCAATTCCGTAAAAGTGTTCACATAGTCATGTAATTTGGGTTATTTTAACCCCCAAACACTTCAACAGAATATATCACATTTCTTTCATTACAATTACAATGTAGCCCTGACCTTGACTCAAAAACTACCTCTATTAGTTTCTGGAGGTCAACACACACGCTGGTGTGTGTAAACACTCTTAGCCAATTACAGCACACAAAGTGACTTAAATGTAACACAAGGACATCTTTGAGTTATCATATCATTACAGATTTTATGTGATGTAGTGTTCAGGTCAACATTGGTATCTATGACGTGCACAGCTCTTGACATTGCTCTGGTGTTTATTCTCACAGGTAACGTCCGCATCTCTGACCTTGGTCTGGCTGTAGAACTCGCAGAAAATCAATTCAAGATCAAGGGCTATGCTGGGACTCCAGGTACAGAGTAGGGGAAAAAAAGTTGTAAAGTAAGAATGCCTTCACAAATATTAATTCTAATTGTTTTTTTTTTTTAATGAATCTACAAAATGCAGAGTGAGCTAACAGAAGTAAATTCTTAATCTGGTGTGACTACTGTTGCCTTCAAACCAGCAGCTATTGTCCTAGATACACTTGGATTATAGTCAGGTGTATGACTAACATTGCTTTTTTTATATGAACTGTGGTGTATGTAGTGACTTTGATATTTCTTTTTTTTTCTTTCAGGATGTTGTAATACTAGTACAACATCACGTGTACTAGTATTACAATAGAACTTTGATTACTAGTAATTTCTTACTACCATTGCAGTTTCACGAATTATAATGACGTATTCAATTCAATTTCAATTCAGTTTTATTTGTATAGCGCCAAATCACAACATACATTATCCCAAGGCACTGTACATAATAAGGCCAAAACCTTTACAGTATGACAGAGAGGAAAGAAACCCAACAATTCTCACAATGAGCAAGCACTAGGCATCAGTGGAGAGAAAAAAAACCTCACTTTTAAGAAATGTCTGGCAGAACCAGACTCAAAGCTGTGCGGTCATCTGCCTCGACCGGTGGGGTGAGAGGAAAATCAGAAATCAGGAAAAACAGAGGAGAGGTGGGGGACAGAAAGGGGGAGAGAAAGAAAAAAAGAGGGAGGTGAGGGAGAGACAGAAGAGAGAGACCAGGAGCAAATATACAACAGTTTTATCAAGATGAGAATCACTTTTGTCATGTTTATAGAACTACAGTGTCATTCATACAAGCAGCAGCAGAGATTACTGATAAGAAATGATACTGATGAACTTTTAATCAGAGCATAATAACACTGACAGCAGTATTATTGTTAGTGATAATAATAATAATAATAATAATAATAATAATAGCATCAAAAACTGGAACTTGGTCCTGCAGCCAGCAAGATGAGGACAGAGGGAGAGAGAGAATGGAAGGAAGCAGACACAGACTTGGGAGAGGAAAAAAAAAAAGGAATGTGAATGTGTGTGAAACCTCCTGGGGAGGGAGTCCAGAACAGCACTGTAGGTGGCTGAGAGCTGGTGTCTCAGCCCACCTCCCCTGTTCAAAGTAGGTTTCTCCAGTTTGGCAAAGATGGCTTCTTTTACTCCTCTTTCAAACCATCTGTCCTCCCTGGCCAAAATCTGAACATTACTGTCCTGGAACGAATGTCCTGTCTGGTGTAAGTGTAAATAGACTGCTGAGTCTTGTCCTGAGTGGGTCTGTCTTCTGTGTTGGGCCATGCGTTTGTGGAGAGGTTGAGGTTGACCACCTCACATCTGAGGTGGTCTAAGACACCAGCTCTCAGCCACCTACAGTGCTGTTCTGGACTATCTCCCCAGGAGGTTTCACACACATTCACACCTGAGGTCAAATACAGTTGATGACTCAGGTGAAACTAAATCAGACAATAGCCAATAACTAACGACCCTTGATGACTTAACGACTCACACCCCCTTCCTGTCCAAACCACACCCCATGGACCAAAAACCTGACAGAGTTTATAAGTCCCAGACTCTCCACCAGTCAAACAGAACTGAAGAAGCCTCTTGGATGAGAGGCGAAACGTCTTCAAGAAATTCAACTAAGTCCAGTTGCCTTTTTTTACTACACTTTGGATCTCATCTATACAAAATAATTTTAGGGCCATATAGAAGGAACATGGAGGGAAAACAAACAATCTCATAAAACCTCTCCACTGGGTCATACTAACCCATACATGACCGTAATACACTTTTGAACATGCTTACTCCAAAGTTCTTGACCTCTTGCCTCTCACCTGCAGGGTTCATGGCTCCAGAGCTGCTGAGGGGAGAGGAGTACGACTACTCTGTGGATTATTTTGCTCTTGGAGTCACTCTCTATGAATTCCTGGCAGCGAAGGGGCCATTTAGGACTCGGGGAGAAAAGGTAAATGCAAATGTTTTTAATTTTGCACAGTAAACTTGTTTCTTTGACCAACGGTCCACCTTGTCGTATGGTGTGTGTTGTTGTCAGAGTCTGCTAACAAAGTGGCCTCTTGTAGGATTTTACAGCTCAACACCACCACCCTGTGGCCTGATGCTGATGCTGCAGATTTTCAAGACCTGAGCCTACATTCAACTGAAGGATTTTGTTGCAAATATGCACATTTCGTTTTATCTGAATGACACAGACGTTTTTTTATTGTCTCAAGGAAATAGAAGTAGTTTTATTTGCACACACCCATTAACGAAAGTGAACTTGACCTCTGCATTTAACTCATCCTTTGTACACACACAAGCTGTTAGCAGTTGGCAGCATGCATCTGTTGCCAGGGAGCAATGGGGGTTGGGTACCACACTCAGCCCTTGACTTGTTGTGGAAGTTGAATTAGCAACCCTCTGGCCCAAACAAGCCCAAACCAGTTCCACTTGGCCATGGGCTGCACAGGTTAATGTGGTGAAAATTCAGATGACACTTCTTGAATTTGACCCTGATTCACCCTCATGACCTGCAGATCAGAAATAAATAAATAAATAAGAACTTCTGGTACATTCTCAATCTTTACATTGTGAAAAATATGTTATTCTTAGTCTACACGTGACATGTGCAGGTTTTATTGTTACGATCATTATTATTCTTTAAATCTCTGCTGTTCCTTACTCTGTTTGAAGGTGGAGAACAAGGTGCTGAAAACGCGGGTCCTGAACGAGGTAGTGACTTATCCTGAGAAGTTCAGTCAAAATGCCCGCTCCGTCTGCGAGGGTCTCCTGTGCAAAGAGGTCGACAAGAGGCTCGGATTCAAGAATGGATCCTGTGATGAGTTCAGGATGCATCCTTTCTTCAGTGAGATCAACTGGAGGAAACTGAATGCAGGTCAGTCTCACTCCGACACCAATCATGCAGCTGTTTGCGTTGGGTTTTTTTAAATACTGCTTTTATTCTCAAAAGAATATTATATAATGTTACTACTGTGCAAAAATTTGATTTAGAGTAGCCTTATCCCCCACAATTACTACTGCTGCTGCTTGGGGATAAATGTCTTGCCCAGGAACACATTAGCATGTAGACTAAGACAACAGAATGAAAATAAATCTAAATTTTTCATGAGGAAAAAACATTGGCTAGGTGGTTAAGTTTTACTGGGTTACACATGGGGTTGTCTTGCACAAGGACACATTGGCATGTAGATTAGCAGAGTTGGAAACCGGACCCACAACCCTCCAGTTGAAAAACAGCAAAGAATTACATTCCCTTAAAGGTACAGTGCGTGCAATTTAGCTGAAATTGCACGCACTGTACCTTTAAGGGAATGTAATTCTTATTAACATGTAATTTATTTACATGTAATTTAGTAATTTAGCTGAAATTTGTTTCAGTAATTGAAAATATAAAAAATTATACTTAATTCCTAAAGTGTGCAATCAGCTGATTGGATAAATTGCTGTTTTCTCATTTTCCCAAAATTAACTATTTTCATTTATATCAGGAGATGGGTCAGCTCTATGGAGGCTGTCATTTTAGACCACCATGCTTTTACAATAATAAAGAGTGGACAAACTGTACATGTTTTACTGTTTGATGCTCACAGGCTGCATGGTAAACGGTCTGTATTTATGCAGCACTTTTCTAGTCTTGATGACCACTCAAAGCTAGATTACACTACATTGTCACATACAGCTGTCAGGAGTAATGCGGGATTAAGAGTCTTGCCCGGGGACACATTGGCATATAGGCTAGCGGAGCCGGGAATCAAACACACGACCTTCTAGTTGAAAGATGCCTCGCTTTACCCCTGAGCTACCGTTGCCCTGTTTCGAGATGTGTTGCTGCCATCAAATTCAAAATGAGCTAACATTCTTTAATGAAATGATAAAATGTCTCAGTTTCAGCATCTGATATGTTATTTATGTTCTACTGGGAATAAAATCTGGGTTTATGAGATTAGCAAGTCATTGAATTCTGTTTTTTATTTACATTTTCACACAGCGCCCCAATTGTTTTGGAATTGGGGTTGTAGATTAAACATTCAGATGTTTTCCTTATCTATACCATTAACCGTACGTTTGCCAGTTGCCTTAACGTCAAGATGACTCAACGCACAACTCATTCATTTTAAGACTGCACATTTTAATTTGACAAAAACACGGTTTCTCAGTCATCTTTGGATTAGTTGTCAGCACAGCACAACATTTCAGTATCATTACAATTTTACAGTCATAGTGCTGGCTTCAGTTTCTCTGAGTGTTGCATTTTTATTGTATTGAAACTGTGGGAAACTGAATAGCCTTGATGGAGGTGAGTGATGTAGTATATAGTAGGCTATACAAACAGTAAAGTGTGGCTGTTACAGGCTGCTCCTCTAAAGTATGGTTTTATATCGTTCAATAAAATATTTATACAGGAAAACACTAATAAGTCGCAGTAATATATTGTATGAAATAACTACTGTGAAGTCATAGTAAAATACAGTATTGATACAGGTAAATACTGCTAATACTACGTGACATACATGTGAAGTTATATTAAAACAGATGTGGATTTAAATTTTAGAATTACATTTAAATATAAAATAAATTGCCTACATTTAAAAAAAGAATGTTTTTACAGTCTACATATTTCTACCTTGCGTCATAACCTACATCTTATTTCACCTAAATCCTTTATCTTTTTGTGTCATGGTGCTCAAACATCAGAACCTCTTTGGGAGAGTAAAGAGGAAAACTTGTAGACCAAAGTGTCTGACGTGTCTCCTCCCGTGTCTCCTCCCGTGTCTCCTCCCGTGTCTCCTCCTCAGGAATCCTTCCACCTCCTTTTGTGCCAGACTCTAAAACAGTTTATGCCAAGGACATTGATGGTGTCGGTGCCTTCTCCACTGTTAAAGGTGTGCAGCTAGGAGAGCAGGACAAGGCGTTTTTTGATGAGTTTGCCTCAGGGAACATCTGCATCCCGTGGCAGGAGGAAATGATTGAGACAGGGATCTATGCTGAGCTCACAGTCTGGGCTCCAGACGGAGCTTTGCCCAGTGACCTGCGGCGTGAATCCATCCTGGAGCAGCCGCCAAAGTCTTATACCTGTATGCTGTCATGAGAGTCATTGGAATGTGTTCCTTCAACACCCTTTAGACAAGTTTTTCAGGTTAATATTAGATTTTTAAAAAGGAACATACTGTATATTATTGATGATGCTGGTGGCATATGGGGGACAGAAAAATGACGTAACTATACACAAACAAATAAATGAATAAATACATAAAATAATAAGTAAATTAATGAGTACATGAATAAATACAGAATTAAACACATAAATTATTTTAAAACATTCATTTTTATGTTTTTTCCTGTGTGAATTAATTATTTTAATTAATTTCTGAATTTATTAGCCATTTTATGTATTTATTCATTCATGTATTTATTTACTCATTCATATTATGTCATTTTTAGTGGCATCTTTTTACCTGCAGCTTACAGAAAAGGATAATACACTTTTTTTTGTCTGTAACTGGAACGTGTTTGTTTCTAATGCAAATTGTAAAAAGTAGGAATGAAACTGAGATGTGAGTTGACAACAGCTCAGCCCTGAGTAACAAGGTTCAAGTAAATGGTCAGTTATATGCAGCAAGAAATGGCCTGTTTATTGAGCGTTGGCCAGTAGAGGGCACTGTAAACTCGTATTTCCACTGTAATAGTCCACGTTACCACCATTCAGGAAAACAGGCAATAAAACCGCACACTTTTATTTCATAGAGACAAAATAATATATGTATATATAGTTGTTTATTTATGGGAAGCCTCATAGTGAACAAGTTTAAAACATGCTTCTGAAATTTAAACAGCGTTTAACTTATGTAAGTCTCTCTCTCTCTGTGTGTTTCTGCCTCTCTCCCTCTCTCTCTCTCTCTCCCCCTATCTCTCTTACTCACTCTCTCTCTCTCCCTCCCCCCCTCTCTCTCTCTCTCTCTCTCCCTCTCTCTCCCTCCCCCTCCCTCTCTCCCTCCCCCCCTCTCTCCCTCCCCCCCTCTCTCCCTCCC